>PVJD01000274.1:0-516007 GCA_004026545.1 Mormoops blainvillei | reverse complement strand
AGTCCTTCCGCAAAAGGTTCAATTCCCCGTCAGGGCAAATGCCCGGGTTGGGGGCCCAGGTGCCACAGAGAGGCAGTGGATAGGTGTTTCTCTCACACATCAATGTTTCTCTCCCTCTTTATCCCTCCCTTCCCCTCTTTCTAAAAATAAATAAAATAAAAATATTTTTAAAAAGAATATAGACAATATTTTATGACATATGCAATAGAGGTGATTATAAAGAGAAAGGGGAAAAGCCAGAACACATTTAGGTGATAGAATAGATGAGGTCTGAAAAGTGGTAGAGTTTTATGGATAAAAGAAATGAAAAATTCTAGAATAACATATCTTTTAGAAATATTTGAATCTGTTTAAGTGAGAATGGATTGACCTGAGAGTGAAAAACTGGCTAATTGGCCCTGGTTTTTGTCATGAACTTAAGTTGGACAGAGCAAATGCTACAGGAATAAAGTTACTCAAGTTTTCTAGTCATTATGTGCCTAAAGGGTCAATAATTATGAATTATGTCAGATATTATACAATAAAGAAAATGCATTTTATTAAAATCTCATTGGAATTCCAGGAAACGTAGATTATGAAATTTTCCGTTGAACAGATATGGTTAATAAAGTGAAGTGACTCGCACCCATTTTACCTATTTCCCTTTGACAGTGTGAACTGTGACAGAGTCTTCTTATGTCAAGTACTACGGGTAAATTGAATTTCAAAGAGTATAACAATATCGCTCATATTTTTCAGTAATATCAGTGCCCCAGCTTTCATTCTTCATGTAATTTTCATTTAAATAGGAATTGTATGACATACAGTTAATAAACTACATATTACAAATAGTATACTTCATTGGTGTAATATTTCTTTTCTTATATTAGTTTTCATAGCTTTGTTTCCTGTACCTTTATATTGTACGTATCACACATGATTAAATATTGACTTTCATTTAGCCTCAACAATACAGTGGCATTACTACTTTTCTTCAATATTTTTTACACAGAAATCTATTGATATTACTTAATGGTGTTTTTGAAATCCAGTCTAGGATCTTGTATCTATCACAAAACACTACAATTTTAAAGTAAATAGAATTTGAATAGCAGAACTAAAATAGGTGTAGCTGAAAGAATGTGCCTGAAAGCCAAATTATTTTTTAAAATATTTTAAATAATGCTCTGGCTGATATGGCTCAGTTAGTTGGAGCATTGTCCCATAATCGAAAGGTTGCGCGTTTGATTCCCCATCAGGGCACATGCCTAGGTGTGGTTTCAGTGCTCGGTCCCAGTGCACCCAGGAAACAACCAATTGATGCTTCTCTCTGATATCAATGTTTCTGTCTCTCCCTTCCTCTCTCTTTAAAAAGCAATACAAAAAAATGTCCCTGGATGAGGATAAAAAACTAAATAAAATATTTAAAATTTTGTCTATTTCCATTACTTCAAGAGCTATTAATCAGAGTTTCCAACTTCACTACAGTAATATTTGGAATATACATTATTATGTCACATTTATATTGTTACTCTTTATACTATTTCAGAAAAATCATTCATACTGATAGCTGCAGTAATCATTTGGCAATTACACCTTACTTTTATCTTTACTTCTAATGCAAGCTTCAATTCATCTACTAAAGGAATCTATTTAAGAAGCAACCGTTGTCTCAAATCCCATATATAAAATATACAACTCACCACCTTCCTCTCTAGATAGGATCCCTTTTTGATATGTCTGATTTTGTCAACTTCAACATTCTTCCAGTCCCTCAAGAATAGACACCATGGCCATCAATAGCTATTACTTTGATCCTAAAATATAGTCAGTTGACAATTCCTATCTAACTTGCTGCCTCAAACAATGCAGAAGCATTCCCTCTAAAAGAAATTCCAGACTCCTGTCATATTTGTGCTGCATCATTCTGATATAGAAAGCCTTTTTTAGATTCATAAATTACAGAAGAATATCTGTTTTTATATATCCCTGTATTGTTATCTAGCTGCTTTGTGTGTATAAACCTCATCTTACTAGAAATATAGCAAGCTTCCTCAGGACAGGAATCTGTTTCTATTTTTAAAATATTACATTGATGACTGAGCACTTCTTTGGAGTTAGTTGGAATTTTAAGTGGTCTAACTTTATTTGAATTGTTAGATTATTAACAGTTTTCTAGCAAAGCTATGTAAGTGTTTAGTAATTAAAACCTGAAATAGTTTAGTACAGAATAAACATTTATTTACATATATATTTAAAATAAAATGGTGAAGTTCAGGGGAAAAAGGTGAAACAGAAGAAAATACCTGTAGCCATACATTTTTTAAACCCTAGATGGTTGTCACTTATTCCAAATAAGAACCAATACAACCAAATTGTGGCAAATATAAGAATCTGTGTATCCTTCAGTAGCTATTGAAGTAAGCATTCCTACTTGTTTTAAAATGCACAGAAATATATGGTATTCTCCTGAATTTTTTACTACAAAATTAAATTGTTAAAATTAACTTGACAGTTTTTATTTGCACTAAACACTATAATAGAATACATATACTTTATGTGTATATTACCTCTCAGATAAACTAGTAAATTTGTCTTCAATAAATGCAGAAAATGGTTTTCATTTTATTTCAGTTAATAATTCCTGATCATTATTGACATATTTTCATTAAAAGTATAATCTGTTTTTATACCACATGTTTAGTATTATTTGCAGATTATGTAATTGTCAAAATATGATATTAAGAAAATAACAATTGTGGACAGTTTTAATAAATATGTTCCTAAAAATTTTAATATTATTTCAGTCTAATCTGAATTTTGTAGCTCAGTTTATAAATATTCATACATAACATGTCTGAAGTAGAGAAAAATTATTCTTAATAAGAAACACTAATTATCTTGTGTGCAGTCATGCACACACTTGTAAGAGTCTTAAAATACTAGATTTTAAATTAGTTACTTAAATTAAATACATTGCTGAAAGTACTGAGTTCCTGCATGTGAGCATATATGTAACATGTCAGGTAAGAGTCACTATTTTTTTAATTTTTCAGTTACAGTTTACATTCAATATTATCCTGTATTAGTTTCAGATGTACAGAATAGTGGTCAGACAATCATGTACTTTACAGATTGGTCCCCTGATATTTCAAGTACCTACATGGCCCCATACACAGTTATTACAATATTACTGAGAATATTCCCTAAACTATAAATTACATCTCTTGTGACTCTTCTGTAACTACCAATTCCTACTTCTTAATCCATTCACTATTTTCATCCAGCCCCCCCCCCGTCAAGATTTGCCAATTTAACTGCTAGTATTTTGACAACTAAAGATAAGTTATAAAGATATTACAAAAATAAATACAGGAGAATTAAAGTTTAATAGTTGACTAATAAAGACCAAGTACTGTACAAGTTCTTCACATGCTCAGTCTCATTTAATTCTTACTACAATTGTTCTATTGATGGGAGGGAAACTGAGGCTCAGAAGGTAAGCTACCTTCCCATGGTCATCAGATAGTAAATAGGCAGCAGAAATTCCATCCTTGACTTAGATTATACAGCCCCACAGAACATGTTCCTAAATGTCGCACGTGTTCAGGTTTTTCATGCATTTTCAAATGGCATAACATTAAAGTGAATTTTAAAAAATAAACAAGTGGTTCATATTCATATTTGTCATATTTTTTGAAAATGCTAAGCTGATGGCAAATTTTATGGTGTAAATATATTGCACTCACTTTTGGTTCCAAGCCATGTCTGATCTGTTAAAAGTGAAATATATGGCCTGCTTTAGAGATAGATATTCCCATCACACTGTCAGGTGTACATTTTTTAAAAACTTCCTATTATCACAACTGCAGTGAGTCAAATATAATGAAATTTTTGAAAGGGAACAAAATAAATCAAGATAAAAAGAGAGGTACACTATTGACTTTTTTTAGATAAAAATATGAAATGATGTGTTTTTCTCCATCTAACAGGCATCTTTGTATCTATAGAATTTTGAACAACTTCCCTTTATAACTGTAAATTTTGCCACAAACCTTTTGTTTTCATCATTTTGCAATTAAAATATATATCCACTAGAGATTTAATTTTACAATTAAAATATATATCTAGCCCTGGCTGGTGTGGCTCAGTGGATTGAGTGCCAGCCTGTGAACCAAGAGGTCACTGGTTCGATTCCCCGTCAGGGCACATGCCTGGGTTGCAGGCCAGGTCCCCCATAGGGGGCGTGTGAGAGGCAACCATGCAATGATGTTTCTCTCCCTCTCTTTCTCCTTCCTTTCCCCTCTCTCTAAAAATAAATAAATAAAATTAAATATATATATATATAAAATCTTCATAAGAATGTTGAGGCCCTAGCAGATTATGAGAGTTGAGATAAAGTAATAATTTATAGCCAATGGAAAATATTTTCTGCTCACTTTTTAAGTATAAATTTTAGTAGTGCCTCAATAATACATATTTTGCAAGGATACTTTTATGGACAGTTACTTTTAGTTAGCCTTGGTTATACAAAATAAAAACAATCTTTTAAAAATTAAAAGAGACAATAAAATATTAGTATTTCACACAAACCTTTTGATATGAAGTAGGAAAGTCCATTTTACTCAATCTTTAGATTAGTTCTTTCAAGATGTAAATATGTATTAAAGTTAACTGAGACCACTTAGAAATTTTGGGTCAAACCATTAACAGCCAAATTCACTTTGTAACTGAACCAAATGTAAAATAAATTTTGCTTAAAAATTTCTGTATCCAACTGGAAAGCAAGCATATTAAAAATTAGCATTTTATATCAGAGAGACCATTTATAAAATATATGATTGTCAAATCATTATGCTATCCACCTGAAACTAATACAGGATAATATTGACTGCAAACTATAATTGGAAAGTAATACAAAAAAATAGCATTTTAAAAATAAAATGCACATGCAGTAATAACAATGGTGTAGGAGGCAGTCAGTTTGGGATATTTATATTACAAGTGCTTTAATAATTACACTTCATTATTCCCAGATAAAATGCCTTATATTCACATATAATATAGCTAGTTCTTTGTGGCTGTGTACATGTATCCTTGTAAATGACCTTGGCTACTTTGGCAGTATGAAGCAATTTACAGTTCCTTTGGGGCCCTACTACCTTAAAGTCCTCAGCAGAAACAAGCACCACCAGGGGCAGTATCTGGCTTTGACTGCCAACTGCGGCCTGGCTGGATGCAGTGCTGGTGGGATTTGGAGGGAAGGTCATGATAAATCATTAATAATCCAGTTTGCAAATTCCTTGTGTTTTCATCTGCACATTTTGGGCTAAAGAACTGCAGTGGATCTATTACTGTAAATTTTTAGAACAGTTTTCTCATCAAAATAGAACCGTGCCCACTTTTCCTTCTGTATGTTATACTTCAATAAAGATTTTTGAAAAGTATGAAATCCTGCTGTCAATTTCAAGGCACATTCATCTAGGTTGTTAATTCCTATGTTTATGAATATCATTTATATTTATACATTCTCCCTCCCTAGCTAAACAAAATATGTAACTAAAAATGAGAGACCTCTTCAGATCCTTAATAAAAGTTTACTATTGATAATAAAATAATAGCAAATATCAATTTTGCTTTAAAATGTAGTATCAGTTTTGGTGGCTGAGATTGAAATTTTGTCACATCCCATTAACAAATTCCTACTAATTTAATTTACAACCTTATATGTCATTTATAAGTTGCCAGTAGTCTTTGCATCTTCTTTATATGAAAGAAATTAAACTACGTGAATCTCAGCTCTAAGATTTGTTGTTAATTTTACATTTCAATGAATATCCACCATGGTTTAAACTTTAATGATGTCAAGGATATTTTGCCGCCAAAGATACCAATAACAGTAAGTTATATGCTAGAGAGAGGAAGGTGGGAGAGAGGTATAGAGAAGCAGGACAGGGACAGAGGGAGATGATGTTTGCTGAAATGGATGTTAAACTGTGTTTTCTTGTGCAATATATTCAGTGTCAAATAAGTAAAGAAAACTTCTTTGGTTATGTGGTAGACATTTAAGTATGCTATTTTTGCATTGTTAGTTAAATATCACGTATTTCCCAAAATGATACCCACTGGGAGAAAAGGTAACAGTTTGTAGTGTGTGTGAAAATCTGCAGATACTGAAACTGTAAAATTCTGCTTTAATACTGTAGCAGCTCATGCTTTTTAGACAATAGAAGGTGTCATGTGATACTATGAACTTTTTCACTTGTCATACCTTAATAGGAGAACACCTTCTACTGTTCTAACTCCCACTAAAGATTGTACCTTGCCATTGGGGGAAAAAGAAAGAAAAAAGGTCTTCACCCAATCTTTACTTTCACACCTGGGAGAAAAGTTGGTTTCAAATTTACTATAACTCAAACCATTAAGGACTTTATTTGTCCAAGACAACCCCTTGGTTTGTGCTCCAGACACTGCCAGGGTAAAACTCCCAGTCTTCGGGGTAATGCACTCCATACGCTTCACCGCACTGCACAGGCGGACAATTGAGTCTTTCACATCGGAGTCAGTTCAGATGAGTTCCAAACTGGAGGTAGCACAATAATAATTTTTGAGCAATGGATGTTATTTAAAATGAGGAACAAGACAAAGGTATGGCAAAGATAATCAATGCATTGGACACAAGCTACCAGCCAGTCAAGAATTATGTGATGATTATATTTGTCATAATAGAACGATTTAACATGTAGGAAGTTTATTCAAACCACAAAGGCTTTTTCTATTTTATAGGACATCTTTTAAATGTATAGAAATAACATTATTTTATTGTAAAAGTGATATACTTTCACTACATGAAATTATAAAACAACTTTGAAACATTTGAAGAAATAATACAAATACATACTAACCTCATCACCCAGAGATATTAAGCCACTGTTATTTTGAGTATATCTTTTGATATATGCATATGAGATATACATAACAAATATATATAAGAAAAGATGTATGATGTGGTTGTATTTGAATCATCATTTATATGAATGTAACTTGCTTTTTTCCTTAACATTATATCATAATTGATTTCCTGTATTCTTATTTTAGAACATGAGTTTTAATCCAGTTGTTATTATCCCACTAAACATCTGTTGTTAAAGAGTAGTTTCTTACCTTTCACCCAAAGGTCAGATGTAGTAAAACCTGTAATATGGGCCAAATGCTGCTATAAATTCTTCCAAAATACTATATTAAGCAATGTCATACAGATTCTTCCTTAGAACTTAATAGTCCTTTTGGTCATAATGAAGAGCTTTTGCAACACACCCCAATTTCTAAGTTTCATATTGTGCGTGGTTTTTTTAAATCATATTTTGAAGCAAAGAGAAAAGTCAAGATATGTGCAACCTAAATGCGTGATTATCATATACAAAATGCTGAGATAATTAAGCTCCACTTACCATTAGCACATTTTTTTGTTCATTCAACAAGCATTTATGTGCCCTTACATTCTAAATAGTGCTTCCCAGATAAAGTAAAGTTAAAGGAGTTCATCATCGCCAAGCCCTTATTAAATGTAATGTTAAACTAATCTAAGAAAAAGATGATCAAAAATATGAACAGTAAAATTACAACAAACACAACTATCAACAACTTAAGCTTAGAAAACAAAACCAAAAACAAACTAAGCAAACAGCTAGAACAGAATCACAGAAATAGGAATCACATGGAGCATTATCAGTGGGGAGGGGGAGAGTGGAGAATGGGGGAAATGGTACAGGGAATAAGAAGCATAAATTGTAGGTACAAAATAGATGGGGGGAGGTTAGAACAGTGTAGGAAATGGAGAAGCCAAAGAACTTATATGTACAACCCATGGACATGAAGTAAGGGGGCAGGGATGCTGGTGTAGGGGGATGCAGGGTAGAGGGGAATAAAAGGGAGAAAAGAAATGGGCAACCGTAATAGCATAATCAATAAAATATATTAAAAAACATTTATGTATTTTGTCCTAGGACAGGATGTCTCTAAATATTAGAATGTTGGTTGTGGAGAAAAAAGGAATGAATGGCTAGATATAAACAAATACTCTCAAATTTTTGTTACAGGGACTCCTTTATAGATGGTACAAGATCCTCAGGATTAATGATAATGAAAAATATCATAATGATTATAATATCTGTCATTGACACACTTACTAGACTTAGGTGACTTGCTAGTTTATATCATTTGTCAACATGAAGCTATATAAATAAATGCCTTTATTTAGAGATCATGAAGCCTAGATTCAAAAAAGTTAACCTCACCACACTTAAAATGCTAGTAACAAAACCAAGATACGACCCAAGGTGTCATCTCCAGAGTCTATGCTTTGAACAATTCAGAATGGACAGAAATGATTGAAAATGTAATATAGTATCTGACAGAGTGTGAACCTAAGTTACACATAGAGAATGGAGTCTCAACACAATAGCAGATACTTGATGGAAAATTCCCAAGGAATACAAACCACTATCATTACATGTGGACACAATTGTTTTAATTCCAATGAAAATTAGGGGTGAACCTCAGTTCTAAAGCAAAAATCAAAGCAAAAACAATAAACAAAACAGAACTGAAGCTAAGGTGGTCATTTTATCAGTTAACTTTTTTTGCAGTTAGGTTCAGTTACACTTTCCTGATGTGACACAACAGCTATGTGGAAACTGAAGTCTTGAGTGCTTGCAGATCTAACTGCTCTGTTGAGTATATTTATCAAGTGCTTAGTTTATGCCAAACACCAACATATACACCAGGAAGACTCAAGGAATATACTGCTTAGGGGTGTGATTTAGGCCTATTGGGAACAAATTTGAAGTTTGACATGGCAGAAACATTTACTGTCATTAAATACCCTTGTGCTCCAGAATATTTCCCAGTCCCCTCGCAGGTATATGGTTTTGTTCTGGCCTACAAGCTATGAGTAGAAATAACATGTATCACCTCTGCATCAAAGTATGGAGACCCAGTATGTGGCCCTCCACTTCTTTTTTCCCCTGCCGTGGTATTTTGGAGAAACACGTTAAGATGACTAATTTCCAAGATCATTTGCTGCCTGAAGAGCCAACCATCTTGTATCAGAATTTTCAGGAATAAGAACTAAACTTTTGCTAAGGCAATAAGATATAGAGGTTATCAATTCATTGTGACAGCATGGTGCAGTCCTTCACGAATAATGCGTATGGCTCTTCTTTCCTTTTCTTGCAGAGACTGTTGCTAACTAACTCTTCCATGCACAGCAACAGTTACTTAACGGCGATGCTCCTGCTACATGGAGGAGTAACGGGATGTCTTCAAGCAGGATGTTTTGCCCCTCCAGGAATTTCCTGTGTTTCCTCAAGGTCTTGTTCTGGAGGTTTCCAGGTGTGATATCACATTGTGAAGCTTCTAATCATGAGGTCAAGAGGATCAACTTACACAGGTATTTCACGTCCTATATCATTTTGACAGATAGATATGTAATTTGGTACCTATTTGTGAGGGGGGAATAAAAGAAAAAAGGTTAAATGACATCCTCTAGATCAGTGTTGTACAAGACACAGGTAATGCAAAACATAATTTTAAGTATTCTAGTCACTACATTAAAAAGTAAAAAAGAAAATTAATTTTAATATACTTTGTTTGGCCCAATGTACCCAACAATTATCATTTTGATATGTAATCTATCAAGTCTGTCCAGAAGGTATCCAGCCACATAATATGAAAAGTAGATTTATTAAGATACAAGATATAAGAAACACTGGACATAGGAAAATGACACCTCAGTCTCCTTCAAAGTAGGTGCCTTGGGACCTCATACTGTTCTCCCAGTCGCCATCAGCTACCCCATCATATTTTCCTAAATCTCAATGACAGTCTGAAATATCTTCCCTTTTGAAGGTGATCTTAGTTTTGGGAAAAGCCAGAAGTCACAGGGCACCAAAACTGGGCTGTAGAGAGGCTGAGTCATCTGGGTGATTTGACGTTCTGCCAAAAAACTCTGCATGGGACGTGATGCATGAGCGGGCACATTGTCGTAGTAAAGCTTGCAATCACCAGTTGCCCATAGCTGTGGCCTTCTGAATCATCTGAATAGTTTCCACCAAGGAATGTTCAAGCTTCATGCAAAATTTGATGCAGATCCATTGCTCTACTCGTTCAGTCATTTTGAATGTGACGGCCACACAGTACACATGCTCACTCAACAGCATCTGCTGCCCCACCGACTAGTACAGTTAAGTTGTCATTATTCATGCATGCAACATTCCAGTCCACTCTCCTTGGCTGCCAGGTTACATCAATGTCACTCAAACCGTTCTCGTTATATTAACAATGGCCGAACATTTTCCAGACAGACCTCATATATAAAAGCCTATTAATTCCACATGAAGTCATTGAAATCTGATGTGGGTTTTAATCTTAAAGCACATCTTAATTTTCACTAGCCACATTTCAAATGCTCAATAACCACATGAGGCGGTATTTGACAGTGCAGCTCTAGATGTAACAAGTTTATTTTACTTTTTTTGTTAGGCGCGCTCACAATATTGTTGAATTTATTCATTATAGTTCTTTTGAGTTAGCCAATGGATGCACTCACAGAATTAGAAAGTGGGCGGGCTCAGGTGGAGCAGCAGTGCCCTAGGCAAGTGGGGCTCCATGGTGAGTCTCGTGTAATCCAAGCAACAAGGGCCAAGCCTCCAAATAAAGGAATGGCATTAATGATGGAGAGCAGAATGGAGTTGGTGAATGTTAAACAGGTATAATTGGGACTACTCTACTTGATAATTGACTGCATACGAGAAGGGTAAGGAAGAAGGGGCTGGTTGAGGGTGGGTTCCTACTTCTGGCTTGAGCAACTCAGTGGGCAGTGAAGCTGTTTAGAGAGAGACTGACACAGGATGGGACTTGTTAACATGAGATGAGGATTAACAGTTTTTTGATCACTAGGATTTCTAGTACAGTGCAAGGACTCTAACCTGCTTTTTTGTTTTAGCCATGACTTTTATATTTGGTCATAAATTCCAGATGATCATAATTTAACACCTGCTAACCATTTACAAAAAATGATGTCTACATAACAGAACTCCACATAGATTGGTAAATCTTTAATGCTGTTATAGAAAAAGAACACCAACAGCTAATTCAACACACTCAGATTTACAGTGTATAACAATTACAAGCTTCTACGTACTCCTTTGTATCATATTTAAAAAAAAGATATTCATTCAGCTTTGTCACCACACATGCAACACTGGACATTTTTGCAGAGTTGTATAATTATGTGTTTATCTTTGGACCTGTAAGAGCAATTCCAAGTGATGCCACCTGGGCCTGAGCCATTTGCCTTGGTGGGGTCTATTAGATGATGATACACATGATGATGATGCACATTTTGGAAAATCGGATCTTAAAAATCAAAAGGGACTCAGCGTTTTCCTCTGATCAAATCATAGTAATTGCACATTGTAGGATACAAGATTTGACTGAAAACAAAACTTGCAAGAATCCAAATTATCTCATCAGCTCTTAACAGGTACTATTGGTTGACAGATGATAACCATGACTGAAAAAATATTATAATTATCCTGGAAAGTTATAATTGTGCCGTTTTTATTTCTCTGTTTTAATATGTGAGTGAAATATTTTAAAAGTTCTCTGCAATAAGTGGAGGTGTTATAGTATTTGTTTATGGGTCAGATTTACTTAAATTGGCCTTGGGTATGTCTTCATAGAAACATTAACCTCGCTGTAACCAGCACACGTAATCATCTTTAGCAAGTTACTTGCAGAAATGCTGTGACAGATCATTCCAGATGCTGTAGGTTGGAGGAAAAAGCTGTCAGGTTTGCCATTACTCATACAGCTCATTTTCAATATCAAGTAGTAAGTTTTACCATATTTTATCATAATATATTCCAAAATTGTTTTAGCTTTTTCAGTCATGACTCTGTTTTCTTCTTCATTAGTTATTTATGCTGTCAAGTATTAGTCATAAGAAACATGGAATGGACCGAGGTGGTTCCTACAACTCTGAGGTTATAACACAAGGGTTTTGCAAAATGAATATGCCAATTGGGGGAAAGAATCTTTTGTAGCCCCTCTAACTGTTGAAGAGGCTTTATCATAGTGTTTACACACTCTTACATCGTGTAGAGAAAGCCTTACTTTGATCACATGTCCCCTTGTTGGTGAAAACAACTGTGAACCAATAGTATGAGGAATTGCCTTATCCTGGGCTCCTAAGCTCAGAGCTGATATTTTTTCTGAGCTCTGGCTAGTGTTTGATTCTAGCAGAATTCCCCTGTGCTTTGAAGAGTGCTCTAAGATGCATTTGGCCCAATACTTTTTTTTTCCCTCAGCGACTTAAAACTGTTGAAAATAGGCTTATTCCCTTCCCATATACTATTACCCTAACTTAGCAGAAATCATCCTCTAAAAATATATAAAATTTTTGAAACAATTGACTACAATGAGTTTCAGGTTACAAATTTGTAAGACAAGAAGGCAATGGTTATTCAGAACTTCAGACATTCAGTGCGTTGCACATGTTCAAGGCACTGACCACATCTTTACCTTAGTTGCACACTGTGCATGTGTGATTACTTGAAACTGTCTCAGAAGAGCAGTATTTTGTTATATTACTTTTATCAAAAATATATATGCCATCTATATCTTTAAAAAAAACCTTTTTCATGACTTTTTAAAATTTCAGTTAAACTACAACATGCACCTGGGATCTTTTTACCATTATGATAAATGTGTGTGGCTTAGGAATTGCATGTTCGTATCATCAAATATAGAATGATTTCTTATATATTTAAGCTTATCTTATTTCTCTGTCTTTTAACCTGCTGAACACCTTCTGGTTTTCCTTTGGCCTGTTCTGTCCCATCATCCTTCTAATTTCTTAGGTCAACTGAGACAAAAACAGATGGCTGTCATTTAATCATTTTCATCCTTGTTTCAGTCCATTTCTATATGGCCATTGCCTTGTATAAAAATATTCCATATCACTTCCCAAAATCTTTTACAAAGCCGAACTAAATTGAAGTACTAATACTAAACTCTTAAAAATATTTTGTTATAAGAGATCATGTGTTTGGCTTTAATTTTGCACTTTGTTTGGTATACAGATATGCAAAATTTTACTTTATTCTTATGAACTAAAATGTTGACATCAAAGGCAGCTGGTGTTTCTTTCCTGAGTCCGAATCATATAAAATTAGAATGCGCAATTAAATATTATGAAGGAGCTATAACAACACAGCTAAAACACAGAGGTTTTCAGTGATTCAAATCATAAACCTAGCCTCAATATTAAAGAACCATTTTAAGAATAAAACATGCTACATATTGGTGAAATATAAAAATAAAAATATGTAAAAATAATATTCCATAGTGACAAAATTTCACTAGTCATATTAAACTCTTCAAGTTGGAAATCTTAAAACAGAAAACTAAGGTTTTACCTATAATTCCCGTCTTTAGTTTCGATTGAATTTTTGCTCTTCGAGATTCATGAACTTGTTCTAAATTTAATCCACTTAAAAGTATAGTATTGCTTTTTATGACATTGCAGAAATAAATTATTTATTTCCCTTAAGTTGTGGATAGAAATGAGTCAATTGTCAATTGTAAACAATTGAAATGCATAGTTATCAATAAAAATAACATACAAGGTGAATGCAAATGAAAACGTAGAGACTGAATGTTAATTATTCCCCATGTACAGCATTATAAGGAAAGCTTTTTTGAATATCCTGAATTTAAAACAGGTGAACAAAGGGAAGTTCAGTTAGAAGTTTTTGAAATTTGAGACGTAGTCAGTGCCTTCCTAATTTTAACACTACCCTCACAAAAATAATTATAATTTCATAAAATGTATGTAGAAAACAACTGGAATTACAGAAAATTGCATATATTCTGAATTTTAAACAAACCAGTCATAATCTATATTTCATGCTAGTTTTCTGAAAGCTAGTTACTATATGTTACTTGAATTGAAGAACACTACCAATTTCTGAAAGAAATCATAAATCTAAATGTAGGAAGAGATAGAAATTAGAAAAATAAAGAATGTTGTATATTATTTTACACTTTTCAGAATATTTAAGTATCATTTGTTCTAGTATATGTAAAAGCATAATAATGTTAATTGTAAAAGCACAAATTAGTGTTATATAAAAGTAATATTTATTTTAAAAATCAGTGAAAGTATATAGAACACTAAATAACATATGTTAACCATAGCAAAATCATTCCTCACATTTATATGTATAATGCCTAGAGAAAGGCAATTCTTTAGTTTTTAAAAATGAAGTGCATTATATAAATCACACCAATTACAAGAGTATTTAGCATATTTTCATATATTTTTAAAATTCTTTATTTCATGAAAAACAACTGAAGGACATAACTTATTTCTTAGAGAAATATAGCAGAAATAATATTTCTATCCTCAAAAAACCCTTCAGAGACAAATTCCAGTTTCAATTTAATTTTCCATATTTAAATTAACATTTTATGACTATATGTTGCTAAGGTAAATTTATCTACCAGGTAAAATGCAAATTAAAGTTTATAATATCCATAGCTAATGATCATATTTAATTTTAAATATTTTTATTCCCATCAAACTTCATGTCACAGATGTGCAGAAGGATGGCAACCCAAAAGAATCATCATGTTCTTAAAATATTCTTAAAATAAAATTTAAACATAATTTTTTCAGATTGCTTAATTTAAGTTCTATTTCCTTTAAAATAAAATAGTTTTAGTTTACCAAATATCACTTCATTTAAGCAGAAGGAATAATAGGTATACACATTTATGAAGTTTAAAGAGCACCTGTTTAAAGTAATTTTGATTATGTTTCCTATCAATCATTAGGAGCTTATATTTTTTCATATATTCAACCTCCTGTAATAATGTGCTGCTTGATATCAAATGTTGCATAAAATACTGTATTAATAGAACATTTTTGGGGAAAATTCATGTATATTGTACATATAAGATAAGTGCCAAACTATATATATTGTTTAAAGTAAATGTAAATGCTATAAAATGCTATAATAAATGTTGCATTTTTATCATTCTTCATGATATAATTAGCCATTAGAGGTTAAAAAGTTAACATTCATCATCAGATTTTGTTGATATGAACACTAAAGTAGCTATTATAGGAAATGCTAGCAAACTTTCCTGTTACTACATTTTGAAAAAATTCTCTATGGCCTAGAAAACAGACACCAATAATTTATCATATTCCAATTATTCTCAGATATGAAAATTTTGAAAAGAACTCATGAAATAATTAATATATATTTTAAATTCAAAGAAAAAGTCGTATTTAATTCTGGAATATATCAGGACCTCTTTTTTACCCCTATCTTCTTGAATCGCACTCTTTTCCAAATAACATTTTCTTTATATTATGCTTTGTTAGAAATCTGGACATCATAATTTTTACTGATATATGTTTTGGGTCTTCAATTAAAAAGATTATTTCTGCTAAATTGGTTTTAATTATGTGAGTTTCAAAGAGACTTTGAAAGAGACTTCTCTCTCTAACCTTTTCTAATTTTTCTTTCCCAGACTTCTAGCCCCACAGTTCCAGAGGCTGACTGACTGAAGCAGGTTGTACAGAAACTTCTGGACATGTTGTTAACATCTGACACAGTGAGTGAGAAAAAAGCAAGCAAAGTCACTGGGCAGGTTCAAAGAAAGTGGCAGCTTCTGGAGATGAAAAGTTTGTGTTTTTGCTAGTTGATAGTTACTTGCAACACACTAGTTAAATTCACATCCATTCACTTCTCAATCGCTTGCTTTCTCTGAACCGGTATAATGCAAACCAAAAGATTTTGTGGATGTTTTTCATTGATGTCTGCAGATCAAGTGTATCTTTAGTTAGTCTTGTCTGACATTTGCCACAATGCCTTTAGTAGACAGCATTATATTATGTAAATATTTCTGGTTACTGTTTATGGAGGTAGTCGCTTAAATTTCTCTTTGGATAAAGCCTTTAATGCTTTCACCCAGAATCCATGGAGGAGCCACCCGAGTTTGGGAAGTTTAGTGTTGCCCTTTGTACTTCAACTTTTAATATTAGGGCACATATTGAAACCATAAACACAATGAAAATTCAAAAAATATTCCGACAATATTAGAAGAATATACCCCCTCCTTTTTCATCCTTTAAGAGCCAAGGGCATGGGGAGTGGCAGGAAGAAACATTCTTAAGATCTAAGCCCTGGACGCCATCCTGTGAGTGCTTAAAACCCTTAGAAACGTGCAACCTGAAGAACACCCCCTTTCGAAGTCTAAAACAATATTAGATTCCGAAAATATCGGCAAAGAAAGTCTTACCGTCAAACGCTTGCAGCAGGTTCCAGCTCAGACCCAGACTGAAAAGCTGAGCAGCTGGTGAACAAAAGTTTTAGCTTTTTTTTTTTTTAAACGAAGTCTGCAAAACTAATTTCCCTCAAAATAGGGCTCAATTTCCGTTAAAGAAAGCAGCGCTTACAAATCTCAGAATTCCTGATCACCCCCACCCCATCCCACCTCTAAGCAATGGAAAACAATTCGAACTTTCACACGGATGTAAGGGTTTATTGCGAAGCCACTATTCTGCAGTACGACTTAAAAGAAAAGGGAGCTAAGGCTGAAGCCCGAGAGTCTGGGCCAGGAAAAAGGTTCTGCTTTGGAGACACTTCTCAAAGATTAATCAATACTTTTTTTGCTAATTCAAACCAGATGGCGGGCCTAGTTTGCTGTCCCCATTAATCCCATTAGCAACTTCAAAGACTTGGTCCCCATCCTCTGGACACCTGAGACAATGAAAATAATGGGGCGACGCTGCTGGTGGCACATGTGGGGTCCCGGGCTAGGTATGTGAGCGCCTGTATTCTCTTGATGCGACAAGTCCCAGGCATGACTCGACTGTTCCGGCAGCTCATTATGCGAGGCTTGCTTGCCTTATGTAAACGACTCTGCCCCCAGCCGACAATGTCTCAAGCAAGTGGTTCCATCAAAGCGCAGCTGACGCTCGCACTAATTCACTGGTGGCAAGTTTTCTCACTCATTTTCTAGGATGCAAGATTAACCTGGAAGATCTGAAGCTTTAGTGAACTTTGGTGGATGTCGAAGTGTAACATTTCTAGTAAATGGACTACGGCCAGGGTGGGGGAGGGGGTACTTTAGCTGATTTATTTTTGAGCGGGACAGGGTTGATTTCTGGTGGGTAATGAGGAGACGTGGGCCGGCTCCTGGGGAGAGACTGGAAATGTGCATGCAATCTACACATCTCATGTGACCAGGACAATATCGCTTTGGAATATTCCTGACCCAGGAAAAGTTCTTGGTGGAAATTCACAGAGACCAGAAAAGTAGGCGAGAGGGCACTTGCGGCAAGCAGGGGGAAAGGAACCCTACCAGGCACCGCAGGTGAGGATGTCAGGGAAGGACATCTGCAACTGTCACTGCCCCGTGCTTTCCTCGACCCACCCCAGCAGGTCTCTCTCTTTTGGCACCCAGAATGGCCCTTTCCTGAACGAGAGCGGGGCCCATTTCTGCGACTCAGGACCTGGCGTTCGCGGCCATTAACAACGCACGCACACACACCAGCTGCAAAAATTTAGGCGCGTCGCTGCCCCCAGGGCACGAGGACAAGCAAAGTTTGAAAAACTTCTCCGAGCGCGCGCCTAACTAGCTCTCATTTTCCCCCTCAATCCTCATGTTCCTTCCGTGTTCCTCAAGAGCTAGGCGCAATTCTAGCGTTCCAGCAGGTGACAGTGCCCGGGAAAAGACCTTTCCTGAGTGAAGTGAGAGGTTGGGACTCGGGGTGCAGGACTGGGTCTGGCACAAGCGCCACGCTGCGTCTCAGCTGCGGGCCCTGGGATGGGAGATCCGCTGCCGCCTGGGGCTAGGGTGTAGGCGCGGGGCGCTCAGCTTGCAGTCCTGGCGGCCGGCAGGGGCGGGCGGGCGTGGACGCACTGTGTGCGTCCAGCCGGCGTTAGGAAGTGGAACTGGAAGCGCGTAGCGCACACTGAGCGGGAGTTTTGGAGGGAGTTTGCATGTGGTCAGCGCTGGGTTCCTAAGCCAGCCCCCAGCTCACATTACACTCTATTTATAACCTCTCAGAGCCGTTTACCCCTGAAAGCAGTTCTCTGGGACCACCTTCTTTTGGCTTCAACCTCTCCTACTCTTGACATCTGAGTAGCTCGGAGGGAAGCTCCTCCAGGTCAGATTGTTTATATGTAAAGGAGACTGGCCGCTAGGGCTCAGGACCGGGATTATCCAAGCTCTGCAGAAACGCGGGCGGCAATTGCTCGGGGAGGGGGAAAAGTCACACGATTTCCAGTGAAAAGTGACAGAGGGTGGTGGCGTTTGCAACCGCCCTGAAGCCTTCTGCCTGGAACCCGAGACTTGCATGCTATGGAACACCCGCTCTTTGGCTGCTTGCGCAGCCCTCACGCCACCGCGCAAGGCTTGCACCCGTTTTCCCAGTCCTCTCTCGCCCTCCATGGAAGATCTGACCATATGTCCTACCCCGAGCTCTCCACTTCTTCCTCGTCTTGCATAATCGCGGGATACCCCAACGAGGAGGGCATGTTTGCCAGCCAGCATCACAGGGGGCACCACCACCACCACCACCATCACCACCACCACCATCAGCAGCAGCAGCACCAAGCTCTGCAAACCAACTGGCACCTCCCGCAGATGTCCTCCCCACCGAGCGCTGCTCGGCACAGCCTCTGTCTCCAGCCGGACTCGGGAGGGCCCCCGGAGATGGGCAGCAGCCCGCCGGTCTTGTGTTCCAACTCTTCCAGCTTGGGCTCCAGCACCCCGACTGGGGCTGCGTGCGCGCCGGGGGACTACGGACGCCAGGCGCTGTCACCCGCGGAGGCGGAGAAGAGAAGTGGCGGCAAGAGGAAAAGCGATAGCTCAGGTAAGGACGCGCCGGGCACCTTGGGCGAAAGGGGCGGGGAGATGTCAGGGAAGATTCTCTCTCTGTAGTGAGGCAGCAGGGAAGATGGTACATGTCTTGCCCTGTCTGGCTCCCCGCCGCCAAATTCCGCGGGGCTGCCATGGTCCTGTTATTTGGGGACACGTGTTTCTCCGAGGGCAGAACTGTAGCCAACAGCACTAAGCTCTCCAAGGTTCAAACTAGTTTACCAGAGGGTTGAGAAAAAAAAAAGGACAAGTGACAGTATGTGAAATCGATTGCAAAGCGTGACCTTCCATCTGAGCGACGCAGAGGGGAGTGTGCCCTGGGCTGCAGCGTCCGCTGGGCGTGCGTGAGGTGCAGCTCCTTGACATTTTCCCTTGCAAGTTCCCGACTCTGAGTGGCTCGATTTTTTCCATCGTTAACTGGATTTCCAAATTATTGCACAATATTTGGAACTTGCCATGGAACTTGGCAGAGCGTATGAGAAAAAAAGTTTTAGTTTTTTTTTTTAATTCTGATTTCAGAGTTCTTTAAATAGCAGCCTTTCCCAAATGCTAAAAATTTCTCATTTCTGGGGAAGAAGCTATAATCCAGGAATTCAGAGGATTTTAAGCAATATATTTGAAAGTTGTTAAATACTTGCTCAGATTTGAAGAAATATTGAGTCTTACTAGTTGAACTGTTGTGGTACTAATCCAAAATGAAAATCTGAGATTCAGAAGTGGAAAGTAATTTCTTCCTTCAATTGAGAATTATCGGAGAAGTTCCGATAATTTCCCTCCAGAAGTATTGGAAACAAACAGCAACCCCAATAGTGCTGGTTCGCTGTGTCTCTGAGGCTGGTATGCGAGGGTGCAAGCAGGAAGCGCTGATCTTCCTGGGGATAAGTTGAGTACCCACGCGAAAGGAGGTGCTTGAAGGCAGAGACTGACAAGTACATTGCACAACCCAGAGAAACTAAAGTTTTTCAGGCAACTCAGAAAAGCCCTCACCTGTTTCATTATGAAAGTGTTAAAGGATGCCTTACAATTAAGGGAGTTTTCTTCCCTAGCTATAGCACCGCAACCTGCGTTCCATCTTTTTGGAAAGTGGCATCTGTTTAATATAATATTTACATATTTCCTACCTTTGAGGAATTGGTTTAACAGTTCTAGAAGGTAATTCCAGATACTGGGGTGAAGGACTGGAAAATTGTTTACCTTTCATAATGCTTTCAGTCAGATCCTACATACATGACAATGATCGAGTCGCACTATTTCATGTTCTTTTGCAGCAAAGCTGTCAATTGTTCTTCAGCCTGAGTTATGGGTCTTTTACTTTCCAACGTCAGGGGTAAACTTTTCATACTCGCTCACAAATTAATTTATATCTAAGAAAGTTACAGAAGAATCACTCGTTCTTAGTGTTTTTTACTAACCATAAGTGAAACTCATACGACAACGAGCTAAAAGGTTATAGTAAGAAGGTTTCCATATTCATTAGAAAAGTAGTCAACTTTTTAATAGACACAGCATTTGATATCAATATATTTTTCGAAACAGACTTCAGTTCAGATTTGTCAGCTCACTTTTGTAATTACCAGAAGCTCTAACTATTCGCTTTACTTTCTGCAGTGAGAAATCTGTATGATAGAGTGTTGTTCCTTACGCTTCCTGAACGGAACCACTGCAACTAAGTTTCTTAGGGCAAACTGAATTTTCACATAGACATGTGTTATTTGATTTGGGAGCAAATAGAGACAGTGTGATCTAAGAACTGGTTCCCTTAAATTATTTTAATAACTTTTAAATGAAAATTGGTTGTATTAATGGTTCTATTCTCCTTTGGTGAGAAATAACCATATAACAAAATAAGTTTATTTTTATATGTTGAAGCTAACAAAGTACTGGAAAAATAAATAAACACAAGAGTTTATATCAGCTACATCAAATATTGATAGATTTCACCCTAAGTGGGAAATACAATTAGTCATCATCAAAGATAGAATCACTGGGGAGTTGGAATGAACAATTCCTTGATGGAATATTTTGAAAGAAATTTTGACCAATTGAAAGGAAATATCACAGTAGTTTCTAGTTAAATATAAGTGTACTCAATAAAAATAAAATTTAATTTGCCAGCTTCGCTATTTGAGTTCATTTATATTTGTTGGACCTTTAGATAGTTTTAAGTTCAAGATATCTTTCTCCTGTGATGGTATTGTATTTGGTCTTCCATAATTTATATTCACAGCTATTTTATTTTATAGTACTATAAGGACATCTTAATCCAGCAAAAATTAAGGAAATGTAGAAAATCACTATAATTCTTATGTATTATTAACACATTATCTCTCATTGCTGATAGGACAGTTTTAATATTTAAATATTTCCAAAAATAAAATAAAATTAATTTCTGAATTCTTGAAATTTTAAAGTCATACTAGATGAAAGTCACATCATGTCTAGTAGAGACCATTTATATTTTGTTAGGCAGTTTATAGTTACTATGCCTTTATAGTTCAGAGTAAATGTACTACATAAATCCAGGGCATAGTCAGAACCAAAATTCTGTATCCCTGCATCTATTATGCAGATATCATGTATGTGTGCATGACCATGTGGAATTTTAATAGAATTTTATGCATCAGAAAATATTAACAACCCAAATTTTATCCATGGCAATGATGCTAAAACTACAATATGTAACACTTACAGCATGCATTTACATGCATTTCCCTCCCAAACACACACATTTACAAATTCAAGATGCTTAAGGTTCTAGAAACAAATATTTATGGACTTTATTCTTCCATTATAGTTTATGGACAATCGAAAATAACCAAGTTTAATAGAAAAGCACACTGTTATTTTTTATATGTGTTAAACATTTTTGCAACTTTGAGCCTGCTATGCTTTCCAGTGTTATTAGCAAAGCCAACATCTGCCCCTTCTTCAAAGGAACTCTTAAAAATGGAAACTTTACAACTGTACTTAAAACAATCTATACAAAGCAGGTGATCCTGAAAAAAAGTCTATAAATAGGGTGAATTACTTGGCTTCAATTACATTTGATTGTTTGCCAAGCAATGTACTACTAGGTATAAAGTATACACTTTCAGTTAAAATAACTAAAATAGATTAATCAATCTAACTTTAGTTTTTATGCAGATAATACACAATATAAGTATGTAAATATTTTCTGGTCAAGTTAATTGAATGGCTATAAGTATATATTTTATAAAAAATAAAAATTGTATTAAAAAGGAGATGATTGGGGATGTGGAGTTTACAAGGTTTTGAATCATAGTAGATTCTTGTAAAATGACAAATATTTTATTTATGGCTACAAGATCATAAAATATTTATTGCAAATTATGTCTGTCTATATGCCTGACTATACAGAATGACAAGAATGACGTTAAAAGATGGAAGTTAAATATAGTCTTACCCACCCTAACTCTGGTATTATATGGTAACTTTTTCTAGATATTTCAATCATCATGTTTTCTACAAGGAAAAAAAGTCACTTTATCATTCACCTCTGTGTTACTGGATTATGGTTTTTCAACATTTGCTTTAGAAGTTTGAAAATAGTCTATTAGATCTTGGTTATTATAGGGCAATGTTGAACAAATGAAATGTCTCAAATTTATGAAATAAAAATATAATTTTAAATTTTTTCCTTAGAGTGGTAGATTACTTTTAGGTGTGAACATTTTAAAATTGTGACCTGACATTAAAACCATCTAAGTACCATCAACCTACATGCGTGTTCTCAAATGATTACAGTCAAACGTCAAGAGCAGCAATTTCTTTAGAATTAGGTGATTTATTGTTAAAAGTCAGCAATAAATGGAATAAAAAAATGCAAATAGAGTAGGAATAGTTTCAAGTTCTGTGTAAATATTTTTATTTGTAGTTTGAAAAGGAAAAACCTTAAATGTATGGGATGGTACTTTTAAAACATTCATTTGGGTTCAAAAACCATTACTAAATATTGAAAATTTTAGTCTCTGTTTATAGTAATTATCAATGAAAACCATTATGTAGGCACTCTGTACTCTTATCTTAACTAAAAAAATATTTAAATATATTTTAAGGATTACTGTGTTTTCCCTCTGTGTTAAAAACATACACCCTTCATCACAGCATTGGAATTTATAGTAACTTACAATATTTGTTGCATGACCTAAAGAGTCTAAGAAATTAATTTTAAACAAAAATGAAATAGCAGAAGAGATCAGCCCCTTCCCTTAGAGTCAGGAAAATTTGGGAGACTGATTCCATATTTATTGGAATTAACATTTTCTCATTTGAGAAATAACCTATGGATTAATTAATTAATAGCTGAATTCCCTTACATATACTTGGCCTGGCAGTGGTGCCAAATTTTTCATTTACTGTGTTAAATAACGGCAGCCAGAAATACCAAACAGTGATGTGAAGGCTTTTTAGGTTTTTATTTTAAATGAGAAACCAATATAATACAACAATATTTTAGTTTTAGACTCTGTTCACTTCAGTAATTTATATTTATAAAATTTCAGATTGCGTATCTTTTCCAAGTATTGCTATAGTGATTACAAATATCTATGAATGATGAATTCTAAAGATAGAAAAATATTAGAAAATAAAATGCACGCAGAAATTCCTTAATTCGTATTTGTTGAGTGAATGATTGTGGATGATTTATCTCTCAAATATACTGTATTTATGCCATGTTTATTTTATAATAAAAATTTTGTGGGTAAGGTATATTAGTACATGAAGCGAGACTATCAGCAGTGTAGCATATTCCCCCTTGATTTAGAATCAAAATAAGAAGGATTAATTCTTGAGTGGCCAGCTTAAATTGTGTTTTCTGGATTATGTTATTGGTGAATGATTCCAATAGTTCATTAAAAAAAAAAAAGTCGAAACATAAACCAAGACCAAAGTCCACAAATAGAAATTGAGGTAAGTATGATGTATTTCTTATTCAACCTATTTAAGTAACAAAACACACTTTATTGTCACAACGTATTTATCTATAGTACGGTTTTAGCCATTAATATGGTTTAGTCATCACTAATAACCTTTTTGGTAATGTTCTAGAAAAAATGAAGCACTAACATTTTTCCTATTTTTGTTATGATGCTCTTATGACTATTTCTTGGAATAGCTGTATTAGACTGAAACTCCCCAGTAAACATGAAATAACATACAGAAAAGTTAGTCACCACACTCTCTTCATTACTCCTAAGTCATAGTCATAGGTGAGGTTCAAAATCCAACTGGATACAACTTTGCGGGGTACTTTATTTCTTCCATGGAGCACTACTTACAATGGTGAAGGTCAGTTCCGTCTCAGCCTTCAACTGACATCATCTGTGTTGACGCAGAATCAATTTAAATCTGATGACCTTTGCTCTCTGGTTTTCCACTTACATTATAAAATGTAGGGGATTTATTGTCTTTTTAAGGATATTACATTAGATAGCATTATATGATACAAAATAATATATCTATTAACTCATCTGGGTAAATTTTGGACTTCGGTTTTATATTTCAGAGTATTTCTATTTAACGCTTTTAACATATTTTTACTAAATTAACAGAAAGTTACTTGGTAAGAGTAAACATTCATATGTGATTGAATAGGTCAATTTTTTTTATATTTGGCATTTAAATATACATTTATTCATGAAAGCTTCGTGTAGAATGTTACATTTTCCACAGCACTATAATATTTCTGAATTTGTACATGTTACTGTCTATACATTTGGTACTATGTACTGGAATATTGGTTTTTATAAGATTCTGAAAATATTTTATAACATGTTCTTTGGTCTCTTACATGTGCATATGAACAAGAATAATCAGGTGAAACCTGTGTTATATGTTTACATTTTTGGAAAGGATTTGTATGAGTGAGAGGAAAATTCCTTGAGAAATAATCACTTTGCTCTCCCTATACTATATATATGTAAACTTTATAAATTGACTCTTTAGCTTATATGGTATTGCTATACTACTTTTAAAAGCTAGCATTTTCTTAAAAGTTTAATGATTCTAAATATTTGTGCATTTCGGTGACAATTCTTACAATTGTGGAATTTTTACTTTTACCACAAATATAACATAAGTTTACTAGGTAATACTTGTATAGTAAAAACACCAGGGTTTTGATTAAAGATTTAAATTCAAAAAGTGTTTCTCTTCAAAACTTCATAGAATAAATTCAATACAAATGTTTCAAATGTATTTAAAAATCCTGTTGTTTGTTTTCATAAGTTTTCTTTCTAATATAGTATAGGTATGTTTCTCGAAGCTTAGATAGGGACAGTGATTGAAATTATGAGCACGAGGTGTTTCTTTTTCTAGTTTTAAGTTTCTCCTGTGTTTTATTAGAAAGCAAGGCGAGGCGGAGGTGGGCAAATGGGGGTAAATGGGGACATCTGTAATAGTGTAAACAATAAAAATAGTGTAAACAAACAAAGGGAAGAGTGCTGAATTAACGAGGACATGGCATCAATACTTAAAATAATCCGTTTATGTAGAGACACACACGCTAATAGATAGCTAGAATTCCCAGTTTAATTACCCGATAACAGATCATTTGAACCAGAGCATCCACATTAAACATGGTAACGATGTTAAATATTCCAGCTACACAATAAAATATGAGGTTTGAATAATGTGCAGCTGTGGGGAGAGTCCAGCGGGCTGCGGCTGGTCATCAATGATAGTCATTACAGTCAAATATGCCAACTCTGCTGCAGTTTTTGTTTTCTTTTTTTTTTTTCTTCAAGCTTATTATTTTCCACATGCTTCAAGAGAGTCCCATAATACTATAAGAAAAAAAAATCTCCAGTTATCTTACATGACTGTGGGCAAGAAAATGATTAAGATGAAGTCATCTCCCAGGCTCTGCGGAAACCTAGAGGCGGGCCCAGCTTAGGTTGGTGGGTGCCAATAGAATTTTAAAGGCCTGGAATTTTGCTCTTTGAAAATATAGCCTTAAAGCTTTGCCAGAAATGACACCCAAATAAAAACTTATTTTTGCAAAGTGATAGCTCTTTGCAAATGTAGTAGTGAAATGTGTTCAGTGTCTGCAACGATGACTTCTTCCACTGTCTGGACTGCACAGTGAACTTTTGGATGATTTTTCTTAGCCTCTTGAATTACTAGCGAATTAAATTGAGGTGTATTTTTATTAGTTGAAAAAAATAAAAAGGATAGTGACTCTTATCAAATAAACAATGAAAAAAAAACAAGTAAATTTTTTAGATGATTGATTTTATTTTGATAACAAAATCATATGGTACAGTAAAATAGAATTGTGCCACCAAAAACTTAGTGGGAATTAAATAAAATGTTGCTTCAATTTTGTAGGATACCAGTAATTTGGCAAATGGCTTTTATGTTTTAAGAACCGTCTAGCCCTGGCTTGGTAGTTCAGTTGGTTAGAGCATCATCCTGAAACTCCAAGGACGCATGTTGGATCCCTGGTCAGGGTACATGCAAGAGACAACCAATGATGCATAGATGGATACAACAATAAATCGATGTCTCTCTCTCTCTCTCTTTCTCCCCCCTCATCTCTCTCTCTCTCTCTAAGAATCAATTTTTAAAAAAATTTAAAAAGAGACATCTAAAGAGAACTTTACTACTAATTGAGTAGATTGAAATAAGTGACCTCTCTCCTTATTCCAAGAGTAAAATAAGCTCTCAGTGTGCTTACTGCTTTTCTCGATTCAGATCTGTGCAGCTACAGGTGTAAACTACATACACATTGGAACATTTCTTCTTATTTGAAATATAAACATGTCTTACTACATTAAACTAGACAACATGTAGATGTAAACTATTGAGACACATGAAAATGACAGGGTAGGCAGAGGTTAGGCATGCAAATCTGAGTGCCTGCTGCCATCCACATTTTTAGGATTATCATCTTTTCAAAATTCAAGTAATAATAGGTACCATTTTTCCCAGAACTATTTGTTCCTGCAAATAGAGCTTTATCAAACTTACTCTTGGATGTCCAGAAGCTTGGGAAAATTAAAAGAAGCAGCAACACTTTTTTTTTTTTTGGCATATTTAGGCATTAGCTGATAAATGATGATGGACTTACCTTATTTTTTAGCCACCCTATTAGACAAGGAAATAGGTGGCACATTCAAATATATAATGTAAAAGAATTGGACGGTAACTATTTGGTGGTGGGCAGCATGTAGGGAAGCAACAGGAAATGCTAAGTCACCCAGGGCCTGTCAACAACTGGAAAATATTAATGTCTCTAAACCTGAGGGGGGGCCGGTAGAGGGAGTTTTTTCCAAGAACCCAGAATCCAGTGGGAGGCAAAAGAGAGGAACCTCCTAGGAAAGTTCATACCTCAGGTGGAGGATTTCAGCTAATAGCAAATATCAATCCAGTAACCTGTCTTCATGCTTTCCAGTCTTCCTCTGTTGCCTGCATTGGCCAAATGTAATTAGAAGACAAGCTGAGCTCATGAGTCCCAGTCGATGACATCCATAGAAGTCAGCCTAAGGAACACAGCCCTCAGAGGAGTGGCCAGGGTAGATCTAGGAGAGCACAGCATCTCCGTTTGTCTTTTACTAGCTGTGATTTAGCTTCTCTACCTTGCTTTCCTAAAAATTATAGCGAGTTAATAAACATAAATCACTTAGGACAACGTTTGGCTCATAGGTGGTGTTATTTTTTCATGTATCGATGTAGGTACAATTACCGCATGGGTATGCACCATCTGCAAACAATTTTTGCCTTATGTTGCCTGTTTATTTGTATTTTACTACTAATGGTGCTATTGAACGTGTTGCTTGCTTAAAAGATCGCTGAAGATTTAAAATAACCTATAACTGTCCCTCAAATTATAAGTAGTATGCCATTGTCCTGAGACGTAGGGTGAGTTCTAGACCAAGTTGTGTAAAAGGCTCAAGTTGCCTTCAATTCATTACCCTTAGGGTTCCCATTCCATAGCTTGTTTTGCTTGGGCAACTCCTAACCTTCTTTCCTAGGTGTTTCCTGCCACTTCTCTGTCAAACACCTGTTTTCAAGAGGAATGGACAGAGTGGCATTTGGCCCAGAGGAAATAGAACTTAAACTGAAGGGATTTACATGACAGTGATATTTCAGGTTTCTGTTTCAGCTGTAAATTTGTAGGTTGGATGTGACATTTTCTTGCTGTGCTATAAAGTTTATTGCAGAAGGAATTTATGTATTGTAGCTCTTTGTTATTTCTGGTGGTTCCATTTGAAGACCCTCACGAATGGTCAAATATGCAAACACTGCTAAAAACTAAAAATGCATAATATCCCACATAAAAATATAAAAACCATTTTAGTTTGGTGATAATTTCTGTTTTCGAAGACAATAATTTTATTTGTTTGTTTACTTATTTCCTAAGCGAGGCTAGAGAGAAAAGCAAAACTCATCCGAGTTGCAAATTCTGAGTGATTAGTTTCACTTTATTTAGCTTAGTCAACTCTCCTGTACCCACTGCTCAATTTGGGCAATTCAGAAATGTATTTCAGAGAAATTCTGAATTATTGTAGCGATGACCTGTGGCAGCTGCTTTTGAATAAGTAGTAGAATCAAATATTGTATTAAAATTCTGCATACTGAGTTAACTCTTTCAAAACTCCTAAGTTCACAGCAATTTAATCCCTAAAATAAAGGAAGTTCAAAGGACTAGTGCTTCCTTCTCTGCTAGATAATGGAAGGCTGGGAGGATGTAGGGAGAGGTGTGCAGGAAGAATGAAACATTAAATATTCTGTAATAAACAGCAGCAACAAGAAGGGTCCAGTGCATCAACTAGTTCTCAGGGTAAGCTTAATTTGTTAGTTTTTTTTTTTTTAAGTAAGCTGGAATCAATCAATAATGTTTGAACAGAGCATTAGAATCAGAATTATCAAGACACCAGAACAGACCCAAGGCATCACCCAGTTCAATGAATGTATTTCCTAGATGAGAGAAATCACCCAGAGAAGTTAAGTAATGTCTGTCCATTCAGCCAAGTAGTGGCAGCTGAACTTCCATATCCTGACTTCAGCCTAGTGCCCTTAAAAGGAAAATCTCGTAAAATATTTTTAAACCTTAAGGTTTTAGTCTTCCCAATAAAAATAAATTTCAGCATCATTTAAAATGTTGGCTACTGCATTTGAGTGAATAAAGTGCAATTTCACAAAGTGCTTTACTTGGGTGTAAACTACCTCTTTCTGAATCTGATTTTATGTCATATTACCTCAGTCGTTTTTCATTCTTGTTTTATGAATATGAACACTGTTATACTTTCTTAGTTTCAATTTTCTAATTCTCTAATGACATAGCTCTTTTTTTCGAATTCCATTGTGCCTGCATATTTTTGACACCTCATACAATAATAAACTGTAGCATTTTAGCTTAAGCCAGAGTTTAATATCTGACAATGTACATATGGACTTTGCTATATCAATCAATAAATACTATATATTTATATAAACAGATCATATTTTGGGTTGCTATTTGCAAACTGAAGATTTGTTACCTGTTTTAATTTTTTAAAATTTAATACAAGTAAATTTTGCTAAATTGAGCTTTACCTATGTTGCATTTGCCTTTTTGTGTTCCAAGTTATAAATAGCAACAAGAAGACATCTATCAACTCTCGTTTGTCTCAGGTCATTAACTTTCTCTTCATTCTTAGATAGATACTGATCTATCAGTATTTTTTAATTTAATATATAGCATTGGACAAAAGTAGGTTTATAGTTGTTTGTATGGAAAATAACACCATAATTAATAAATAGTAATACAAGAATAAACTGTGTCACACACAATTGTAAACCTATTTTTGCCCCACCCGGTAATCCCCTTACACAGAAGATACTTGAAAATATTAATGGTTGGCATTTTGCCTTTGCTAAGCAGACGCGCCTTCCTTGTTTCCTCTGTTCTCCTGCCCACACCCCTCTTCCCACAGTCTGTAAACACCAGACCCATCTGCTCCTCCCCAGCGCAGTGAACCACACAACCTCTGGGAAGCTCTTTGCACTGACCTCACATGCTGATTCCAGATCACTAATACCTACCAAACCCTCAAAACAAAATTAAATATGAAAAATACAGTGGGTCTTTCCAATAATTTTTTTTCCTTTTTTGTGTAAACACAACTTTATTTCCAAAATAATAAAAAATAATTCCTCATGGACATAATTAATTATAATTTACATTCAAAATGCCTTCGCGTTAATGGTCTCAAATGATGATTTCTCCTTTTCCACTAGACAAATTCAGGCCTTAGCCGTGCCGTTTCCTCCTACATAGCTCAGCCCCAGTCCATCCTATTGCACATCCTTCTGTATTTTTTCCCCATTTCTACTTTAATATCTCTTGCACTTAATTTTGTTTCCTCCCGAGGTCTCCTCATGTTGCTGTCTCCTGAGTATCTTTCTCTCTTTTCATTCTTCCCTAATGGAATCCTATATCGAATGTAGTAAAGTAATATTTTGACTAATGTCCATCAATGCTATACTACCAGATTTTACTGGTACTGATTCTTGTGAGCAAACAAAATTTGTTTAGTATCAGACATGTATACAAAACATATAATTAATATGTAATATAACATATAATTCAATATATATATGATACCATATATACTATATATATAATCAGACCAATAATGGTGCCTTCCCCGCAAAGCATTCTTTTCATAGTCTCTGGAACACAATACTAAATGTTAGTTTAAGACAGTGTTCTTATACTTTCTAATGTAGGTACCTAAATATGTGTACCCACAGCTGCATATAAGGAGTTTTTCACAAGATTTTCTGCATCTCCCACATACTCAAGGACATTATTTAACCATCTAATTTCCTCGGATAAAAATGTAGGGCTATAAATAAATTGGCTTCCATCTGTAACCTCCCAACTCAATCATTACAGGCTTTATTGACCAGCTGGGGCAGTTTTGTTGACATTTGTTTTGCTTTCATTTTAACTAATATTTCTTCAATGAACTTGTTTATGTCTATCACTTAAAAAAACTATTTCAAGAAAATTGTAAATTCACATGTAGTTGTAAGAAATAGTACAGAGGGATTCCATATACCTTTTACCCAGCTTCCTCCAATGGTAATATCTTGGATAATTATAATATGACATAACCAGGAAAATGATATTGGTATAATACTAACAACCTTATTCAGATTTCATTAGTTTTACATGCACTTGTATGTGTGTGTCTTTAGCTCTATGCTGCCTGCCAATTTATGTTATATTTTGATCCTATAACTTGTAATATCTTTTTCTAATATATATTTATTATTTTCATTAAAATCTGGCTTTCAACACCTTCTCAGGTCAGTACCACCCTGCACTAATTATTGTATTTCTCTTACTGAATTAGTGTCTATAGACTCCATAATAATGCACTTAAATTTTGCCTGATGGTTTTCTTTACTGTTCCTATTTTATGTTGCCAGTATTGATTTGAATTACATACACTCCCAAAGTAAAAACCAGTGTCTTCTTTTTCTTTTAGTGTGATATCCAACATCAAGTCAGGTGCACAGAAGTGCTAGTTTAATCTTATTTGCAGTATAAAAAATGCTTCAGTAATGATGAATGAGTTGTCTGTGTCAGGGGTTTTCTGAGACTCTTGGTTCCTGTTTTCCAGTAGCAGGACAAGTTCAGAAGATTCTTGAACAGTCCAGAGGAGAGTTTAATGAATATCCAGCTTAAGTAGTTATCTGTGTTTGCTTCTGATTGGTTTTTGTGGATGTTTCCTAAAGTTAAATACCAGTGATTAGGTGGTATATATTTACCATTTGTGAATAAATCTGGACAAAAATAAATACACATCTATTAAAAACTTTATAATAAGTCAGCAAAAAAATCTACATTTTGAAAGGTAAGGTGTCCATATTTTCAACAATTTGGTGATTGTTAAACCCAACAATTTTATTGTATGGGTGCCTCATTCCATTATTTTAGCAGACATGTGAAATTCTATAAATATGCTGTGCGGTTATGCCAGGCATTGCTGAGCTTTTACAATCACATACAACCAAATAATCATAGCATTTGAAATGTCTGTCTAACAAAACTAAAAACATTAAATTAAACTTGAAATCACGGGCAATTGGGGAAAATATGGAATATTAATCAACCTACACTATAGTATTGGGTAGTGGCACAAATAGCTGGACATTTGAAAATGAACAATAGATAATTTATTTTAAACTTTTCAAGTAGATTGAATTTTTTTTTCAGTGATAAACCCATTTTAGGAGGACATCGATATCATGATGCTGGCTCAATCCATGATCCCTGTGTCTGTATTATTCTGCTTTGAGTACAGCTGGTTAACCATACCCAAACAATGGCACCTGATTAGGAAACGTGGGTCTGAGACACTGACAGGTGACCACACGTGAGGCTGCCTGGCTAGAGAAGAAAGAGCATTGAGAATAAGGGGTGAACAAGCCTTAAAAAACTATTTCAGGTGTGCTTCTGGATTTAGTCACATATCACATAACTGTCGGATGAAAGACAGTTTGCAACAAGCCTTTTTGTGCAAGTGAGTTAGAAATTATGTCTGTAAGAGTTAAAATCAACTTATACTGTATTACATGTATGACAGTTTTTAAAAAATTCTGTTATCTGTGACTCTGATACTGATTCTACTTCAACAACTCTTTCTATTCATTTAGAAAAACAACTTTCAGACTATCCATGTTTTTGGCCTTTTTCATTAACATGATATTATAAGATTGCTTTATTCAGACCAGTGACTCTCAACACTGATGTTACATTGGAATGATCTGGGTACTCTTTAAAAATACTGAGGCCTCATTGATTAGGGTTAAATTAATCTAGATTAAAGCTGCAATTAAAGCAATTATAATGGAATAGTATAGCATTATAAGAATAGAGGAAATAGTATAATGAACCCTCACGGGCCTGCTATGTTCAGTATTTGTCTACAGACGGTCAGCCTTATCCCATTTTTACCATCCCCATCTTCCCTCAGCTTGTCCCAATTATTTTGAAACAAATATTAAATAACATCATTTAATTTGGATGTTATTAGTTTTAAGAAGTTCCCAAGTGACTCTAATTAGTAGTCAAGATTGAGAATTACCAGTTTAGAAAATTCTTCTTTCCAGTGTAAAAATTCCTAATATTTGAAATTTCACCCTGTTCTGCACATGGAGAGCAATGTCACACCCAGTCGCTCAATAAAAAAAAATACTGATTTAGTAGAAATAACCTTTGCATATCTCTGTTTATCACCAATAATCATAGTACTCTCCTATGCTCTACAGTACAGTAACCACTAGCCACATGTGGCTATTTAAACTTTAGTTAATTCAGATTAATTAAATGTAATTAAGATTAATTTAACTAAGATTAATTTTAATTAACTGATTTAATGTTTATTAAACTTAATTAAGCTTTAATTAATGAAGATTAACTAAAATTTAAAATTCAGTTTCTCGATGTCATTAACTACATTATGAATACTCACTAGCCACGTGTGGCTACCGGCTAATATAGTGAACGAGACAGACATAGGACATTTCCATCTGTTATAAAGTCCAATTGAACAATGATGAGAACCTCCTCAAGTGAAGAAAGAGGTTATGGGAATTCAAATACCAAATACCAAAGAGGTTATGAGAATTCACATACCAAACAAATACACCTGCAACATTATTTAAAATAGCCAAGCTCTGGAAGCAACCCAAGTGCCCATCGAGAGACAAGTGGATAAAGAGCTGTGGCCCATACATAATACAAGGGAATATTACTTGGCCTTTAAAAAGAATGAAATCTTACCATATGTGACAGTGCGGATGGACCTGGAGGTTATTATGCTAAGTGGAGTAAGTCAGTAGGAAAAAGACAAATACCACATGATTTTACTTATATGTGGAACCTAAAGAACAATATAAATGAACAACCAAAACAAAAGCAAACTCATAGATGCAGAGACAGACTGGTGGTTGCCAGAGGGGAAGGGGATCGAGGGACTGGGTGAAAAAGGTGAATGAATCGAGAGGTTGGAAGTTATAAAATAGTCATGGGGTTATAAAGCACAGCACAGGAAACACAGTCCTTAATGTTACCATAACTTCGCATGGCTCCCGTTGGCCGTTGGAAATGCCAATGGGAGCACGTTGCAAAGTCTGTGACTGGCTAACCACTGTGCTGTGTAACTGAAATTAATGCAAAATAATATTGAAGGTAAACTAATTTAAAAATTAAAAAAGTAAAATTAACAAAAACGTGTAACAGTTGAAACATATCTGAGAGTAAAATGTAAGGAATATAATTTTGCCAAAACTTTTTGGATAAATACCGGATTTACTCAACCAAATGTTTACTTAAATAGTGTACATTAATGGTTTCAAAGAGGTCAAAGAGTATCCTAAAAGAATTATTAGTTAAACATAATCTATAAGCCTGAGATTTGGGCAGTTATCAAAATAAAAGTAAAATAGAGATATTAAATTATTGGTTTACAAATACAGTGTTAAAATGAAGTAAAACAGATGATAACAATGGATGTAAGTGTTAAAAAATAGAATTTTGGAAGTGGGAAGGCAAACAATGAGAGTATATTAAAAAATGTAAGGTCAACTAGGGAGATTCTTCTAAACCTCTTGAGGAACAGGGAGGAGAACATTTTTCTGGGAAAGGGTGGGGAGCATGCCAGGAATTAGGCTGCATTTTCCAGGGGAAAGTATGAAAACTTAATAGAATCAGACAGTGGCAATTAATGATAAAAAAATTATTAACTTTTAAAGCCTCTCAAAATATTTGGTCTTTTACAGCCTCTGGTGTGAATTCCAGAATTACAAAAGTCAGGTAGTTGACAAACAGAAGAGACTATTAGGGGAGATTTTTAACTTTTGAGGAAGAAAATGAGTCTAAAGTATTCATCTTGGCATCAGAAAAACAGCAAATGCAAGGATGAGTGATGTATAGGGAGTCTCAGTCCGAACTGTGAAACATCTGGGCCTGTTTGACTGTGGCCATACATTACACAGTGAAGCTGCCACAACCACTGAATTTTGAATATGTGGGAAGTAGGAGGACTCTTCATCAGTGAATTCATTTTTAATAAAGATTAATTGGTAATTAATTGATGACTGAACTGCTAGCAATTTGTGGAAGAGAACGCAGTATTAACACTACATACTAAGTTAAGCAAAGATATCACTGGACACATTGATACTAGAATTTATGAGCTGAGGGTGTACACTCAAGTATGGAAACATAGAAAAATGTTGATGGTTGCATTCAGGGTACCTTAGGACCACCGAAAATAAATAAATAAATACCACCCAAACACACAGATACATATGGCCCTGGGCTAAGCGTGCATTGGGGCTCAGGCTACTCTCATTGTTTTTCAGACATTTTGGAAGAGAAGCAGGCCAGACCTAATGTAATATGTAATAAAGTTTTATTGGCAGTGTAAAAAGTGGGTGAAACACTTTAGTAGTTTTCAGTAAGTGAAGTAGATGGTTTACTTTTATATTGAAAATTTGCTCATATGATATTAGTAGCCATTGGTATGTAAACACGTGGATGTGGTAATCTATTAATAGTAATTGCTTTTTGGGTTTTTTTGTTTTGTTTTGTTTTTTGTTTTTTACTGTAGATGAATACATCTTAGCTTTTTCCAGCTAAAAAATGTGTACCATTACCATGGATGCAAGTAGAATAAGAGGTTATTTATTTATTTTTTACGCAGACCTCTTAGAAGAAGCAGTCTGCATATGCAAAGCATCTCTTTTAAAAAAGCATCGCTAATTATGTTAGTTAAATGCAACCAAATAGAACGCATGTTGGTACACAGTAGAAATAGGTGACTTCCAAAGTGAATTGTTTTACTTTGAAAACTCAGGATGTAAGAAAGCCAAACTAAACTAATAGAAAATTTTAATATGTTATTCAAAGTGGATGGGATAAAGTGGGTGCTTAATTTAACTGTGTCCTGAAGAGGTGCTGAACTACAAGGCTGCTTCACACGAGAGTCACAAGCAGAAGTCTTATTAAGGAATTTTCTTCATGAGGTAGTTGTGCAATTCTCAGGTCAGATATAAATACTATCTCACATTTTTTTTATGCTTCTAATATTTTTTAAAAAGTCCTCATTTTACACTTTCTAATGGAATTACACCCCATTTTGAATTACCTGTTAACCTTAGGATACAGCATTAGTATTTTAGATTAAGTTGAATTCCTTAGAAACAAGTAGCTCAGAGAAGAACGGTTTAGATAAATGGTAAATAGTGTCAACTTGTAGCCTGTCCTTCCCTTGGCCCACAACACGCCCCCTACACACACCCAATGCAATAAGTGTTTCAGTGGTAATTCGCAAGCTCAGACATTATTCACTAAATGCTTACCATGTGCCAGGGACTTGGTTCCGGGAGTTCTGTGTACTGTGAGTCCACTAAAATGAATAGAATATGTTGAGGTTTCTAGAAAAATCCACAGCATAGTAGCAAGGACAAAAAGGAAACAGCTGGATCCAACAATATGATAGAGGATATAATAATGAACCATAGGTGATGAAAATATCCAGGGAAATCAGCAAAAGTTCAGGAAATGATGACAAATGTCTTAATTTCTCTTACTTTTTACTTTCAACTTCTGAAGTCATGAGTGCATGAAAATCTATTACACTATGACCTGGATCAAGTCACCTTTGGAAAAATACATAAGGATCCTTGTTGACTGATTAAAATGTAAAATACAGGATAGGTTTGGGATCCTGGAAACACGTACAAAATTTATTCCTAGGTCATTCTTGTTCAGATCCTCAATTTTTATGATTTAAGCTTTCCGTTGTCATATCCACCAAGGTTTGTGGGCAGCAATTGATCATAGATAACTAAATTGTATAATTCAAAAATATTATTCCCAGGACGTCATTTGATAAAATCAGAGTGAAAGATATTTTACTAGCTGGTATAATATGCTGTATTATTTTTGGCATGAAATCGATATCATCTTGATAAGGCGAGTGAAGATTAGGTGCATGGGAGGCATCGTAGAGCATGTTTATAACACCATAGGCATGACTTTCATATATATATATGACAGCTCTCTCATATTTCAGGTACTGGCTTAGATGAGATGCCTTTTCATCCCTCCTAGGTTTCCTTTCTTTAGTGTTCTTGGAATTTCTCTCCATCTTCATCTTGAAAGCTGTTAAGACTTTCCCCACACATTCACAGAATGTTAAAATTGGAAGAGATTCTAGAATTCATCAAAACCACTCCTCACTCTTGAAGATGAGAAGATTGAAGCTCAGAGGGTAGAACCCGTAAAATAGTGTTTGCAGAGCTGGGACTAATAACTTCCATTTCAGTATCTTTCTCCTATTTCTCTAATCTGCTGTTTGAAAATTTCATTCCAATTATTTACTAAGATGTCAAATATCTGAAATTTTCCCTGTGAGGATTTCTTAGCTGGTTTTTTCTATAATAAAGGTAAGGGTAACATATAAATCTACTCTCCTAGACTAGTAATATTATGATTTAATCAACAGTATCCATTTTATTTGAATGAATGTTAAGGGTTAGTTAGCTGATTTTTTTAAATATTAATCTGAAAGGGAAAGAATTTCCATTGATGAGATACTGGTGTCTTTTGTGCATAACACTTACTTCTTACAAAAATCAGTCATTCACTAAGGGGGAAGAACTTGGACCATTCTGGATTTGATGCCTATTTTTCATATTTGCTTTGAAAATTTAAACATTAAGAAATACTCTATCAGTGATTATATCACTGACAATTAAATCTGTATTGTTATACTCATATTACCTCATGGTCTGGAATTTCAGGGATTTCCTCAGTTGCAAATACTCTTTCGAAATTCTGAACATCTTTTTTGAATCCTTCTGATTTATCATGTTTGTTTTGTTTATTGCTCCTTCAATAATTTTCCTAAAGATATTCAATGATATCCATTTATTAGGGTGCTTTTTTACCTTTTAATTTAGGGTAATATTAGTTTTCTTTCCTCATTTTCTTTTCTCTAAGTTATTTTGGAAATGTGTATGGAGGAAGTCATATCAATTATTAAATCACAGGGGCTTGATTTGCCAAAACATATAACATTGTCTCGAACATTTAGAGTGTGGTTAGAAGGAAGCCTGAACTGTAAGAAAAGGTTTTTTTGTGTGTGATGTCCACTTAACTAATAAATCTGTCATCACTGACTGGTTTCCATTTCCTCTGAAATAAACAAATCACTATTAAGTCCTTTGAAGCAGGAGACTGCCAGGAAACACGAAAGTCACTTTTGCTTCATCCTCCAAGATAAAGTATTTAATAAGTGGAAATGAGATGCAACAGAAGGAGCCATGGGGTCTTTACACCTGCTAGAAAGTACAGAAGCTCTCCACAGAGCAGGAATTCAAACAAACCTCAAACCTTGACGTTCAACAAAAGTGCAGAAACGAAGCCAAGAATAAACTTTGCAGAGCCCTTGAACATTTCTTAAGTAGAAATTATGAATTGTAGGAACAACAGGAAATTTGAAGAGGAAAGGCTAGGAATCTCGAGGCCATGGACCCCCAACAGAATCGGCTGTATAGATGTTTTTATCTTTAGATTACTTCATATTCTACTTTAAATCAAATAGTCATTTATCCTTATATAAGAACTTTTATTAAAATGAATGTCTTGGTTAAGGAGTAAACATCCAGCATCAATTGACGAGGGCTTTTTTGTTTGTTGCTTATTTAATTTCATAAAATTCCAGACTTCTGTTTTGTTTTTCTTTATCTTAATCAAGATAAATGAATACCTTTAAAGTAAATGCATATGCATTCTAACCAACAATCCACAAAGGAAATAAAATTCATGTAAAAATGGGACAGAAAGAAACCAAATGCCGAACTCCTAGAAAGACCCAAAACAAATAAGATTAAAAGGAAATAAGCAGATATTAAAAGGAAAACTGAAAATGTATCTCCAACAAAATTTCAAAAGGAGATTCCCTATATTTTGTGTTCACCCTTTATTTTTGATTAAGAATTCATTTTCTCAATAACAGAGCAAGTCTTTCTTAACTTGTCTTTATCTGTAGTTATTAGTTCTTTGAGCACCAGTAACTGTGGTTGATATTGTTTTGATAATCATAATGCTACAAAAAATAGACACACACACTTGATCTGAACTAAAATTTTTCTGAACTAAATTTTTTCTTCATCTCAAGGTTCAATAAACTTACTAACTCATGGTATATATATATATTTTTTTTTGTAAATTTATTGAGTATGCTATTACAGTTGTCCCACTTTTCCGCCCTTTATTCCCTCCACCCCGCACCCCATCCCATCATCCCCACACCTCTTAGCTCATGTCCATGAGCTGTACCCATCAGTTCTTTGGCTTCTTAATTTCCTATTATTTTTTCAAATAGATGATGTTGAAAGGACCAAGAGTGTAATTGGGAAGAGCAAGACAGCAAGGTGCTTTGTGTCTGTCAGCAGCTCAGTGACTACAACGATGCCACTACTGTACCTATGCTTCCCACTGCCCACCTTGTGCTGGTCTGTCCTTATTTTAAGGATGGCTGCACTCTTCTGTTACTTATACTATTTCTTTCATTAAGCTTGAAAATACATTTTTTTCTTTTAAAAATTAATTTCATGCTATACCTTTGGGATATATTAAAAATCATCATAGAAATTTCTCTCATCCGATAGTAACAGATTTGACCACAGGATGAGAGTCGTCATTTCATTTCGCCTTTGTGAAAATTGGATCTTTCTACTCATTAACTTCTCATCAATAAGTTTATCATTATATTGGTTTTAGAGATTCCTGAAACTATTAAACAAAATGCAACCTGTGGCTGTGAAAGAGAGTCATACCAGAATGCTCTGTGTGGCATTTGTAACTGGGAGCGAGAATAGGAAAGTTGGTATTCTATCCCCACGTGCAGCTTTGGTTATTTACAGATGTGGCAATGACTGCTATGCTTGTGTGTTGGAGGCTAGGGTAATTTACATCTCTGAGTTATTTGATAAAAAAAGTATATCAGCCTTTTAATTCTAGGGCTTCTATTCCCTAAAGTATTGATAATACTTCAGGCTCTGACCTCTGGAATAAAGAGAATTCATTTTCTGTTAGGCTACTACTTTCTAATTACGGGAAACACTGATTGGTTTAATGGGGTTGTGTTTTTAAATTTTCATATGTGCTACGTTTAGTCATAAATCTTTGGAATAGTTTCATTTTTTATAAATCTCAGGGTGAAATACAAATATATCACCAAAAATTCTCTAAGTCTCTCAATCATGGCACTGAGTGCATATTAAAGAGGATGTGGAAAAAGTTTGAAGGAATGGGGGCTTGCTCCATTGTTCTAAGCCAAAAATATCAAAATCTGGCTTATAAGACGATGGAAACTAAAAGTCTGCTTATTCCTATAGGGGATTAATGCATTACTCAACCTTGAAATATTATATTGCCTGGCAACTACAAAATATGTTTAATTTTCCCAGTCCTATCTTTATTTTTTTATTTTTGAATCCAGTATCATTCAAAAGTTCTGATCTGCTGACTGTTAAAAATTTCATTAGACTATTGTACAGCTGATATTCTCCTCCTGCTATGAGAGCTGTTTGATACATATGCTTTTTTAATTGATTAGAGATAAAATTGATTCAATATTTCTTTCTGTATGTACTTAATTGTTTTAGGTTTAGGAAAAATGGAGAACTGAAAAACACAAACTCAGACACTTCTCTAAAGAAAAAATATAATGTATTATATTAACATGGTTCCCTTCTTTGAAGACCTCAAAGTCACTAAATATGGAATTCTCTAAATAATAGTATTTGGCTGATTTTATTTTCCCCCATCAAAAATAATCTGGAAGGCAAACAACTGTAGTAGTATTAATTTTCTGTTCCGGATTTTCTTAGTTACCACCAAACACAGGGAGTAAATCGTAGCATTGGGGGTCAGTGATCTTATCCTTTCTAAATTCCATGGGGTAAGGATGGTTTTGCCTGAAATGAAAATAAAATAGTTAACTTTGAAAAGTTCTGTATAACTATAAAATTATTTTATTTTACCCTGTTTAACTTGTTCCATTGCATAATACTATCTCATATTATGTGTTTAAATGTAACTCCGCTGGTGGTAGCACCTACATTGGCTATGCCAGCCAGTTATTATCTGGTATGGAAAACTTGTCAATTAGCTCAAGGGAGCAGAGTGGTGCTAATAATGCCAAAACCACATTCATAGGCTTTGTGATGTTAGCTTCTTTCAGGGAACGACTTTTGTGGCTATAGAACACCGCTCTAATCGTTGCCAACCGTACAATAAATGCATTCTGTGCTACACAGGGACCTGCATGTGTGTGCCCAGCCGTAAGTGGAAAACCCATTTAAGAATGCCACTTTGAAATGGTTGATCATATTTTTAAGATGACTGATTCATTCCCCCCACCTCTTTAGTCATTTATAATGTGCATATTGACTGCCTCTCATTGGCAAAATGCTATACTTCTAGCAAAATGTGTGGTCGATTTAAAAAGCAAAAAGTGACTAAAGCTTGGGTCCAATGTATACTGTAGGTGCCTATGTGGCCAAGTAACTTTAATGAATATGTTAATGTAGTCATCAATTAAGGAGAAAATTGAAATAATTTGAATATTTCTCTCTCAAACCATGCTAACTGGCTTAGCTCTAAGATTTCAGTTACAAATTATGACAAGCTTGATAGGGAAAGAAGAGAGGCATTCACCAATAGAAAAGCTATTCATGTATTATCAAAATCTATCATTTTTACCTTCTGAACAGTTGTTTAGTATTTCTCTTACCCTAATTTCTTAGTTTAGAAATACATTTTTTTTCCACTGGATCATTATAAGAGCCCCTCTCCAGTTTATTCCAATGCTTTATGCCTCAGGGTTTTTTTAAATGCAAGTGTGACCATTGATTTAAATGTCCTTCTATGACCACTGACTGTGTCAGGCACAGAGAATTTTAAGGGGAGAATCGGTGGTTCTTGATCTGAAGTGAATTTATTTCTCAGGAGACTTGTACAGTATCTACAAACAAATAATTGTCACAGGTTCAAGGTGGGTGGAATGCTATTGGCATCTAGTGGTTAGGGGCTAAGGATGCTGCTGAACATCTCCCAATACACAGGGCAACCCCTGATGCAGAAAGTGATCTGGTCCAAAATGCCAATAGTGCCTGAGCTGAGAAATCCTTAGGGAGGGGAGCGATGGAGCGAAACTAAAGAATAAGGCCAGGTTCCTGCTTTCAGTCACACATCTCTAATTCTGCCCTCATTAATACCCTCAAAGTAGTACGCTCCCTGTTGCTCACAGCCAGTTTCTTAACCAATGTTTTTCCTCCAGTTCTCAGGAATTCTCTGTGTCCTGACCTTCAGTCCCAGGAGAGAGCATTACTTTCCAAAGGGAATGATGTTCGGGGCTTTTTTCTGCATCTACAGAAATTCCACTCATACTTTCAAGACCCCCCCTAGATGTCACTTCTTCCTTGAGCAATCCTCAACTCGCTCTAGAACCAGTATTCACTCCCTTCCTTTCCAAGTCTTGCTGCTTATCCTTTTATTTTTGAATGAGTCATTTTACATTAACGTTATTTATTAAGTTGTACCTAGCAAACTTGATTGCACAGATTGAGTCTTTAGCTCCAAGGACACAGGACAATGTCTGGCACAGAGTTTCTGTTCAAATATCTGATAAAAGAACAAAATAAGTACCTGAATCATTGTAGAAAGAGAATGATCTAAATGCCTTGAAACTTTTAAAAATAAATAAATGTGATCTGCTCTACCCTTAAGTGTTTAAAATTCTGGGTTTAAACATTAAGCATCCCTTGACACTCAGCAGACATAGACATGAAATTTGCATTCCATGTGCACACAGGAGGGTGCAAGATCATTTTTTCCTCTACTACTAATCCCTTTATAGTACTTGCAAATAAACACATAGAAATTGTATGCAAAGAAGATGTAACACTATGATTTCTGTATCAGTCATATTTTAAAACAATATTGCATACTTTATAAGTAGGTTTAAATATTATAAGTAAATTTGTGGGGATTCTGCTTCCAGAAAGAATAAATGTACATTTCTCATGTCCTATCACAATGCATGACTAAAAACACTGGATAGTACATACAATACAAACTTAAGAAGATTCTGAAAGAAAAAGGAAGGGAAAATGGCTAGAGACTTTGAGACTCAAGAAATGACACGATGGGAAGTTCCGTGGGTTTGCTGTTGCCTTTTATGGCCCAGACTTGGAACTGAAGAAGCCAGCAACGTCAAAACACCAACAAACACAAACACCAAAGGCTCTAACCAAAGTCTGCTATCTTTAGGCTAAGGTCCAGAAAAGAGGTAGTCAGCCTCATGAACTAAAATACTTTAAGACAACTGCTCTACTCAAAACAACCAGCTTATGCTAAGGAAAGACGCTATGAAGAGGGTCAGTAATTAAGGAGGAGGGAATTATTGATGAATCTCCAGAGAATTATGGTGAGTGAAAAAAACCATTTCCAAAGGTTATGTAGTATATTATTCTATTCATGTAACATTCTTGAAAGGACAAAAATGATAGGCATTAAGGAAGAGGTGGAGACCAGAGGGAACTAGATGTGGCTATAAAAGAGCTGTATGAGGGATCTTTATAGCGATGAATGTTCTCTATCTCGACTATTTCAATGTCAGTATTCTGATTGTGATATTGTGCTATAGTTTTGCAAGAATACCATTGGATAAAATTGGGTAAAGTGTACATTTTCATGTGTTATTTTATTGTTTTAGTATTTTTTTGTGCTAGTTTTGATTGCATGTGAATCAACAAATATCTCAAAATAAAAAGGTTAATTAAAATATGATGGCTTAGTACTTTAGAATATCTTTATATGTAATGTAAAATGTTTATTTAATTTTTATATGGGTCATGTTACAGTTTATACTCATAATAGATATTTTCTCTCCTAATGAGATGTTAGTGCTGCTTTCCAAGGAGGAAATACTTTTCTTTTTTTTTCTTGGCTGAGAATAGAAGATCTACTTATATGACCGGTGTTTACAGAAGATGTCACAACATACGTTCCATGATTTTATGCCACATACATTTTGTTGAAAACATTGTAAACTACTTAGCGAGACTATTTAGGAAATACGAGTAATTATATAGGAGTTTTACACTTTGTCACATGGCTCCAAAAGGGCATCCTAAGAATATCCTAGTCTCTGTTAACCTATCATACTGTTGAACCTTCAACAACATGGGGGTGGTTTCTTTTGAGCAGTAAAAAAAAGTATAGTGCAGTTGAAAACAAATTTTCAGAAAATTCCTAAGAAAATTAATTCATTGTGGAGAAGTCTATAGCTTAAAAGCAGTTGAAGCCTAACACCCTATCATCATACCCGATATCACTGTCACACTGTTAAAGATGGTGTTGTAAAGGATGCTTAGATCCCTTGTTGGAAGAATCTGAGGCTGAGAAATTGGGTTAATCATTGAATGGGTTCTAGATCATTCCTTCTTCCAGGTATATACTTAATATCCAGTGGTCTTATAATGGGGGAGTGAAATTACCAAGTTATCATGTTGGTCTATTAAGGATGTGGTTACCCATGTAATTAAAGATCTTGAGAATTTTGAAATTGTGCATGGCTTTGAAGTTTTTAGATTGGGAAGGTACAAGGCCTTACACGTTGCTCATGGTATTCTTTTCTCGTTATTTTACAGTTTTCTTTGTACGACCTCTTTTGATATGGCTTCAAAATGGAGTACCTGGCCAGGACTGTCTTGTGCAGTAGTTAACAGCACAGACTCCGGTAGAAGGTTGCTTAGACATAAACCCTAGCTCTGTGCCCTACCGGCCATGTGACCTTGCATGTGTTACTGAATCTATCTGTGCCTTAGTTTCTTAATATCTGAAATGACAGATATTAAGGCAAGGCAACACTCAGGCTCGGGCTAGTGTGGCTCAGTTGTTTGGAGCGTTATCCTGTAACTAAAAGGTTCAGTTCTGGGTCAGGGCACATACCTGGGTTGCAGGTTCAGTCCCGGTCCAGATACTTAGAATATCTGGTAGGGGCATGTATGGGAGGCAGCTGATCTGTGCTTTTCTCTCGCATCGATGTTTCTCTCTCTCTCTCCCTCTCTCTCTAAAGGCAATTTCAAAATGCCCGCAGGTGAGGATTAAAAAAAAAAGATAAATCATCGAGCATGGAAATCAAAGGCTCTCGCAGGCTGACCCTGTCCTCGTCTCTCCTCTTTCCCCTCATCCTTGTTTCTAGTACTTTGAGATAGTTATGTTCCCAGGCCATTACAAGTGCTTCGACTGTCCTCAGTTCAGTCTGATCTTAATGCAATTCCTTGTTTCCCCTTTGGGCAAACTCTTCTCTTTTGCCCTGATTTGGCTCAGACTCATCTTTCATGAGATTCCTGCTCAACTAAAATCAAGCGGGTTGAGTGTCTCCCTTCCCTTCCCCTCCCCTTCGCTTCCCCTCTTTTCTCTATGGAAACCACTGTGGAAATTCCTCTACTCTACAAGCATCTTCTTCATTATATTGACTTATTTTTCAGTCTAATTGACTTTAATTTTCAAAATATATAAGTGCAGAGTAGTACAAATGAGAAAATAATTAGCATCTATGTATTGCTTTTCTTCTTCTCTGGCCCCTGCTCCATCCCCACCCCTCCCTTTCTCTCTCTTCTCTCCAGTGCTGTTAGCTCCTCAAGGGCAGGAACAGTTTCTTACTCACCTTGTGTCTACAGTGCCCTGCCCAGTTACTAGCATTCAGTAAACTAGGAAGCACTCAGTAATCATTTTATGAATAATTCATAGGAGGTGGAATATGGTTTAACATGTTCTTGGGATACAGCAGTGCCACCAGCATCATTTGAACATATAATACCTACCTTGATATAACAGGAACATACTTTTAAAAGACAGAGAAGGCAAATTGAGAAGTATCTAGAGGGCAGGTACAGCAGAAGTGCGGTGGGCCTAGTGGTTGGTGCAGTAATCGGCACAAGATGCTGAACCTGACTCAGTTACTGTTTGCCATTTGGAAGGAAAATGACACGGAACACTGGGACTTACAGACTGTGGGGGATGGAGAAAAGTACACAGCGTCAAAATCCATGGTGGATAGATTTTGAGCCTGGAAATGTAAAAACTGTTGTGCCTCTGAAAGAAAGGTTAGGAGAGGAAGCAGGTTTAGTTTGGGGGAAGAATTTACCTTAAATCTATGGGACAACCAGCTGGGAATGTCCAGGAAGCAGTTAGAAGAGTGAGACTGGTGAGAGCTCCACTGACGTCTACTCCTACTTAGTTATAAAACACTCAGGCCACGGTCTGTGTCGCTCAGTTAGTTAGAGCGTAACTGAAAGGTTGCGGTTTGATTCCCGTTCAGGGCACATACTTACGTTATGGGTTCAATCCCTGGTCTGGGTACATACGGGAGGCAACCAATTGATGCTGCTTTCTCACATCTATGCTTCTCTCTCTCCCTTCCTCTCTCTCTCAAATCAATAATCTGAACCACTGAGGCTTAGGCTTCTCTGTTCACCAACTTTGAAAGTTTAGAAAGAATTGTTTTGCAAGTATATGGGTCCACCTCACCCCTTAATCTCTGTAGTATTATGATTTACCTTTACTTGTCTCATGATCCTCTAGGCTGGGCACCTATACTTTTGTCTATCCCTTCCTTACCACTGTGACACCACATTTTTTTTTTCTTCTCAAAGACATACTACTTCCCTTAGCCTGCCATTCAAGATACCACGTGGCCTCAACCTCTCTTCCTGGAATGATTTCATCATTTCTTTCATCATTTCTCCATATCCCAGGTAGTCAATGTTTTCTGCACCCACTAGTCAGTTAAGATTTTGCTGTTATTTTCTCCTTCCCTGGAAAGTCCTCTTCTGCAACCTCCCATTGCAGAAGCTCTGCCTTTCCTTTAAAGAGCCTGTATACACGCAATCTGTTCAGGATACTTTTCATGACTACTAAATTTCCTGTGATTTTCCTTCTTTGATTATCCAAACGTGTTTGTATCTTTCTAGTGGCACTAAGCTTTTTCTTTTAAGTTCTGAGTTTTGTTTTGTTGTTTTGTTTTTTAAAAAGAAAATCCCTTTCCTGGTATCTTCACCCCACACATACACACACTATTTTTATAATCCCCTTAATGAAGTTACATGATCGGTTACTTACCCATTTGTTAATTAGCTTGTACCTCTTCAATAAACATTTATTGAGTGGAATTCACACGGCAATTGACACCTTGAAAATGGCGAACTGTAAAGGCATGGGAATTCTTTATGGAAGATAAGCAGGCGAAGCACAGCCCCTGGGGAATTCCCCATTTTGAGAGGGAAGAGTAAGGGGACCAGAGGGGGGTGTTGTGAGGGCCTCCCTAGAACCCAGGCCACCTTCGGCTTAGCTAGTAAACAACTTAATTTAATGTAAATCAGCTATTATTAATCATTTACAGAGTGAGACATTTCTGCTCCTATTTTATAGCTGTACTGGCAAGTGGGTGCCAGAGGAAAAGGGAATTCCCTGGGTAACTAGACTCCAACCTCAAACCTCTTTACTTCCTCTGGATGATTAATTATATTGCAAGGTTCCTAACAAAGGACCCTTGATTCAGATCCTGAAGCGCTCGGGTACTAATGCTGCAGCACTTGCACTGCGTCCTACTTCAGTTAAATTTTTCTCAAAGCTGGTTCCTATTTCTGGCAGTAACCGTTCAGTTCTGGAACTGTAGTTCCAGCCAAAATAAACTATTGTCTCAGGTCTCTATTTTTCCTGAAGCACCATGGCATTTTTATGGAATGTGGAGACAGTTTTATGTAAAACTTTAATGGTAACAGTAAAGGACCCAGATCCCACTCCCTGGCCTGCTGTCCTTCCCTCCATAGCCCAGCAGTATTACACAGCATCCAAAAAGGGGGCCATCTTAAACCTTTCAAATGAAATCTGTCATTTATTTATTGTGCGATGTGATCTTCACTTTCCTGGTATTTTTCCTTCATCCGCAACAGCATAATATTATTTTTTATGTGTAGTTGGTTACATTTTTAAAGGGAATAATAGCAGTCCTCTGTATCATGATTATATGGTTCAAAATTGTCTTGTTATTCAATTAAATAATGCTAATAAAATCTTTACTTCTCAAACAACTGTGCTTTATAGGTAAATATTTTATTTATACTGCTGATGATAATTCAGAGAAGCAAATACTACATTAAATCTTAAAGATTTTTAAATATACAGCAGACAAACCTTTCCTCTTGATATTTTTCCATATATATTGATTTAATTAAAAAACACATCATAAGGATGAATTTGAATGCTATAGGACTATCTCTAGCACGGTAGGGTCACCATTTAATATTCAGAATTTTGAGGCCAGATTTTTCCATTTCAATAAATTGATAAGGAAATTCTCCTGAGACTATTATGTTTCCATTATCTGAGTTGGTCTTAGGAGCTCTCCAAAAGATGGTTTGTAAATTGAAGGTTTTAATAATAAAGGAGAGTTCTGAGTCATGTCTCTGTAAGAAGTTGCACTAATGCATACATGGTAATCCTAGAATAAGTGATTGTGTTTCTAAGTTAATTAATTTTTAAAAGTTGTATTGTTTTACTAAATGATTATCTTTTTAAATGAGAAATTATATTCTAATAATTTTAAGAAGATTACAATAATAAACTTTTTGTGATTTGTTGTTGGCTATTATAAACAATTATAAATGTTCAGTCTTGTAGAATTGCCACTAGTGGATAACTGTTCACAACAGCTTTAGTTTTATGTTCCATAAAATCGAGCTTCCTGTCTTTACATTTTAGAACCTAGATTATGATCCTTGAGATTTTTCTCTGTTAATGCATAAAAATTGCTAAGGAAAGGAAATAGCGTAATAGAAGAAGACAAAGAAATTCAACCATCAAAGTAGACTTTTGCATAAAAAGCAGAATCTTAGTGCTTGTTGAACTTAGCTATAGAATTTACGAAAACATATCTTTGAGCCTTATGTCTGGAAATGTCTTACATTTTCACGAGGAAAGCACAGAGACCACACTGAGATAGTGCGGTAGGTTCATGAGGCGAACCTGGAGTCTCGGTGAAAATGGGCAATGATGACGTTCCTCCAACATACATTACGTGCATATTTCAAGTAACATAGGTTTGTGGGAACTGCGTGGTAATTTTTTTCTCAACAGAAACGTCAGTTAATATTTTTAGATCATAATCACTATCAGAAAGACCTTGCTTAAGCTAAAGAATATTTCTTCCTAAGGAATTATTAAAATACCTAACTTAAGGAATTTTCCTAATATTTGAGTCTTATTTATGAACACTAGATTAGATATAAGATTTAGTTATGGCTTTTTTACATGATAAATGTACTTGTTATATTTGTTTCTTGCTCAATATGCCTGTCTATATAAACACACAGAATTAGTGGACAGTATTATATACAAATAACATTTAGTGTGGCAAAGGTACATATTTTGACATAGGCACAAAAATTCAATATAGTACCTTTAGTATGATGAACTGTTAATACAGAGAAAACACTAAATCATCATCCTTTAATACGCTGGATATTAATTTTATGTCAGTGTAATTAAAGTGAAAAATTCTAGAGCTTAATTCAAGTTTTTGATTAAATATGATTATGAATTATAGAGCTTTTTCTATTTATTATAAAAACTTTCTTTTAATGACACATTGCCTTATAGGTAAGTGCATGATAGAGCTCTGTTTGTAACGAACATTTAAAATATAATCACAGAAACAGTATTTCCAGAAGCCCAGCTCTTTAATAGCATATATTTTACTGAGTTTGAAATACTTCATCAAACTCAAGTTCAAAATGTTTCTATCTCAGAAACCTGGTCTCTTCTTCAGTTGAGAAATAGTATAATCCCAGAGTGGAAAGAAGTAACTGTTTAGGTGTGTTAGATGATACTAAAAAGTCAGTGTCACCTTATCTAAGGTTTGGGGAGAAAAATACTTATATTGTCAATATATATTTTCAAAGTGCTGTGGGAACTTTGTCTCAAATAAGCAGTTCTGTTTATTTATGGGGAAGTTTATAAAGTATTTTCATGTTTATTATCTCATTTGTCCATTTAAGAAATCAATGAGCCTGAGTACAAAGGGATCACAGCTATGAGAGAGATGACCAGGGATGAACGGGGAGTCCCAGTCTTTTGCCATTTTCATTTCCTTAGCTATCGACAGGAAACTTAGTGTTCAAAGTTAGTGTCCTTAGTGTTGTATAAACAAATTAAGATTTATTGTGTGGCTACTATTTTGTGTGGGGCTTAATTATAAATGCATTCTTTTTAATTTCCAATATTTCATAGCAAGTGCCTATTATGGGAGAATCCCTTTGATGTTATAATTAAACATAAACTTAAAAACAGGAAAACTTTTCCTTAGTATTTCCACAAGTACATGCACATGCATGTGACACAAAATTCACGTGACACAAAAACAGTCATACACAGTCCTCAGAATACAGGGCTTGTATATGTCCCTGTGGTTAATTTTCCTTCTGTTTACTGTTGTAAGCCAACTGTTTTGAGAGACCAGGTGCTTAGTTTATTTTACTTATATTAGCTAGTACTTAAAGTAGCATGATAGTCAAGAGACCTTGTGAGAAATGCATCTTTTCTTTGCTGACAATGCTAACAATTCAGATACTCTGTTATCTTTTTTGTTAAGTTCCTTAGGTAATTCCAATGTAGAAATGTTTTCAGGAAAAAAAATTCCAGTATCTATCTTAAAAATATATTACTACAGTTGTGGGAATTTTGGACTTTTTACCCATTGGTATGAAACCATTTCTATACTTTTAGTTTTCAATATTTGCATATTGATGGATGGTTCTTTTCTTCTTGACATATTTTATTCTATGTTTTAGGTTTGACACAGCTGTTATTTCATTTAAACAGCAAAACACTGAGATGAGGCAAATCATTGCTGGATAACCTGATAATCTGTGATTAGCAATGACAGTTTATTATGTATTCCATTTGATTAAAAAACCTTTTCTCTTATTTATAGCAGTTCTCCATCTTGGAGAATTGATTGTTAGATCAGCAAAACAGGAAAGGTTATCAATAAATCATAGGAAAATGTTGTCAGTTCTATAGATGAAATTCAGAATACTGCTTTACGAACTGTTGTCTAGTCATTAAGGTCATTACCAAACTAACTTCTCATAGTCTCTTAGCCTAATCTTTCTTTTTCAGGAGTTTATCTGATAGTTTCTGAATACCAGAATTTACTTTGTGAAATAGTAGGGTGTTACAGTGGTGTGCTGGGACCAGCGAGTAGGGGATGTAGGCAGCCAATTTTAAATTTTTTAGTAAGTTTGAGAGCTAGTTGATATTACCTTAACTTAGTGACTTAAAACTCACTATGGTGAGAATATTTACATCACAGAAAGTGGTAAATTATACAAACCAGAGCATTTCTCCCTCCTGCAAATTCATAACCGGGTGTAACTTACTCCAAAAAATTCATGAAGAGAATTAAAATATTGCATAAGTTATGGAAAATGTTGAAATCTAGAAGTGCTTTATATATGTTCCAAAAATTTGCATTAAGTTGACTAAATGCATATATGAACAATGATGACTAAATAAAATATTTTAAATATTTAGAGTATAGACAGTTAGGTACTCACACACTCACATACATACACTTTTTATTTTGTTATTCTGTTTAATTACCCCCAGAAAAAGAAATGTATGCTTTAATTTTGATTCTACTTTTAATAGCAAAGCTATAAAAGAAAATTTGAAAGAAATAAAATCATACAGACTTGAAAAACCCATATATTTTTTTAAAGGAAACAATTAAACCTTGTTGATTGGCCAAAGAAATTATGAGCACAGCTGGGTCTTTTAAAATGTGTATTGGTAAAAAGAGCTAGAAAATATAATCACCTCCTTTCTAAAATAAATTTTATTTAAAAAAATATGTCGAGATGTATTTCACTAAATGCTATGTGTGAAAATGACAGTTAATGATTCAAATAAAATTAAAATGCTAGTAAATGTGATTTAGTAAAAATTTTAGTTAAATAAATCTTATAATACATTTTAAGTTTAATAATAGGTGTATATTATTGAATTGGTACTACATTTCAGATATACACCTTTAAACTCCCTAATTTTCCTCTTTACAGTAATCACATGTGGATTCTGTAAGTGGGGAATCTGAATTTCAAAAGACCACACAGTTAGGAAGTAGCCACAATGCATTTCCAACTTACGTTGGCTGGCTTCAAAGCTTGTGCTACCTCCTCAAGTCATTCTTCTTGTCAAAATATGTAAAAGATGTAAACAGTATGTAAAGCTGTAAAAAAAATATGCAGCTTTAAATGTAAACGCAATTCTGTTCATCAAAGTAAAACTTTTAAAATGAATACTATTAAGATTTTTCCCACCGATTGAAAATTATTGCAGTATAAGAGTTTGTGTCAAAATATTACATTTTAGGAGTAAATTGTGCATATCTTTTTTTATGGCACAGGTGTTGACCCACAGATGTTAGGAACAACAAATTTTTTGATACTAAGCCCCTTTTCCTCCACATTGTGATAGAACACTAAATGCTATTTAATACCTATACCTCATAACCTTTTGAAACATTTCAAAAGCTATAAACTGTGACCTATGACACGTGAAGAAGCTATTAAGTTGTGAGTTTTGATGGAATGCTCAGTTTGACTTAAAACTATAACCCGTGAATTGTCTGCAAGACCTATATGAGAGTTTTACTTTATCTTCAACTCAACCCCATGCCATTCACATGCTGTCTTGGTAGAGATTAGAAATAAGCGTAACATCATGCTGAGTGAAATAAGCCAGTCAGAGAAAGACAAATACCATGTTATTTCACTCATATATGGAATCTAATGAACAAAATAATCTAACAAGCAAAATAGGACAGACTCATGGAGAGCAGATGACAACTAGTAGGGGCCGGGAGGTTAGAGGGCAGAGGAACTTAGCAAAAAGGAAAAAGGACTTGACAAGGACAACAGTGTGGTGATTACTGGGGGGAGGAGGTATAAACGGTTCAATAATAATGGAAAAAAATACAGTACAGATTAAATTAAAAAAAAATAGGCAAAGAAGATATTTTCTACTTAATGCATATATTTTTAATGTAACATAATAATGTAAACTAATGTAAAGTTAATGATGGCATTTTTATTTTCAATTATATTTTTTTAATGAATATTATTTTCTTAGTGTAATTCTTTTAGTGTTATTATAAATGCATAGATAATAATGCATTGAAGTTCTTATGTTTCTCTCTCCAATGTGTAATTGCATTTCAGATTTTCAAAAGAGTGCTTTAGAAACACCCTACATAGTGAATAGTTGTTGGGGTTTTATACAGAATGTTGCATACCATAAGTGGGATTAAAGGAGGCTTCATGGGTAGATGGTTAGGGTCTGTTATATATGCAGATATACATCACCAGCTTTCTATACTTGCCTCCTTCCATCAAGTGGAGTAACAGCAATATTATTCTGGCATTTTTCATAAAGTACTAACACAGAAACACAGGTTATACATTCTAAAACATCAAATTTTAATAAACAGCTGCCATGATGTTATATCCAAAATGACTATTTGTAATTAATTGTGAATTTATCTTAAGCAGCTTCTATCTCCAACTCGATTGTAAGCTATTTTAGGATAGACATGGTCTCATATTAGCCCATTTCATAACAGATTACACAATAAACTATTCATGTGTGTATAGAACACACCACACTCTTAATATGGAGTGTAGATACTCCATTCAAAGATGGATTATAGCAGAAATTGGTATGCAAATGACACTTTACTATTGAGCCTAATAGTTCAGCAAGATTGTCAGTTCCCAGTACCCCTTTCTCCACAAACAGGCAGAGCTTGGATTCAACTATCATTCATCCTTTCCTTTGTCCAAGTGGAACTTTGGAATCTGCCTCTTTGAGCTCAGCCTCTTCCTTCATCTCTCAGAATGATATTTATCAACTAAATGGAGGCCTCACCGTTTCCTCCCTTATCCATAACCTTTTGGGCCATGGCAGCCTTCTTGGCTTCGCAGTGCCTTCTCACCAACCACCCGGACTGGCATGTTCTTTACAGCATAAACCAGCAGTTCTTAACATCTTACTGTCAAAAATTCTTTTTAATTATGATTTTGCCCTCCTACTCAGATCTCATATTTCAGATGTTTTTCCAGTAAATTTTATTGCAGTCTTCCCCCACGCAAAATTGGTAATAACAGTGATAAGGAGAAGGAGGTTAATATGACATATATTTGGAGAGCCATCAGCAACCTCTTCGTTGTTTTCATATCATTATGTTCAACATATTTATACCAGACCTCCTCTTTATTATTTAGGTAAATTATTGAATCACACTACAGGTTTGATTTCATCAGAGAGCCCTGATTCTAGTTATTTATTTATTTATTTTTTTGAAAGCCAATATTTAGGCAGTGTGAATAGAAAAAAATCTGTCTGTGGAGAGTATTACATAGTATTCCATAAATACGAGTTCTTAATTCCTAGACTTCTAATCAGGAAAATCCTTCTGCAAAATCAATAGCCAATTAACTTTAAGGCACATTAACTTACCCAGAGACTGTTCCTCCTTGCCAGTACAGTTGCGGTAGAGAGAAATAGATCACAGAGCATTTAATGCTACCGGCAGCGGTCAAAAGGAAATTAATTAATTGCTGCTTGATGCATGGGCCAGAACCCCAACTGGGTAGGGATTTTTCAGTTCCTTTTATTTTATTACTTTTATGTATTATTTAATATTTTAATAATTTGTCTTTTATACTGTGAAATTAAAAAGAAAATCAATTTATAAGTCATTTGCCATTAATCTTCCAAGATTATTATTTCTAAGGTTAAAAAGTACCTAAGTGACTTTCCTCTCAAACCCTCTATGTGAAGCAAGTTATAAGTGGACAGTATTTCCAAGCAAACATACAAGAACACAATTGTTGAGACAGCGGGTTTATGATTGTTGTTTAGTTAAATACCTCTGATCTGATTTTTTTAACCCATTTAAGAGTGTTAGTAAAAACATTTTGTATACTCTCACATCCAAACAGAATGTGACTCCTACTTACCTAAATTTATAGATCTGGCCCTGAAAATTCTTTAAAGGAAAAGAAACCCACACGAAAACCCACTGTCTGAGTCCACATTATTGGTATGCCAGGTTTGGTTACGTTTCATCACATTTCCTAGTAAAACTTTCAGAGGAAACAAAAATTCATATATCGATCCCACTGGGCCTTGTAAAGTGTCACCTCCAAAGTTTCATTGGAAAATCATAATTAAACCTTCAGCTTCATTTGCAGACAAGCCAAAAAAATCCATCCATTTTGAATGTAAACTAGAAGTCTGCTAGTTACCGTGTAAGCTTTAAATTTCCTAGGTTTCAGGCTAAGTTCTGTTTTTCAGAACAAAATTCCCTTGCACTTAAAAAGGAAATCTTTCTATCTCCTGATTCTATAAAAGCTACCATTTTCTCTCTCTTTTTTTGCAGTTCTAGCATATTTTATTATATTTATGTATGCATTACTTTAAAAAATTATCACAAGAAACTATCAAACTACTTAAGACCTTCAAATAAAAAACCTGAAACAGTTTATGCCCCCAGTTATATGTATTTATACTTAGGAAACGTTTTTAGTTAAATTTATTAGTGTGGCATTGGTTAATAAGATTATATAGGTTTTAAGTGTGTGATTCTGTCATACATCATCTGTATATTACATTGTATGCTCACCACCCAGAGTCAAATCTTTTTCCATCACCATATATTTGATCCCCTTTACTCTTTACTACTCCCTGCTCCCCTTCCCCCTGGTGGCCACCATACTGTTCTCTGTGTCTGTGAGTTTCTGTTTATCTTATCTGTCATTTTCACTTACTAAAGTCCTTACCACCGTCCTTCCCAAATATTGGCCAGAACTTACTACTAACTATTGACTGCCCACAACATGCAGATACTGTACTGAACAATTTACTTAATTTAGTGCTCTTCACTTTAGTTCCGTGTTAAGGATGAGGAAGAAGTAGATTAATGGTTTAATAAGTAGGTGAGTGGCAGAGACTACGCTCTGAACTCCTGTGCATCTTGGGTAATAAAGACTCTGTGTAGTTTAGCTTTCATAACAATATTTAGTATCACAATTAAATGGGCTGTTTCTCAAATTCTTATTTTGTGAAGAGGCCATGCAATGGATAAGGGTATTTGGGGAGTTACTATTACTGAATCACACTTGAGGCCTAGAAATACTGCATGACAGTGCGTGGCCTGTGGTGAGCACTGTAGTCACTCTGAGTCTCGTTTTTCTCCTCCATAAATAGAGCAGGTAGAAATAAATGGTTTGTAAGAAACTGTCCAAGTTATAAAACCCATGCCTCTGAGATCATTATTTAATAAAATAATTCATCACAGCTCTTATGTACTTTGATATATTGTAGAAATATAATTAACATTGACAAAAACACTCCTTGAGCAGTTTAATCTGCAGACAATGTAGTTATTCACTTGAAGGAGATAAGGCTTGGTTGTAGTGTAAAGGTGGAGTTATTTACACATGATAAGCTCACACTAACTTCTGTATCAAGCTGGTCACTCCTACAGAGAGTCATGTAACTTGGAGCTATTGATGTCTTGTCTCAAATATTATATGTATCCAGTGGCTTTCAGCTGGGAGGAATTTGCCCCTGAAGGGATATTGGCAATGTCCAGAGCATTTTTGAGTGTCACAACTGGGTTAGGGTTGCCAGATTAACCAATATAAGTATAGATGATAGTTAAATTTTGAATTTCTGATCAGAGATCAATATTTTTAATATAAGTATATCCCATGAAAGATATGGAATATACTTATACTAAAATATTATTCATTGTTTATCTGGATTTTAAATTGAACTTGGAATCTTGTATAGTATCTGGCAACGATAAGTGGGATGGGGGTAGCTGCAGGTATCTTGCAGAGATGTCCAATCTTTTCGTGTCTCTGGGACACACTGCAAGAAGAAGAGTTGTCTTGGGCCACACATTAAATACACAAACACTAACACTAACAAAAACTGACGAGCAAAGAAAAGGTTTTAAGTAAATATAAGATTCTGTGTTGGGTCACATTCATAACCACCCTGGGCCACTTGTAGCCCACGTGCCATAGGTTGGACACCCCTGATGGAGAGTAGAAGCCAGGAAAGCTATTAAATGCCCTACAATGTCCAAGACAGCTGTCACCACCCATTTATCTTGAATACGTTCATATTTCACTCACCATAAATTCATCAACAATTATCCAGTTCAAAATGTCAATATTGCTGTGGGTGGGGATTATGATTTATGTGCAATCTGTTTTTTTACTTGATGTAACTTTGAATCTCTTGGGTTTTAAAGTTTCTAATGGTGACACTGATTTGGTACTTTTCTGTCTGAATGTTTAGAGGTATCATTACAGATATAAAATGGAGGTAATATTACCTGTTCCCACCTGCCACTTAAACGAAAGATGTGTAAAAGTGCTTTGAAAAGTTAATACAAAGCAATTTTGCCTTAGGCTTTCTTTGTTTTAAAAGTTGAAGGTTCTTTAAATTCTTAGAACAAGCCTCCATAGTGTCGTCACTGCAATCATAATCCAGTAGCAGAGAATGAAAATCAAGGACCCAGCAGAAATTCAGAATTAGGTGCTTAGCATGGGGGATATGGAAATGAGTAAGGCAGATTTCTTAATATTAAACTACCTAGAGCCTAGAATCCAGGAAAGCAAAGCCGATATGAAGATATATGACAAGCACAATAATTTATGAGTTATACTGCTATAAAAATATACTAAAGTCACTATGGTGACTTGCCAAAAAAGGCTCAGAACCATGGCATAAATGCAAGCTCTCACACTCTTAGGAGACATGTACTTGTCTTCCAGAATATAAAGGAAAACTTTGTGGAAGCTCTCCTGTTACATGTCCAAGGGATTTACCACGCTGCCGGCAGAACTGGCCTTGGATTTTCTGGCACCTCACTCACTGCAAAAGCTAAGCTGTATGCTGTTGTCTGATGTCGTAAGAAATCTCAGTCCTTTCTGCCCTCTTGACAGCTGTAAATTAGAAATGTCACAATTCTTCTGGCCACTGCCAAGTTAGTTACCTATTGTTCCTAATTTCTGAAAAAAGTTTATTTTCTTCCTCATCCTCTCGAGGATACACTAATGCCATAGAATGCCAAGCCATTTGCTGACCTAAGAACTGAGTACATGGATGGAGGGCGCATATGGAGGTTTACCTCCTTTCATGCCCTGGTCTGTAGCTTCTGCATGGATTAAAATTTAAATGTGAATGCCGATATTATCTTTATTCACTTTCAGTACTGAATAAATGAGAACCATAGTTGGTATGAAACACATATTTTAGTGGAGGAAATAAAGGACCCATATAGTGGCAGAATGCAGTAAACATTGTAAGAAAGGAGGAAAGAGCATTTGATGGGATCTCTGATGAGCGGTGCACTCTCTAAGCTAATATCAGGAAGAATGGAATTGGAATGCTTTATGTCAAAAACTCTTCTCTAGGGGTTTCTAGTCCCATTGGAGGCACAAATGGTGATATTTGTGAAGTCCTTGGCTTCAGGCACGCCCCGAGAATTTACATGTGCTTTGTTTTGTTGGACAGATGACCATGATATTTTTATAGTTTATATTTTCTCTCTGGGATATAGTAAGAGGCATGAAAGTCAATGCTGAGCATTTGTAACCAATTTCGAAGCCTAGAGAGTGTTACAAGATTGAAGAAGTTTATATCTACACAGAAGACATGTACTGAATGTTTTTTTGTTTTTGTGGTAAATACTGTGAACTTGGTAGTTAGAACTAAACTATGCTAAATTTGATTCAATAAAGTGGCATTGTATTTATTTCTCTCTTGTGTGCCTTTGAACTCTTTAAATTTTTAATAAAAATAGTGTTTCTACTAAACATATTTGGTGTTGTATATTAATCATAATACTAATTTCATCATAATTTGTTAGTCCTGTGTATATTTCACTTTGTATCTGTGTCATGAAGGAAGAACTATTAGGTTGGCACCCTCTTAAGATCTGAAAGTACTACATAGTTAATAAATAATTTTAAAAAGGCAAGGTAATGAATTTAAAACAAAATCAACTTTTAAAGTCTCATTATTTAAAAACAAAGGGCCTCTGCTAAGAAGAGGCTGTAAGGTAAAACAGCCTCTTCTTATATTGACGGGCACAAAAACATAGAGGATTGAAATTAGATATTGATAGATACTTATTTTAAAACTGCAATCATCTCAGAATTATAGAAAGGAGAAAAAGAGAAAATGTAGGTATATTTGCCAGTTGATCCCAGGAGCACAATGCAATGCCAGGACCAGATCATTACTTATTCTGAGGAAATACCTACGTATAAGGTGTGGATGACTTTAGAGGCTAAAATATTTCATTTTTATATAAATTCTGAGGTATATGTTTTTAAATTACTCATACCCATATTAACACTAGGTTATTAAATTGGTACCAATTTAAGATCAATCCTGTGCTATTATCAGTTCTCTTCCCCTCTCTCTCCAACCTAAAAACATATAGAACTTACAAAGTATCTCAAGTCTCCATAATCTTTCCCTTTATATCATTACTTTGTATAGCATAATTGTGTAAGTCACTAATTATAATATTTGCTTACACAACTAGCTGTTACTAAATACTGATGCAATCGTTTACACTAAATTTGATTACTCACTTTCGGGATTAATTGTATAAAAATAACTCAAATGTTTTTGGAAAAAGTTAAATCTATAAACTAAAATTTACTGTTACATAATGATAACTATCCTGTGGTAGACCTTTTTTAGTTATACCCAGTCTTCCAATATAACCCACCAATTAGGAACTTAAATATTTTTAACAGAAATAAATAGAATATCCTCTATAAATTATGTGTTCAAAACATATAATTGGCTACCCAAATATCAAAATGAATATATCTTTTATTTTACTGAATTGGGATTTATCTGAGTTATTTTATCCCTGAGAACATAGGAGACACCCCATGATAATCAAGAAGGCCGGCTCATGAAAGTACACATCCACCAATTGACAGTTATTGGCCCAGCCTGTAGAATGAACTTTGCATGGCGAATGTAACAAGTGGAAATTCCTTTGTATGCCTTTGAAATTTGGATTTGCTTTACTAGAGAAACTGTTCTCAATAGCTGTACTTCTTTCATATGAAAAGTCCAAGAACTAGCGGGTGTTTTCAGTGTTAATTTCTATTCTAGATTTAGCATAGTGGTTTTTAATCCTATTTTTTTTCCTTACACACCTCAGTGTATAATAGACTCATTCATTAGTAATAGTAGCTCACTGTGGCAGTGGTTCTGAAACCTGGAGAGTGGATCAGTCTGTGAGGATTTAAGAACTCCTTGGGAAAGTTGTTTACTCTGAAAAAAAAAATCTGGACAGGCTGAAATGCCCACTCGTTATGAGGCTGGGGTAGAAAGTTAGATAAATTTCCCAAAAGGAAGGAAATTTCCCCCTTTTAAGTGTGAAAATTACTGGCATCAGTAAGATTATCCTATAAATGCCCCTCCCTCCACCCATAGTCCCTTCACCTGTGTAAAAATAATCATTAGCTTCTTTTTTTGAATTTATTGGGGTAACATTGGTTAATAAAATTAAATAGGTTTCAGGCATACAATTCTACATGTCACCTGTCTATTGTATTGTGTGTTCACCACCTCAAGTCAAGTCTCCTTCTGTCACCATTGATACCCCCTTTTCCCTCTTCTGCCTCTCCCACCCCTTCCCTGTGTCAGTCACCGTCATTAGCTTCTATACCTACTATTTGTTCAGCTTTGTTAATAAGAACAGAATATCTATCATTTTGAATAGCCTACGAAACATTGATACAAGAAGCTGTGAAGGACTAAAATAGACTGTGGCTTAGTTTTCATTCTTTCTTCAGGAATATGAAAAAGTATGCATTTTAGTCTAAGCTACGGAGACATTCCTTTACATTTTGATACTTTACAGACAGAAGTAAATTATGTTCTTCATTTAAACAGCTTAATAAGTTTACCCAGGGTAGCCAAAAATATACTCAATCATACTTTAATATTTCTCTTTTGCGAAAAAGCATTCTGTGCCACTAGTGAATAGTCCAAGCTTCACATTAGTTGTCTTCAATAAAACATTATTATCTTTTGGCATCCTTTTGCATTAGGGGAAATGAAAAGTCACATGTGGAGAAGTTCTAAATGCTAGACAGAACTGATCCTTGGAGGGCAATTTTTATCCTCCACGGAAGTATTGCAGACTTCTTCCATTAGCATAGTCCCAGGGAGCAAAAGGTTAGGGAACTGTGACTGCCAACTCTACCTGAATACATAAGTCAACATTTCCTCTGAGCAGCGAGTGCACCCACATGTGCATTAAAGTATCTGAAATGAGAAACAACAATTGTAATATTTTACAGTGGGATATACTGTACAGATGGCGACATTTTGTTTGTGGTTGTAGGGAAGAAAGGAAGGCAGTTTCCAGGTTCCCCCTCAACACCTACCATTTGGCAGAGGATGTGGGAGGTTGAAGAAAACTGAGGGAGTTTTTGCCTCAGTTGAAACAGCTGGGAAACAGATGGAAGCTGATGTGCAATTTGCCCAAAGCCTCTTCCAAGGATTCCACCCATTTTCCACCCTAGAAAAGCTAGTTGGTGATAGTGGTAGAAGCCTCAGGGTCAGCAAATGATGGGTTTTGAAAAATGTAGAAAAAAGTCAAAGAATTTTTTAAATTTAAGATTATAGGAAATATAAGTCCAGAAATGCAGTTGCAAGGGAGATGCTTTTCATAAGAAAGAAAAAGTGGGAGTATCATGGGTGAAAACCACAACAGAATCACAATTACAAAGATAAAAGTATCCACGGAATTAATACTGATGCAGCCTCAGCTACAGTGACTTTTTCTCAAGTAATGAAGTTAGGAAGCACACCCCACTCTTTGTCATGTTAATTACTATATAATTAGTCCATTTGTGCTTATGTAAATGCAAGTGTGCACAATTTACATCATTTTAGCCAGTGAATTTCACTTCATGAGCTACTTTGGTTTGGAATTCAGGCAGTCAGTAAGTTGCTTTTGGATTTAAATGTTGAATTATAGCCAGACTTTTGTTTAAATTCAGTCACTGGATGGATAAACCTCCTGTTGTATATTACGAGTTACTAGGGGCATGTGAGTAAATCCATTACATGTGACTGTTCTTCCAAGCATCGGCCCGAGTTTTGTGTTTTTGTGTGTGTTTGTGTATTTGTGTGTATATGTTTGTGTGTTTGTGGTATTTTTGAAGTACTTTTGAATGCCACAAAAGTTAAAGGAAATCGGTTTCAAAAATAAATGCAAGTTAATAGAGTTTTCTCAATGTGAATTTGTTCATTCATGCTTATATAAGGGAATATGTTAACTATGAATCATTCAAATTGAATTGCTCATGAGAAAAAATGCTCTGGCTTTGCTCTTGGTTTCCAGAGTTGCTTTACTGAAGGGAAAAAAGCATTGTCCCAACTTAAAGAATAATCAACCACAGATTTCAAACTACGCATGGCTCCAAATTGGCAAAAATACTTTTGATTCACGTGAGAACATGGATCCTTGTGAGAGGGACTTATCTGAGTATTCTGGGCTGTGACCGAGTTTGCAGTCTGCCAGAATAGCCAGTGTGGAAAAGTTATTTTTTTAAATTAATCATTGGGAAGTTTTGCTCACACAATACCAGAATAGCTAAACCCTCCAAAAGACGTGGAGGTTGGCAAATCTGTAGCTAAAAGAAATGGATGTTGGACTGTGGGTTTCACTTAGGGCCCAGCAAGTTGGCATTGCTAAGTTGGTAAGTAAACAGGGCCTATGTGAGAGCTCACACATCATTTATTACGTAACTCACCTGGTCCCAGTGACTTACCATAAAGTGCGGTGGGGCCTGTGTGTGACATGTCACAAACCACTCTGTGCTCTGCATAAAGCCTTGCCTGCCTAGCCAAGGTGGGGAGCCAGTGACAAGCCCAGAAATGTGGTCAGTGAATTCTGAAGAATTTCTGACGGTGCCAGCGCACCAGTCAGTGAAACATACTCTGTGATCCCACAGGGAAAAGTAACGGCCAGTGTGCCAAAATTTTGACGCAAACCTATTGCTGTTGCTGCTACTAGACCTAGAAAACTTCACATCTGGCCAGTTAGATTCTGGTAAGAGTCAAAACAAAATTATTTACATTAGAGGGCCTTGTCTAGTGGATATTCATTATGCAAAGCTCTCTTTACTTCAGTTAGACTTCCCCCAGGCCAGACAGAAAGGAAAAAAAAAAACACTAAAAAAAACTTTCTTTTTTCTTTCTTTCTTTCTTTTTTTTTGCGTTAGTATATTTAAACATCATTGGATGAAGAAACAAATGTTTCCTGACAAGATCCTTCATAAAGCCGCACCATTTATTACATTTGTCAACTTAAAAAAATTAAAGTGTCACTCTCTGGAACCTTTGATTAACCATCACTTCTCCTATATCACCTCTCTCATTTGGACTGATAGAAGAGTTTATTGTACTCCTACCTAATAAAGACATTACTATTTGTACATGCATGCTCCAAAATAACTAGGAAACTAAAATAATTTTCAAGAAAGCCCAAACATGCCTTTATCTTGATTTTGTTGATATTTCACTGAGGATAAATTGACATGAATTACTAGAGCTAGTATGATTAACTATTACTTGTTTTACTCAGAAATAGTTTCCATTGTAGACACACATTCTGTTTTTCTGTATATTAAGAAGGTCTTCTAACTCACATCTCAGGGATATTATGTGGGTAAATGAAATATTATATGTAAATGATATCTCGAATGCTTAGGAATAAAGATGGAATGAAATGCTCTAAATTATTATTTGCACTTGGCATTTTACAATTTGGTGTTTGGATAGCTGATGTTAGGTGTCGTACATCTTATGTTTATCTCATACATACTAAAAAATTTTAACCCTCCTCATATTTTGAGTATACAAACACAATTTAATTATAAATTCCATGTTGGACTAAGTATTATATGAAATTAAGAAAAAAATTGTTATCGTTCTGAGGAAGGCTGAGTTTAAATTGAAATTAAAAGGCTAATAAATACACGTACTCTTACATATGCTTAGTCTGATCTTGAACTGACTTTTATGATTCACTTGCTAAATGTTTGAATTGCTCTAACATTCATATACTGAGTCACCATTATTTTTTAGAATTACTCTGTTTAACCAGACTTAGAACTCAAGTTTATATGTTAAACAAATTATTAGGCAAAGTTTTATATCTAAAATTGTTTTCTAGGTAAGTGTTGGGTTTTTTATCATTATAATAACATATTAAATTTTTTGTTAACATTTCAAGAGAAAAAAATAGACATTTCCCAGTTAGATTGTGAGTCACTTGAGGATATATTGAAAAAATAAAAAACATGTAAACTAACTGATTAGGTGAGCTCACTCTTAGTGTTTTTGGTCTCTATTTACCCCATATCTATCATATACCTGAAAAAATAGTTAATAAATATGTCTGGTATGAATGACATGATTGAATGTGTTTAAATGCATGAGTAAATCTAATTCTCTCTTGCTTTTTTTCCACCCCCAGACTCCCAGGAAGGCAATTACAAGTCAGAAGTCAATAGCAAACCCAGAAAGGAAAGGACAGCTTTTACCAAAGAGCAAATTAGAGAACTTGAAGCAGAATTTGCCCATCATAATTATCTGACCAGACTGAGGCGATATGAGATAGCTGTGAATCTGGATCTCACTGAAAGACAGGTAAAGTCAGACATTGTTGTGATACAATATTTTTAATTGCTTTGGATCAAAAATCTTCTCCAGTGATCTTTACAACATCTGGACCTATAGTTCTTAAACACTGTTTGGAAGATAGGTGCTCTATTTTGTATTGAAGTTTTTGCCCAGCAAATAACAAAATTAAGGATAACATAGCAATGTTTTAAAGAAAACTACATTGATTCAGTTTAAGGAATCATTCTTTATTTTGTGATTGTAATCATTCTGGTTTTAAAATATTTCTGGTTTTAAAATATTTAAAATATTCAAAAAATAAGTGATGGCATACGTGGGGCATTTTGTTGCTTATATTTAAAAATCTCCTTATTTGGTATAATAGAAAGTAGGCAACCCCATATGAGTTTCCTCCATTGCTCAGGATAGGGTTTCCTATGTTGCAGTAACACATCAACCCCCGAACCTCAATGACAAAACAAAAAGACTTTATTATTTGCTTACTGTCCATACTAATTTTACAAGTCCAGCATTCCAAATATAATCACTTACCAGACCCAGTCTGACTCTCTGGCATCTCAATATGTGGAGAAAGAGTTGGAGGTTCATGCACTGACTTTGAAATGTTTTCACCAGAAAATGACCCTCGTCACTTCCATTTATACTCTAATGTCCAGAAATAGTTGTGCCACTTTAGTTCAAGGAGGCTGGGAAGAGATGGGATCAGGGACACATAGATCATTGGTAAATATTTCTACCTCATTACCTGAAAAAACTTTGAACTGTATTGGTATCAGAAATTCAGAATTCCAGAACCGCTCATTTAGGGACAGTTTGAAATGACTAATGATCTGTGGACTCCAGTTAATAAGACCTAAGTAATATTTTTTAAATTAATTACTTTTTGGGTTCTTGGATTTATTTGAATGACAAGCGATTCTCTCCAGTAGTGCTCCAGTGCTCTCTAGTATGCCTTCTGATTTGTCCGGGAAGAGTCTAGCCTACTGATGGTTAACAGTTGCTAATCTCTAAAAAATGAATTTCTGAAAGGCACATGCAAACACCTTTATGGGCAGTGCAGTTATGACTGGCACTCTCAGCGCTAACACCTCCTTTCCTCTCTCACTATATGTACCTCCTCCAGGGCTACCATTGCGACCAAGGAAATAGCAACAGGATGTGTAGAAATGAATACTATCTTAGAAGTCTAAGCGATTTTACTGCATTTCTTAAATCACCTCTTTTCCTTCTGTTAATTTCTATATTGTAGTTTTTAGTAAGATAGTTCTGGCAGGTGGAACTATATGGAGAAAGACTTTTATGTGGTTTTATTTATTGGCAGTTTTTAAATTAAATATTATGACTAGTACCTAAATTATGGAGGACAACATTTTCTTTCCCTTGAACTTCACATACGAAATTCCCTCCATAAGTGTATAACATTTGGTGTGCTGGCAGGCAGGATCCAAAATCTACATCATCGGACATCTGTGATTTTTTTAATTGAGTTTTTTGTTGTGTTTGGTTTTTTAATGGGGAGCAGGAAAAAAAAGGAAGGAGAAATTACACATTAATGTTCTTTTAGAGACAGTGAATTCTAGGAATTGCAATCATGTTTTATGTGATGCATCCAGGAAATAAGAAACTAGGGTTTTCTCTGAATCTACAAAACTGATGGGATGCAGTACTGTGCTCTTGCTCAAGAGAAAAGTCTAGATTCTTCTGTGCTTGCTATTCTGGAGATGGGCTAGGATAACCTGTCACTATCTAATAATCATAGAGCAGAGGTTTCCCTTAGGCTAAGAATAATTTGTTTTTAGAAGCAATATTGTAAATTTGGTTTTGGAATTTTGAAGGTATTTTGGATATTTTTTCTTTCTTTTTAACTGACTTGCCTCTCTTGGGAAAGCATTACATGCAAATATGTGTATGTGTGTGCAGACACACACACAATTTTAATCTTTGCTTTTTAAAAAGGTTCCTTTTCAGTTTTGTATCAGTTAAATTTCGCTAAGTAACAAACCTCTTAAGAATCATAATGGCTTCAAACAATAATGTTCATTTAATTTGCTCACAATTTTGTGAGTCAGGGATTTGACGGGATTCAACTGGACGGTTTACTACTGGCCTTGCCTAGATCCCTTCTGGAGGTGCATTCAGCTGGTAGGTAGGTCCAGGCAGCCTCAGCTGGGACAGTGTGTCTCTGCTGTGTGCAGTTTTATCTTGTAACCCTCTGGGATTCCTTAAAGGGTGGTAGAAGCATTCCCGGACTATTCGAAGGAAAGCCGGCAATGCACAAGGGCATTTTAAAGCCTCTGCTTTCATGGTACTTACTGATATCACATTGTTTAAAGCAAGTCATGTGACCAGGCTCAGTGTCAACGTAGGAAGGGGACACCTAGGGAGTGAAAAGAAGGCAAATTTTGCCAGAAGCTGTTACTAAACAACCTAACTATGGCCTCGTGGAGGGCAGGAATAACAACAATAACAATAAGAAATGAGAGAAAATGAAGTGTTCAAAGAATTAAAAATTTGGTATTGTGCAAAAGACTTTTTTATCCTATAAATTTGTACTTGGAGTGTGACAAGTTAATATAAGAAGATGTTTGCATCTGGAGTCTAAATACCCAACCTAAGTCTTTAGAGGGCCACTATTTTTTACATAGAAAATTGAATCGTTATGAGAAAAACCTGAACAAAAATTCAAGATTTACCAACTGGAATTGTGTATTCTCCCCAAAGCACAAAATGGACATTAAAACTACTCTCTCTTTCTTCTGCTCAGGTTGATATGTCACAATGGATGCGAAAGATTTTTTAGCCTAAACTATGAAACACAACTATCATCAGAGGGGAAACGTCTTTGCTGTGCAAGAAATAGTGAATTAATTCTTTTGTAACACAAATACTTGTTGAGCTAGATTCTGGAAATAAAATATTGTTAGAGTAAACTAGGCAAGTCTCTGCTAGAACTTACGGAACAGGCAAAAATTGAGCAAGTATTAACAACTGTGATGGCAGACCTATATGGAAGAGTGTCCCTTGCTATGCCAAGTGTTCGTTTTATTTTTACACTTCTGTGCACATGCAGTATCTTAAAGTAAGAATTTAAAGGCTTTATTGATGTTTTCTGGGCAGAGTTTTACTCTGCTAAATTTATCTGAAAACTACTGCATGCCGTCAAGCATTAATTTTGCTAAATTTTAGAACCCCTTAAGGGTCTGACAGATTCCCGCTGGATGCCAGGATTCTCATTCTAGTAAGATATTTCCAGTTTTGTTTCTTAAGGTTGGGCTTTTAAAGTTATAACATGGAGTTATAAGCTGAATCCTTTTACTCATTTTTAAATTGTGATATATCTGTTCCATTACTTTGATTTTGCAATAATGCCATACAAACTTTTCTATGTAATCTATATCTTTACCTTATAAACTCTTAAATAACACCCTTTTTATAGGATTTCCAATTGTAAAATATTCTAACTATAGATATGAACTTTTTTCATTTCCATTCTGTAAGCCTTATCTTTTCAATACATTACAATAACATGAGATTTAGTAACTTTCATGTATATTCCAAATATTATATCTAACTCCGTATTGTGCAATGTTTTCTTTAACTTTAACAGAATTTTCAGTTTCCTAAAATATTTTTACTCAATTTTTCAAAGCCATTCAAGATCTAAATATTGAGACAGAATTCATATGTATATTAATATAAATAAAAACAAATGTTAAATAATTTCAGTCTATAGCAAAATTGGGTTATAGAAATAACCTTCTCCTAAACAATTAATTACTTGATAATAAGAAGTAATCTTTAGACAAATTTTTATCTAGAAATCTTACCTATTTACCTATACAATATGCATAGGTATCACTGAAATGTTATTTGTAGATGCCTTTACCTTACGGCGTATTACCAGTCAATATACCTGCCTCACATGTACCACATGCAAGTGATTTTAAATATTTACAATAATTACATTTCCACTTAGGAAGAAAATATGATAAAATGGTAAATATCATTCCTGACTTGACTTTTCAAATCCCTACGTGAAGAATAGTTCTGAAATCCCACGGAGAAGTCAGATTCTGTCATCCGTGTCTCCCGCAGCACAGTGCCTTTGCAAGTTAGGGAAGCCTGTGATTCCCTTGGAACCCCATCTGGACAAAGAAGAAGGAAAAAAAAGAAAAAGAAAAAGAGGCTCAATCTGCAGAGTAATTTCATATTAGCACATAGGAATTTTATAAAATTATTGTATTTTGTTAAAATAAAAATGGAGACACTAGAACAAAGTTGAGCTTCAAATATTTTAATTATATAATACTGTTTTTCAGAATAGTTACCACTGCAGTAATCTTGCAGCTTCTAATTTACAGCTTTCAGTTTACGACATATTCTCATATACACTTCTCAATCAACAGCTAATAATCTTCAGTTGGCAGGGCCACTTGGAATATTTTGAAGAGCCAGTCAGTGTAAAGACCTGCTGTCCCAAGGTATTTTTAAGTTTGACAAGCTTATTCTGGCTTTTTCGTCCATCCAGATACACTTGGATAAAGCTCCTGCTGAATTTTTAATATCTCACAGTGGGGAGAAGAGAGAAGTCAGCTGTATGAGACTATAAAAGGAGTGACAAAACTGACATATTTATAGAACCAGGGCTGCCAAATATAGAAAGAACGGGAGATCCGTCCATTTCACAAAATCCTTTCACAGAGCTAATCAAAGGTGCAGTGTCGCCAATTTGTAAACCGAGACTACCAGAATAGACAGACTGAATTCATGATACCTCTTGCCAAGGTAAATGGAAAATCCCACCTAGTTGGATCATATTCCATTAGTGGAAATGAGTGGGATTATGTTTTGTTTGTTACTCGTAAATCATTAAGTGGCTCAGTGCCAAATATTTTCAAATTAGGCATCCACTTTTTGGATGACTATGAAGGAGAATTTTTTGTGTGCCAAATAAACAAGGGTTTTGTCTTTTGCTCAGCATTTTACACAATCCCTCTCCTTTGCAGGTTTATTTCTGTAATTTATATGAATACTTTTAGTTATTTAGCTAATAAACTATGTCACCATGACCGGACATATTGTCTATTCAAGGTAATTCAAGACTACCTGTGTAGCAATGATTTTAGAATATTTTCTCATTTTTTTAAATTAGTACCTAACAGTTACCTAGAGTAACAGTAAGATATTTATTTTACTTAAGTCATAGTGTCCCTGATATTTTGAAAGATTAAAGGTGATTTTACTCCAACTGGAAAATGTGGGTAGCACAGTGTGAAGGAATTGATAGTGGGATAAGGGACGCAATCTTAGTTTGAAACCAAAAGACAGATTTCCTGAGTAGCACTGTTTTTTATGAAGAAATGCATATTGGCAGTGTATGGGGAGCCTTAAGGCCAGATTCAGCACTGCCTTAGCTTCCACAGAACAAGGGCTATGTTGTAAGAAAAGTAATTTTAGAAGATCAATAATAAAATAGAATCTATTAAGAGCACACCAATATATCAATCCTCTTTTTAATTAATTTTCAGAAATAGTAGCTATATAAAGACTGAGAAATAAGCAGTTCATCTCTAACCACTTAAAAATGTAAATATCCAGTTGTGAAATAACATGGAAACATATTTAGGAAAATAAGTTCCTACCCTTTCTGAACCAGCTTTGATAATATATAATCAATTTTTTATGTCGTTAGATAGATGAATAGAGATGCACAGATAAATTTCTATCTGTATGTATATATATACATAAACACACATATTTGTGTATATATACACAAAGAAAATAATACTTATTTTAGAAAATTTATTGAAATATCCTGTACAGATTCTTGCTGTAAAAATTAATAAAAGCGATGTAATAAAAATATAAGAATAATTTTTCCCTTTAATCTCATAGTTTGCCACATTTTTCTCAATAAAGAAACAAATATGTCACATTTATATTTAATCAACAAACCAACAATAACATTCTGAAACATAGTATGCAATGAATCACAGGATCATCATTTAAAGTATAAAGTTAAAAAAAATTCCTGCTATCAAAGATTACTCTCTTTCCACATTATTATTGCATACCTTGATTTTTTGAAATTCATATCATTAAAAACATTCTAAAAATAAAAAAGCTTCTGAAAATATTGAAATGGTGCAAGTTTTGTGTTGGCATCTTCAATTTTAAAAAGATAAATTCCTAAATCTGTTGATAGAGCAGCATATGCATGTGTTTTATGATATCTATAAAATAATAAACCCAGTTCTAAGAAAACAGATAATTTCTAAAGAATTTGGTTATAAAATACTTTCTAATAATTGGTCTCCCATTCCCATGACTCCTAATGAAAACCTCAGAAATGTATTCAGTTTGGGAAAGATTTCAAAATATTTCTTTCTTATTAACATTCTTATTTCTTTGCTAAATATTCACTTAATCTTTGTATTTGTTTAATCATTCACATTATAGCTTTCTATGTATAAATTTATAATTTCTTCATATCTCTTTATTACTTGTAACTTTCATGCTGAATAGTATTTTTAATTTTTAAGTTTTTTCAATTACTGAAATTATTGTGTATTTTTATAGTCAGTGTATATTTATTCCATATGATAGTAATAAGTTCTTACGATAATCTTGGATCTAAGGAAATAGTACCTAAATCTAATAAATGTGTATTGAAGATTTACACACATGAGTCCAGAAAGTGGCCAGCCATATAATGTGAAAAATAAAAACATTTATTGATGAAGATATAAGATACAAGAAATACTGTACGTAAGGCAATGACACCTTAGTCCCGTTCAAAGTAGGCAAGTAGGCACCTTGAGACCTCAATAGTTCTCCCAGTGCCTCTTCAAAACTCTCTGCAGAATCCTTTGTTGGAATTGCCACCAGCTGCCCTGTCATATTTTCCTAAATCTCAATGACGGTCTGAAACCTCTTCCCTTTCAAAGGTGATTTTACTTTTCAGAAAAGCCAGAGTCGCAGAGTGCCAAATCTGGGCTGTAGGGGGGCTGAGTCACCTGGGAGATTTGATGTTTTGTCAAAAAATTCTGCATGAGATGTGGTGCCTGAGCTGGCACATTGTCGTGATAAAGCTGCCAATCACCTGTTGCCCCTAGCTGTGGCCATTTTCATCATATTGCATCTATCAGCTGGTGAAGAATATTGAACTAGTACTCTTTACTAATTGTTTGGCCTGGAGGGGAGTACTTGTGATGGACAACACCTTCCCAATCAAAAAACACAGGCAACATGGTCTTGATCTTACTGCCACTTTGCCTCGCCTTGTTCGGGCATGGAGAACCAGGTGACTTCCATTGGGGCTACTGGGCCTTCGTTTCTGGATCATAGCCACAGACCCACGATTCATCTCTGGTTATGACCTTCTTGAGGAAATCTGGTTCATTGATAGCGGCCTGAATCAAGTCACTAGCAACGGCAGCGCAGTACTCCTTCTGGTCTGGTAGCAGAAGCCTCAGAGCAAATTTTGCCGCCACACGCTTCATGCCAAGATCCTGTGTCAAGATCTTGGACACAATAGTTTATGGAATCCCCAGATCAGCTTCTCGTTCTCACATTGTCAGCTGCTGATCTTTGTTGACTGTAGCCCGTACACGTTGAACATTCTCAGGTATTCTGCTTGTTACAGGCCTTCTAGAACGTGGATCACTTTCAAGAGATTCTCAACCATCTTTGAAATGTTTGTGCAACACTTATTTGTGCTGCATTCGTTGTACTGTTCCTGAAAGCCTTCTGAATCATCCAAATAGCTTCCGCAGAGGAATGTTCAAGCTTAACACAAAATTTGATGCAGATTCGTTGTTCTACCCAGTCAGTCATTTATTTTTCTAGGACTACTCATAACCTCTATTCTTTCTTGAATGAATTCTTTTTATTTTATTTTATTGATTATGCTATTATAGTTGTCCTGATTTCGCCCCCTTTGCCCCCTCCACCCAGCAGCCCCCACTCCCGCAGGTAATCCCCCCATCATTGTTCATGTCCATGGGTCATGCATTAAAGTTCTTTGGCTACTCCATTTCCTATACTGTATTTACATGCCCATGGCTATTCTATAACTACCCATTTGTACTTCTTAATCCCCTCACCTCTACACCCTTCCCCCCACCACATACCCCTCCCATCGGGCAACCATCAAACCACTCTCCATGTCCATGATTCTGTTTTTCTTGTTTGCTTAATTTGTTATTTAGATTCAATTATTGATAGATATGTTTGTTTGTTTTTTGCCATTTTATTGTTCATAGTTTTGACCTTCTTTTTCTTAAATATGTCCTTTTAACATTTCATACAACAATGGTTTGGTGATGATGAACTCGTTTAGTTTTTTTCTTATCTGGGAAACTCTTTATCTGCCCTTCAGTTCTAAATGATAGGTTTGCTGGGTAGAGCAATTTTGACTGTAGGTCCCTGCCTTTCATGACTTTGAATATTTCTTGCCAATCCCTTCTAGCCTGCAAAGTTTCTTTTGAGAAATCAGCTGACAGTCTTATGGAAACCCCACTGTAGGTAAGTATCTTCTCCTCTTTCGTTGCTTTTAATATTCTCTCCTTATCTTTAACTGGTGGCATTTTAATTATGATATGACTTGGAGTGGGCCCCTTGGCATCCATCTTGTTTGGGACTCTCTGTGCTTCCTGGACTTGCATGTCTATTTCCTTCCCCAAATGAGGGAAGTTTTCTTTCATTATTTTTTCTAATAGCTTTCCAATTTCTTGCTCTTTCTCTTCCCCTTCTGGCACCCCTATGATGCAAATGTCGGACCTCTTGTAGTTGTCCCAGAAGCTGCTTATACTATCCTCATTTTTCTTAATTCTGTTTTTTTCTTCGCATTGTTCTGATTGGTTGTTTTTTGCTTCTTTATGTGCCAAATCTTTCATTTAATTGTTAGCTTCATCCACTCTACTGTTGTTTCCCTGAACATTGTTCTTTATTTCAATTAGTGAGTGTATCCTTCATTTCGGACAGGATCTTTTTTGTGCTGTTGATATTCTTGCTAAGTTCCTGAGCATCCGTATGACTAGTGCTTTGAACTCTGCATCTGATAGATTGCTAATCTCCATTTCATTTAGCTCTTTTTCTGGAGTCTTGATCTGTTCTTTCATTTGGGCCATGTTTCTTTGTCTCCTCATTTTGGCATCCTCCCTGTGTTTGTTTCTATGTATTAGGTAGAGGTGCTTTGACTCCATGTCTTGGTAGTGTGGCCTAATGGAGTAGGTGTCATATAAGGTTCAGTAGCACAGCCTCCCCATCAACCAAGCTGGGTTCTCGAGGTGTGCCTTCTGTGGGTTGAGTGCACCCTCCTCTCGTAGCTGAGCCTTGGTTGCTGTTGGCAGATCAATGCGAGGGATTTACCCAGGCCAGACAGCTGCAAGGATCGTCTGTGACCCCTTACCACCAACCTCTGCCCTCCATGGAGGATCAGCTATGCTGGGGCAGGGTGGTGGTGCTGCAACATGGTCTGTGGCCGTCCACTGAATGCATTAACTCTGGGCTTTCCCAGGTGGTACAGGCCAAGGTTGGCTTCCACCTGTGTTTTGCCTGGGGCCTCCCTGCCTGAGCTGTAAGCAATCTGAGATGGTTGCCACTTGTGCTGGGCTTGGAGATTCCCAGTCGAAGCCAAGCTATGAATCTAGGCTGGCTGCTGCTAGTGCTAGGCCTGGGGCTCACTGAGGCCAACTGTTGCTTGTTTGAGAGGATTTAGGAAGTTGTGAAGCATGAGCCAAGACCAGCTGTTCATATGGAAAAGCAGCTTGGGTGGGCCCTTAAGTTGGGTGGGGCGGAGTCTCTGGGGATGTCCAAGGCAGATCAAACATGTTAGCCAAGTTGATGGAGTCTCAGATATGGTATCAGCTTGCCAGCTCTCTGGGGAGAGGGTTTAGAAAAGGGCAATGACCTCAGCTTACCTTGATGCCGGAAACTTCAGTTTCTCCCTCAATGCCACTGATGCCTTTCAGGCGGCTACCCGGGTGCTAGAGCTCAAAGGGAGTAAGTCTGAGTAGGTGAGTCTGTGTGTGGGTTCTTTAAAAGGAACTGATTGAGACTCCAGAGGTTTCTTCCACTGACTCAAATCCCACTGATTTTTGCAGCCAGAAGTTGTGGGGACTTATATTTCTGGCACTGGTACCCTGGGCTGGGGGGCCTGGTATGGGGCTGGGACTCCTCGCTCCTGAGATATCCCTCCAGAATTTTTATCCACCACATGTGTGTAGTGACTTCCGGTCAAGATGGCTGCGTAGGCAGACATGACTTGCCTCTTCGCACAACCACATCATAATTACTCAGTCATTTTGAATGCGACGGCCACATAACAAACATGCTTACTCAATGGCATCTACCACCCCCACTGACTAGTACAGTGGAGTCGTCATTGTTTACACATGCGCATTCCAGTCCACTCTCCTTGGCTGAACTTTTTCCAGACAGACCTTGTATTGTGATACTGAACTTAAAGTTGTCTAGAAATAATCAGAATATTAACTAAATTGAACCATAAGAAATTGCCAATGTTCTATCATTCTTATGAAAATGGGGAGTTCTTATGTTTCAACAAAATATTTGATCGTTTTCCATAATTTAGACAATATCAAGAGTAGAGGCTATTAGTCAAAATGGTATATACCAGCAATTTTGAGCCAGTGTACCACAGCACACTGAAGCACTGCAAGGATTTTTAAAACATGCAGTTCCTGACTGTTTAGTCAGGGGCACTGACTTCTTTTCCTTTAGTTTGTCATATTTAAAAAATGACAACAGTCAACACAACAATAGCCATCTTGTGTGAGTAAATCAAAATTATACCTATTTTTTGTCAGATTGGCAAAAAAATATATTTTTGGTGTGCCACAGAATTTTAGTAATTAGTTCATGTGTACTATGAGATGAAAAAGCTTTAAAATTGCTGGTATATACTGATCATGTATGTCACTATTCTTAAACATTATTCCAGAGATTAAGCAAGATGTTGAGAATGAAGGCCATCATTCTGGTTGATTTTAGTAGTTTGAACAAGGTAAGTATAAATCGTAGCTCAAAATACACAAATTCCATGTATTCAAAAACTGCTATTCAGGAATTTTTAAACACAATAATGGAGAAAAGTGCTAAATTTTGTTTTGATATTTCTACTCATTTCCTGAAGTCATTTTTCATGGTATATTTAGGTAAACAATATTTCAATTTAAACAACTAAAAAGTATATCTATTTTTATCGTGTATAAAAATAAGATTGGGAGAAGTGAATTTTCATTGTAAATTAATAATAATAAAATAGGTCATTTGAGTCAAAGTTCATCAGGTATGAAGAAATTGTTAGCATTTACTACTAATGCAACATTTTGAAAAAGGTCAAATTAAAAGGACTGAAACTTCTGAGAACTTGGCCCTTCATGTGAATGGTTATTTTGGGAGCATTATTGGCAATGAGAATATGATACGTACAGTTGGCCTGTCATAGTATCCATAACATTATAATTTATTATGGAGAATATCATCTGCTGCTTCAAAAGTAGGTATTTTTTTGTTCAATGTGTTAATTTTCTATGGCTGCCAATAGCTAATGTGTATCAAGTTTGTTTAAAAACATGTAAAATCGTAAAGGTTTTATGACTACAATAGGAGCTTTCTAAATAGGAAAGAAAAGGCTGAAAATTATAGAGGTAGGAAAATGATTTCCTGGTCATAAACATTGTGCTAAAATAGAGGAAAACTGAGAGGCAGGCAGTCCTCTAAACTGAAATTCAATCTTTAGTCATGAAATATGTCCCAACCATGTTCACCCTCCAACACACAACATGGTCACCTCCCAACCCCGCAGTGGAAACGGCGGAGTAGAAATCTCCTAGTCTACTGGAGCTTCCTCCCTGGAACTCCTTGGAAACAGCTGAGGATTCCTCCTGTGAATCAGATACAGATCTATCCAGGCAGGAAGAGTGAAGAAGTTCTTTTTCCTTCCATTTTTTATTGCAACCATAGAGAGCAGCAGTTTTCAACCTTTTTCATCTCATGGCACATATCAGTTAATTACTAAAATTCTGCAGCCCAGGAAAATTAGTTTTGCCGAGCTGACAAAAAATAGATATAATTTTGATTCATTGACATCGGATGGCTGTTGTGTTGGCTGCTGTCATTTTTTAATTTGACAGTCTAAGGGAAAAGGGGCCAGTGGCTGTGACTAAATAGCCAGGTATTGCATGTTTAAAAAATTCTCATGGCACACCAGTTGAAAATCGCTGCTATAGGGCATTCTTGGTTCCAGTTCTTCCGTTGAACTACTTACTTTGCCACTGTATTACTTGGGTAAGTCTTTCTAGGGCCTGTTTACATTGAGTTTACCAGACCAGCTGCCATGACCAAATTTAATCACATGAGATGTGATTAAATCTGAAAATGGAATTTATACAGTCACTCTTTGCATGTTTTCACATGTTAAAGATCTGAATAAATATCAGTGTCTACAGTATTTCAAGTTCCCAGATACAAATGGAAACAGTTGGAATATTAAATCTACACATTCCAGATGTCTAGAGACATCTTAGCTATATCCCTGAAGTATTTAGTTTTCATTCACATGTTTGGTGTTATGATTACTTCTTCAAAAGATGCATTTACGATATTATATAAACATGGGTTATAGAATTATATAGATTCAACTTTTATTAACCAATTTGCCTCTGGACACCTTTGGAAATTGTGTGACAATAGATACATATTTCATTTATGTGTTCCTGTGATATATTGTGAGCCCTTAAAAGGTGTTGTGAACTAACTCACCAAATGTTGTAATGCAAATGAGTAAATAAATTACATACATAGATAAAATGAATGTTTAGCAAATGGCAACAAGGATTCTGATTTACAGCATTTTTATTAAAGGCAAAAATATGCATTCTAGATTTTGAAATACATCATTCAAACAAATTAATCACAGCAAAATTTTCTTGGCTGCTTTCTTCTGTAAATAGAGTCAAGATGTGAATAGATGTTTTTCTGTTTATTTAAGGAGTAGTTTGATCACCCAGGCCATGTAAATACTAAATATTTTTTTCAATGAAGGGATTAAAAGTAAGACTTCTTTATAATAAGCAGACGTTCTGAATAGTAAGGTCTATAATTGAACACTATAAATATTCACTACTAATACAGCAGGCTATTATATACTTTGGTTAATTTTTAAAAAGAGTTTGTTGAAAAATATTATCTGAATGCAGAGATATAAGGAACCTATGAGGTTTGGCTCATATAGCTTCGACTTGGTAAAAGTATTTTTTTCATTACTCAGATTCTGGAGATAAACCACTTATTTTTAGTTGGGTTGTTACTTTTACTGCATAACAAAATACACTTTATGTGGATCCAAGCTTGAACAAAAAAGGAAAAAAAATTAAACACTTCACTTATCCAACATTTTTTCAGAGAAATTGCACACGAGAAGATAAAATGAGCTTTGAGCTCAAATAAAATAATAAAAATTCACAAATTTATATATCATACTCCAAGATGGATAGATATGTTTTAATTGTATGCAATTTAATACTGGATGATCAATGTCCTAGAATCTAGTAACAACAAGAGCATGAGATTCCCAGAGGAAAGAAATTATTTGGTATGTTGGATGTGTGGCGGCACAGCAGTGTGGGACACTGAGCCCAGGGGCAGAGTCGTAGACCATCTCACGGATCATTGTGGGGAATCTCTTACTAAGGGCTTAGCGATGACAGCAACTAAACAGCACGCACTTCAAGGATATTCTGTAAAATATGAGGCAATCCTCATATATTAAATGCTTTGTATTCAGCCAGCACGCTGTTGTTTACATAGCTCTCTTTTCTTGACTGTGAATGCCAGCAGGGCACGGACTTTGTCTTATTTATTTGTACATTCTCACTCCAGACCCTCCTGTCTTTCATCTGCCACAGTACTTGTTACTAGACATTCATTAATATTAAGTATATGAATGAATGAATATATAGGGATTTCAAGTCACCAAGGACACGTGAAGTTAATTTTACTTATTTTATAAATGCAGATTATTACATAAAGCATGCTTCTAAATTTTAATAAAACTAAATAACATATTTTGAAATGAGGTGTTAGGCATTTTAGTGACTATGTTTTTGCTATCTTAAAAACAAAGCAAAAGCTATTTTTTCAATCCAACAAATTAAACTGGATTATAAAGTGATACAGAATCATACTATGTTTTTTATTTATAAAACTTTTATTATTACTACAACAATATTGACCTATTATCTGTGATTGCTTTTGTACTGATGCTAGGAGAAAAACATATGCTTTTCCTCAAAATCTTCCTCTCCTTATTTCACTTAACCCCAATATTCCACAATATATTTGAAAATAAATGTGGATTCACTGGCTTTTGAATTTCTGCACTCTTCCTTCACATTTTTATAAGATTGTTCAATATGTACTTATTACTTTCTTGCTGTTCCATTACTAATTTCATGGAGTTCAGTATCAAATATATAATTTCACCCCTAAAGAAAATAGTACATAAAGGTATTAGAATTACTATATAATCATCAAATGCTTTCACATATATATATTTATACATCTTTAGTATGCATTCATCCATATAGATGTAGGTATAAATTGCTTCTATTGAAAACTACGAAGTCTTTTATCAGTCTGTTTTAAAAACTGAAATGGTAAAATTTCACATGATAACATAGAAAACAACACAAAATAGCCTATAATATTTCTAAAATGAATACCATATTCTTGCATTTTTTCATATAAAATTACACAGAACAATTTTTATACTGGCACTATAGAATTACTGAACCCCTTTTCCTAGAAAAAGGAAATAAGAGTAGATTTTGAGAAATCTTTTCCTCCCATTTTCTGCCAAGATGATTTTGACTGAGTATCTCAGCTCTTGGTGACAATAAAGATAATGCATTTCTTCCATCTGGAATTGTCCATGGAGAAAATGTCTCTAGGGAGAATCTTGAAAGGCTCATTATTCCAATATTACAAATATGAAAATTGAGGCAGAGAGAAGGATAATTTTCTCAAATTCACGCAAAAACTCAGAAGTGAAGCCAGGAGTGGACCCCAACTCATGTGGAAAAGATCTAATGCAACAGGCAACGTCAAGCTTGCAAAGGTAATTAAATTGAGTAGTGTAATTACATAAATTACAGTACAGGAAAATAGTGTCATATTTACAAACCTAATTATATCAAGTAGGAGAATTACCTGAATGATAGTAATCATATGGATGGAGTTCACATATTTTATATGCTTTATTTTTCTGTCTAGAATGCTTAAAAAGTAGGAGTTTGAAGTATAACAGGTACAAAAATAATTAAAAATAAAAACATACAATAAAAGCACAAACTGGAGCCAGAAAACCCTGGGTTTAAATTTTGGCACCGCATTTACCCATCTGTGTAATCTTCAGCAAGTCACTTAACCTTTGAGTCTCAACTTCCTCATCTATAAAACAGGAACAATGTTTAAAATATCTGGAAAAATTCCATTGCGAATAATGCATGAATAGCACCTATTAGCATGGTTGCATAGCCCTAAGTAGGTACATTTGGTTATTAAGTAATAATAATACATGCATACCCATCATCTAGTTTTTAGTCAATCTCCTTTTAATATATTTTGAATTATTCATCAGTTTTTCCCACATTTTCTTATTATTTGGTTGTCAAACAGATTAATGTATGTGTGAGTAATATATAATACAAAGTTTCAGTTATGACCTAATAGACCACTAAAAATCCACAGTGAGAAATGTCTCCATTTAAATATTTTTTTGGTTCGGGCATTTGAGAAAACTACGAATTTTGATGGAGTACTGTGATTTGAAGAACACTAAAATAAAAACATCTTTGGAAATTTATTTTTACTTTCCCCTTTAGCACTGTGCATTTACAGAAATTGAGATTGTTTCTAAAATGAAAATGGAAAATATTCAAAATATTCCTGGAGTAGAATAAAGCAGAACTATCTATACCAGATGTAAAGACTTATTATGAAATTAGAATAATTAAGACTGTGGTTTTGTCACAAGCATAGGAAAATTGAGTGCATCAATAAAGCTATACTTACATGGAAACTTAATTTATGACAGAGTTAAAACAGTGATCACTGGAAAAAGGGTAGACTGTTTAATAAATAGTCCTGGAACAACTTGTTATTTATATGGAAAAAAGTAAATTTAGATCTCTTCTTCGCAACATATATGAAAATCTGTACTTCATGGATTACACATTTCAATTTGAAATCCAAACCTTAAAACTCTTAGAAGAAGACATAGAAGAATTTCTTAATGTTCTCAACAGAAAGAAGGTTTTTCATGAAGACACAAAACTGATAGGCATAACAGAAACAATTGAAAATTTGAGTATATTAAATTTTAGAGTTTCTGATCAAAGGACTCTCTAAGAAATGAAAAAATGAACACAATAAGTTGAGAGAATATAGTAGCAGCCATATAACCACAAAGCATTCAGTTAGCATTCAGAAAATATTTTTAAAGCCTATAAAGAATAAAATTAAATTAAAAAGAATTAACATAAACCAAATATGTGGAGGTATTTCAGAAAAGGGAATGTAAATGGGCCATAAACATTTTAAAGATACTTTACTTCATTAGTAATTAGGAAGTGCAAAATAAGAGCATCTTTGGAGAACATTTATACTCATTTTATTGGAAAAATAACAAAACTCCAAATATTGGCAAATACATAGATCAATAAAAACTCTTACACACTGGTCTTTGAGGGGTTGAATTGATGCAATGTTGGAAAAAGTTTTTCTGTATTATCATGTTAAATTGAACATTCATACTTCTGTGATCCATTAATGCAACTCCTGGATATACACTTGGAGAAGTTCTATCACATGTTTATCAGAACACAAATGCAAGAATATTTATCACAGCATCATTTATGAAAGAAAAAAGTAATTCAAGTGTCCATGGAGAGGAGAACAAAACTGCTGCTATTTACACAATGAAATACTATAAATCATTTTTTAAAAAATGAATGAATACAGTCCCTTCAATCAATATGGATAAGGACGTATCTTAGTTAAGAACATTCCATTTTGATAAGCCAAAAAAAAAAAAAGTCAAAATTAAACAGTACTTTTTGAGAATCACATGTTCGGAAAGCTGTTTGTTTGCTTTAAATGAAGACTTGGGGATGACAAACACGAAATTCAGGCTTGTGGTAACTTTGAGTGAGTAAACGAAGAAATGCAATGTGAAAGGACATTTAGCTTTACAAGAATATGTAATGATGAGAAATGCAATGTGAAAGTAAAAAAGCTCCTCCTAAAGAAGACAGCGAGCCCTGGCCAGGTGGCTCAGTTGGTTGCAGCATTATCGTCCAGTACCCCAGATGGCTGCAGGTTCAGTTCCAAGGTCAGGGCACACAGCTCGGTTGCGGGTTCAATCCATGGTCAGGGTGCATGCCGGAGGCAACTGATCACATCAGTGTTTTTCTCTTTCCCCCCCCTCCCCTCTCTCTTTTTCTCTCTCTCTAAATTCAATAAACATATCCTCAAGTGGGAATTTTAAAAAAAGATGAATAAATGATGCCAATGCTTTTCTTATTTTCCTGGTTCTGATCATGAATGGGCATCTAATACCTGTTTAAAAAAAAAATATATATATATATATACACACACACATACATACACACACACATAATGTTTTAGGCAAATTCAATTAATATTTTAGAAGGAAAACTTACCTTTACAAAGCTGATGTGAATTATATATAATCTCAGTATTAGCATTTAACAAATATCAGTGGAAATTTTTTATTTTGACCATATTTTTAGGAAATAATTGGAATCACACACACATATATATATAAAGTAAAATAAAAGCACAAAAGGAAGAAAAAAAGAATAGCTCGAAGGAAGATGGACCTACTCCGAGGTGGCATGCTCAGATAAAGGTCTGCGAATGCACCCGTGGACAGAACGACCTTTCAGATACAGCTTCATCAGTAGCTCCCTGAGCATGTTTTAAACTGGCCCAGGAATTGGCAGCTAGATGTCACTGTCATGTCAGAGAACTTGGGGGAGGGGGAAGATGTTTCACCAAGCTAGTTATTAAAATGCTTATAACCATGTATGTTACCAGATGGGTACTAGAATTATTGTGATGATCACATCATAAGGTATAACTATGTAGTCAGTATGTTGTACACCTGAAACTAGTATAATGTATATCAACTGTAATTGAAAAATAAATTTAAAAATGTTAGTTCTAATTCATAGAAACTTTGTAAAGCCAAATACCTGTGAGCAACCTAAAATGTTAGTTCTTTCTCATCTGTTTTTATATGGTATGTCATGCAATTGGAATGTAGTATTTTGTATGCACCTTCTGAAAGTTTAAAGAATTATTATTGTGAACATGGGACCTGATTAAATTCAATGTTGGTTTTTATATTTATTCCTTCGTAGTGTCTTTGTATAAGGTTTTAGGAGCTACTTTTTCACTTACAACAGAAAAGGAGGGAAAAATGTCTATTTAATTTTCTTTCTTTTGCTTGTTTGTTCCTTTTCTTTGTTAAAGGTGAAAGTCTGGTTCCAGAACAGGCGAATGAAGTGGAAGAGAGTAAAAGGGGGCCAGCAAGGAGCTGCAGCTCGAGAAAAGGAACTGGTGAATGTGAAAAAAGGAACACTTCTCCCTTCTGAGCTTTCGGGAATTGGCGCAGCCACCCTCCAGCAAACAGGGGACTCTCTAGCAAATGATGACAGCCACGACAGTGACCACAGCTCAGAGCACGCACACTTATGATATACACAGAGAGGACCGGCTCCATTCTCAGGAAAGAAATGTGATGGCAAGCCTTACTCAAACATCGTTTACACAGAGAGCTGACTATGACAGTGATTTTTTAATATTATTAAATTCAGGCATCTTGAGTCTCTTTCTCATGATTTATAAAGGGTGTTACACTAAGTGCCACTTACTAAAGATGCTTCCACCGTGAAGATGGAGAAGGTGAACTTGCTTTGAATATTCCAGATGTGTCGGCCGTGTGTATGACAGTGAGCAGGTATGTTTGCTCTTGCTTGCACTGAAAATTAAATTGCTATCAAGAGCAAACTATGAGACATTTTTATTCAACGTGCCTCCAGAATGAAGATGCAGAAGACGAACTTGCTTTGAACATTCCAGATGTACGAGGTGATATGTATGGCAGTGGGCAGGTATTTGCTTTTGCTTGCACTGACAATTAAATTGCTATCAAGAATAAATCATGAAACATTTTATTCTGAACCACCACAGTGCCTGAAATCACTCTTAAGTGGGAAAAATGTATTTTAACTCTGTATATATTACCCTTAAGTCATTTTCCTGTCTTCACTAAGTTTAGCAATACATTCATATTAGCTGATGAAAATAGGCACTCACAAGGACAACCAGAAACAGCTTCTTGTCTTTTTATACATTTTGTCGTCCCAGAAACAATCAGCACATGCTTACTTGTGTTCAAGTAGAGAAAATACATTAGCGTCTGATAGGACATATTCTTGTACCACAGACAAAACAAATCTTATGTTGCATTTTCTATCAACTGCTGCTAATACATTATTATAAAAGTTACCTAGCTCCTCAATTCTTCCTATCGTATAGCTTGAAAAAAAATTAGGATCATAGGCAAACCAGTTACCTTGCAGAAAGAGCTTTGTATGACAGACATTGTCTGATTTTATTACTATAAAATGTTAGCTGTTGTGAATATCATTTAATTTACAAGAAAAACATTTTCCCCTGATTGATGGTGGTGTTAGACAAGTTGCAAAACATAATTGATTCCTCAAGTTGGTAGACAATAACATTCTTAATGTCTTCAAATAAAATTCAGTAAAAACATTATTTTTTCATATATGATGTATTCATGCAGAACAACAACCTTTGTATTTTGTAAAAAAAAAAAAAGTGTTTAATAAATGATCCTTTGTAAATAATTTTGGTCTCCCTACTGTGATTTCCTAAATTTTTACATGTTTCAGTAAAAATACTTAAGAAGTGCCAAGTTCATCTGCATTTGTGTAAATCCAGTTGATCATAAGTTAATGAATCATCTACTTTTTAATTTCTAAAATGTTTTGTTACAAAAAATCAATCCTGGGGTAATCAAAGATCATATAGTAATAGGTATATATTAAGCCATTTCCCTGGTTTGAAGAATATGCCAAATGGATTTATTTATGTTTTATTATATCAAAGGTAAAAATAGGAGACAAGGTAATATTATTCACTGCAACAAAATAAATAAAAGTCACACATTTTAAAATTTATGTATAATATATATGAATTAATTCAATAATAATTTAAAATAACCAAGGCTGTCAATGTGAAAACAAGCTAAATAAACTAATGAGTATTCTCAGTACTCATGGACATTGCCAACTTAAAAAGTCTAAGATTATATTAGCATATTATGTTTCATGCATGATTGCACACACACCGGATACCTTAGTCCTACCTATAGCTTTATAACATTGTTTTCCATTTGTTCCACATCTTAACCAGAAATATATTGAAATATATAGCAGCTTTCCCTCTCCCCTAATTAATTATAAATAGAAATAGAGAAAGATAGTTGATAATTTCCAAAACCCTCATTATTTAATTGATTTCATTTGCTTTAGAATGATACTGATGAAAAGTGGATTCAATTGATTTTAATTTACTTAGTCTAGCACGACAGTATTCAAGAAATCAAATATGTAAATAATTAGTTGTATCACATTTTCCCTTTGTGTAGTAACTTTTATCATAGCAATTAACAATATTTCTAAATTAACTTTGGAGGGAAGACTACTCAGATTAACATCTTTCAGGCATAAAGCAGACGTTCTTCTATCAATCACTTGAATGAATACACAGTATATTTGTACCGATGACATCTACTTGGGTGGACTGACTTTCTTATTGTAGGGTTTAAATTCAAAACATCTTGACAAATTGGAGAAGTGGGAAAATACAAATTGAACTGAGTTCAATAAGGACAAAGTGGAGGGTAATTCATTTTGGCAGGAAAATAATTTCCAGAAATAAGAGAAAAGGACCTCTTAGGAGCAACTAAAGAGAGAGCCAAGGATTGTGGCCAAATATAAAGATATATAAGAATTACAATTTAGTGTGATAAATGAAGTAGGAAAGAGTGGTGCTGAATAGAATGGACACTGAAGAAATGTGAGGCGTTTGTATTCTGGACCAGGCATTTATTAGAGAATTGTGAGCTATTTTAAAATGATGTAGTGAAATTTAACTCCAGAGAATATGAAGAATCACCAGGTAAGACAGGTCACTTGCTGACCAAAAGAGGGCATCATTTTATTCATGATAGATTAAAATAATCCACTACATAAAATACTGGGATACATTAGCACAATGATGACAAATTGACAAACAAGCAGTCTAGGTTAATTTTAATTAGAAGAGCTTGCTATCATTCTGGAGTACTTTAGTGCTCTCTGTCTTAAAAGTGGTGCATAGGTTTGCTAGGTAAATACCTCAACATCCTTCCAGAATTACAGTGCTGCAAAGAAACGGAAGATATTCTCATATACTATCAGGTTTAATTTACTCCAGAAATGACAGAGTCTAAAAGAACTCTGTTTTTATTCTACACAGGGATCCTGGCTTCTTATGGTATCTTTTTACATATTGCCCTTTTCATATATCAATAATTCTGTCTCGGACCTTGTAGCTCTGTGGAAATTTATATAGCATGAAAGTACCTTTCTCTGAAAATAGTGTGGAATCTTGGTTAGAGTCATTTTTCCAGCAGGATTTAGAGGGGCGAGCACCACAAACTTTTTCCAAAAGCTGATCCACATATTTTTAACTCATTATTAACATGACCCCAATTACCTCTTACTTCCCATATTCATCTAGGGTCGTCAGCCTGTTTTTCCCTTCAGAGAACTAAGATCTGAGTTTGCCATTTTGTTTCTTTAAAACAAACTAAATGCACCTAAAATAATCCCAACCACAATTTTAATACATTTGTGAATGACATTATATAAAATAAATGTGGGAATGACTTGTGAAATTCAATAAGGGCTTTCCCTAGGAGAATAGAGAGATTACAGGGCAGATAGAAAAACAAAGTAAATTATAAAAATATATATTTTATGTTTTTAATGCTACTGGTTTTCAAGAACATTTTAAAAAATCACTGCCATATCTATATTGGCAAATGCTAATCTCTTCTCAGAAAAGTTTAGAGGAAACTGTAGAGCTAAAATAAAATCAGTTTCAAGATGGCAGAATATCCTAAGTTAGTGATGAGAAAGGTTCACTCTAAAATGTTTTATCCTTAATTTTTAAATACACTTAGACTGACCTAAGTATACTCACAAGTCTAAGTATATAGGTTAAAGAATAAGTCACTTATGCGGGAACCTATTTTCTAATAACACGGTGTTAAAATAATATCTGAGGTGAGTGATTTTTAGTTAGGATGAGATGTTTAAACTATCAGATACAAATAAATACTCAATTGGTATAACTTTTTGAACCATTTAAGGAATAGGATTTTTTACCAGCTGCTTTCAATGTAGTCTTTCAGTAAGAAACAATCTGTAAATAAAAATAAATTTAGAGCAAAAAGAATTTAGCATTTGGTTTGATGTTCTAAACATTCGAATTCTTGTGAACATTAGGAACCTGTAGGATTGCTCTACAAATACTATTAGAAAGCATATGTCCGTTTGGTATGTCTTTATATTCTTTGCTAAAGCTGACTAGAATATTGAAGAGTCCCTGTTATGGCTATCTCAACATTTCTGCATTCATTCCTTGTAAAATAATGCTACAAGTAGTGGACACAGGAACATAATGGCCCCAGAATAAAAGGTTGCCACACCAAACTCTGAAACCTATATAATATGCACTCCAGGATTTAAATATGGCTTTTCTTGATCTAAGTAAATCTCTATTATCATATATTTTTATAATACTCTGATTTTGACATGTAAAATGGTTAAATATCGTGAGAGTATATTTAAGAGAATGAACATTTTTTCTTCTATACCTTCTTTTTCTTCATAATTGCTAACTTTTATTCAAATTCAACTTCAAACCATGATCACAAAAAATTATAGAAAAATTTTTATTGCATCACAATGTATTCGGCCAGCTCAGTAAACCACCATTAAAATATTGTTTACTTTTGTTAAAGATAGTTTTCAGAAACAATTTCCAAAAGAGAACGAGTTATAAAATATAAATTATTGTCACATCCACTTCATGGGAGTGGTGATGCAATGATTTGAGTATATGGTAATATCAAGTTTGGGTTGCACTTGATAGTTCTACCTTTTGTGTATGAAATTCACTGATGTAAACACGTACTTGCTTTAAATGAAAGATAAATCACAAAGTTTAGAAACAATTATATTATTCTAGAATTATTTAAATGTGCATTGTGATTTGCCATGTGTAAATGATATTGATAGTTGAAAACATTAAATAGTATGCCATTTTTATGTCTAATACAAATATATCATTTGAAAATATATCATTACCTGCCCAGTTTGATGAAATGTTAAACCCAACTATATATTTAAAGCTGACAGAGTACATGTTATCTCAAATTATAAGGTTAAAAGAAATACTTCTTAACCCAAGTGCCCATCAATAGTCAACTGGATAAAGAAGATGTAGTACATTTATACAACGGGATATTATTCAGCCATAAAAAAGAATGAAATCTTACTTTTTGCAACACCATGGATGGACATAAAGTGTATTATGCTAAGTGAAATAAGTTAGATAGAGAAAGATAAATACCACATGATTTCACTTATATGTGGAATCTAAAGGGCAAAATAAATGAACAAACAAAACAGATTCATACATACAGAGAACAAACTGAGGGTTGCCAGGTGGGAAGGGCATTGGGAGACTGAGTTAAAAAGGTGAAGGGATTAAGAAGTGCAAATTAGTTAACGAAATAGTCACAGGCATGTAAAGTACATCATAGGGAATATAGTCGATAATATTGTGATAACTATGTATGGTGCCAGTGGGCACTAGAGTTATCAGAGTGATCAGTTCATAAATTATATAGCTGTCTGACCAAACTGCTGTATACCTGAAACTAATATAAAAAAAATAAATGCCAACTGTAAACAAAAAATAAAAATTAAAATTAAAAATAAAAAAATACTTATAGTTCTATAGAAAGAGACAAATTGGCTCAGGACATTACAAATTTGATGAAAGTGGCATCAACTTAATTTCTTTTAGAAGAGAACATCATATTTGAATTCACTCTCCTTTCATTCAGGCCTTACATTCCCTTGTCCCTCCTCCTGGAATCCTCTTCCAACACATATGTTTTCTACTTATTACCTCATCTCCCTTAGGTTTCCACTTCCTCACACAGGCAATCCCTGAGCTTCTTAAATAAAATGGCACCACTTGTCGCATTCTACGTCTTTAAGTGGTACTGTTTTTCTTCTTAGTTGTTAGGTAAGTATCTGCTGATTTCTCCCACTACTGGCTACAGACTTCATAAGAGCAGGGACTCCGTTTACTGTGTTCACTGCTATGTCTCTGGCACCTTGAACAGTCTCTCAAGGCCCACCCTCAGCTCATAGGCTAGGTTTGTGTGAATTATAAATAACAGGGTACTCCTGCCTCAAAATATTAGAATGCCAACACTTGGTGACCACAGTGATCATTGTACCACTATATGCTAATTAGGAGATAAATGACACCTCCTGGAAGGATTCAGTGCACAGTTTGCACAATTCTAAACACTGACTCTGAGCCTCACAGGCTGTAACAATCAATAAATATTTGTTGAATTAATACCTGAATGAAATGACATGAGGTCCACTCAAAGAAATACCCATAACATTAAATTACTTGTAAAATATAGCTCTGAAGAATTTTTTTAATGGGCAATATAGGGTGTAATTGCCAAAACAAAAATTTGGTTATAGTCTTTGAAATTGCACTAATATATATGCCAAGCTGGGTGAAAATAAGTAGAAAGGAAAGTTAAGGAGAATAGGCTTAAACAGATGTTCATTTATGGTTTGAAAGAAAGGGGAAAATTTTCCTTCTGCTCAGATGCCTGTCTTGAAATTCTCACAATTTTGCAGACAGTTTGGCTTGTTTCCAAATATACATCGTTGCTTGTCTGGTATGAGGAATGCCATCTGTGCAGTATGGAAGTCCTTTTTTAAAAACGGACTACTAATTATGCTCTGGGCAGGTGGTGTTCAAGTGAAATCAGGTGTCACACTTACAATTGTCTGAAATCACCACGTTATGTTGGAGAAGAATGGTATAGCATATTGCAAAGTGGAATTTAAATGTGGTATGTAAGCATTCCAGTTGGGGGTGTTGCAAAGGTCAGATTCCACAGCAAAGCTATAAACCCTTAGAAGGACTTCCACGTCAACAATGGAATAAGCTTTACTTTAAATCAAGGGTATAGGCCACATCAAAGTTATATATAGCCTCCTTAAAACATCTTCTCAATGATATATTTTTGAAAACTTGATGAAAGAGGACCAGTGAGCTAAAAAGTATGACTACCAATTCTAAAATACAGAAACTGATTTTGCAAAATTAGTCAAAATCAATTTTTCATAATTATTAAATAGAACCCATATTATTGTTAAAGAGTCCTCAAAGGAGTTCTCCGCAGGGCAAAATAACCATTTTCTTTCTTTTCTTTCTTTCTTTATTAAATTTATTGGGTGACATTGGTTAATAGGGTCATATAGGCTTCAGGCGTAGATTTTTATGATATCTTTATATTGCACTGTGTACCCACCACCCAAAGTCAAACTGTCTTCGGTCACCATATATTAGGCCTCCTCCACCTTCACCCTCCCACTCCCTTTCCTCTGGTAACCACCAACTGTTATCTGCATCCATGAGTTTCAGTTTTATATCTTATATATGAGTGAAATCATATGGTTCTTAGCTTTTCTGACTGATTGATTTCAGTCAGCATGATATTATCAAGGCCCATCCATATTGTCACAAATGGCAGTGTTTTGTCTCCTCTTATGACTGAGAACTATTCCACTGTATACGTATGTACCACGTCTTCTTTATCTGATCCTCTACTGATGGATACTTTGGTTGTCTCCATATTTTGGCTACCGTGAATAATACTGCAATTAATTAATATATTTTCTTTAAATATATTATTATATAGAAGTATTATAGGTTTTCGTACTTTTCCCACAGATTCACAATGACACACTCATTTGATATTGTGCTAACTCATACAAAGCGAGATTGAAAGACCTCTCAAATTTTAGAGTATGAATATAGATGTTTATTACAATAAAAAAGTCATCATTATCATTGTAAGAATCTAATTTTGCTATTGCTTATTGTGCATGAACTACTTGCTATTTGCAGTATGGTTAATATATCATGTCATTTAATCCTTACAGCAGTTCTATGAAAGTGCAGTATTGGCCGAGGCTACAGACGAGATTCTTAAAGCTTAGCAAGTTGCAGCATTTTGCCTAAATTTAAATGCCGCTAAATGGCAAAGCAGGGGCTTATAGTTAAGTTTATTGAACCCCAAATCCTGTGATTTGATAATTCCAAAAAATATTTTCTTCCCTAAACTAGTATTTTAGGTAGAAGAATTTATTAACTCATTGAATGTCAAAGAAAATGTCATTAGCATAGCAAATTATTATAATTTACATACCACTTGGCCTCAGCTAAAATTATAGGCAAGACAAACATGGTCACGAACTGGACATTTAAAAGGTCCCTCCTTCATCATGAATCTAGTGGGTCTATCAGCCCCAAGAGACTTAAAGCAAGAGAGCTATTCTTACATCAATTCCAGCTAGCTCAGTTATCTTTTTTCTTACCCCGTAATGGATTAGAATTATCAAGTAAAACCTGGAAAAGTGTTAACATTCATTAACATTTCCCATCCTCTGGATCAAAATTGAATTATAACATTTTATACACTTTCATCATGCCTTTCCATTCTGAAACTGTTCACTGAGCTTGGTATTGTGGCTACATCTAGGCTTCGCTCCACCATGTTCTTGGAAACCTAGCTAGGCGAAAAGAAGCACAAGAGATGGGTGTCCACATTTCGGCACAGGTGTACATATTCTCTAACCCTGAAAATCTAATAAGACTGAAGGAGTCAGAATCTGTTGACAATTACAAGTTGATTATTAGCATATTCCTGATGCTGGAACATAGACTGAAATTGGAGGAACACACGGAGATTGGCCTTCTAATCTCTCTAAGTATGTAATACTCAGTTTGAAATTGCTCATTCTGAAAATTGTTGCTTTGAGTTCTAACTTTTGAAACCAGTATTTTTCTAGGAGACAATCATATTATAAATCCACTCAGAGTGATAATTGTTCACCTTATATGGGAAATTAGAAATAAAACACAAATTATTTGTTTTCAAGAGTAGGAGAAACATAAGAGAAAGAGGAGGATTTGAACAAAGAGGAAAGATGAAGAGACTAAAGACATAATACTTGTACTTTATAACTTTTCATTAGGGTCTGTACAAGACCAGTAAAAAAGTATTTTATAAAATCATAATTTTGTCTGGCACATTATTCTTTTACATTTTTATTATAATATAATTTCTCACTTTTCATCATCATGCCCCTGACTCTTCACTAGAAATTCATTTGTCTTGAACTGGTTTCAGTGCTAGGTTTCCCTTGTTTGGGAAAAATGTTTGCTTTCTATTCCTGCTTTTACCTGGAATCTATATTTAAATTAGTACTTCTTCATTAGCCAAGAACTGCCATTTGCTGTTGGTCATAGCGCTTTTTCTAAAGTGTCTATAAATTCAATTCCTGAAAATAGGTTATGATGTTAAGAATTTTTAGCTTTATATTGAGATTACTTTTGCAGAAACCGCCATCTAAAATGGTACCTCTTTCACACTTAAAATGACATTTCACAAAATACATGTACAAAATACATGTACTTGATAAAAAAATGATGGAATTCTATTAAGGATATGTTGGTATTCAAGTAATCAGATTTTACTAATCTAGGACATACCATTATGGATGATTATGGTTATAGGTCTTACACATCTTGGTGAATTTTTGTAGGAAAGTAATTTTACCTCCTTTCTTATTAAACTACCTTACAGAAGATGCGGATGTGCCTCCATCCACTTCCGGGAGCACCAGACACTGGGGTCAAACCTTACTTTTTTCACATGGTACATCCATATCTATAACCTTCAGTTATCATTTTAGTTTGTGTTTCAAGGCCAGTTTTCTTTGGTTGTTTATGAGTTTCAGGAACATTTCCCTGGAAGAATTCATTTCTCCTTTTCCTTGACCCCCCTTCCCCTGTCAGTATCTTCCAAGCCTGCATCTGGCCCTCTTAGATTCTTACTCTGAGCCTTTGTTGAGTTTTACATGGTTTTTCTCTGCACTAAGGAATTCTGGGAGGAGGATGCGATTATAGGCTGAAATCTATGTATTGTAGTTGAACTGAGATCCTGGGACAGTTGTTATTGATTCACTATTATGGTCTTCACCACTTTTCTGAAAATGGATATAGTTCAATTAAAAAATATATCGCCCAAATCAAACATTTGGGTTTTCTACCATATCCAAGGTACAAACATTTTTCCTCCTAGCTCAGGGGATTGAGCATCAGGCTGTGAACCAAAGGGTCACTGTTTCCATTCGCCAATCAGGACATAAGCCTGGGTTGCTGGCCAAGCCCCCATTAGGGGGCCCGCGAGAGGCAACCACACAATGATATTTCTCTCCCTCTAGTTCTCCTTCCTTTCCCCTCTGTCTAAAAATAAAATAAAATAAATCTTTATAAAAATTTTTTTCCTCATGAAATGCTTTGTGACCTCCCTTCTTATTCATTCTTCATGTATATTCAGTAGAGTCAAAATTTTTAGATCTCTGCCCCTCTTTCTTTACTATAATGAATAAAAAAATATATTTGTAAGATATATGTTTGTATTGAATGTAATAGTTACATATTTTACTTTAAATAACCTGTTCGTAAATGGATTATTCATTTTTCATCAATTGTTTGCTTTCTTATATGGCCCAGGTCTGATTCATAAAGCTCTTTTTCTCAATTTTTTTTGGCAATGGGTTTTTATGTAAATATGCTGAGAGAGAAAGAAAACGACATAATTTATTGTGTTCTAGTTTCTAATGATATAAATTAGGTAAAGGCTAATAAACGATTGAAAATGTAAACTTTTAGTTATACACAGTTTTCAAATATTATTAAAACTTCATATATAACGTGGGATTGAGACAGAGTGTCTCCTGTAAAATTGCAAACTGAAAAGGAGAATATATTTCCAGCGTATACTGATATTTGAGTATCATCAAGTTTCCAGTTGAATGGGAAAACTATACGGAGATACACATTTTTAAAAATTGACTATGAGTTTTATGAATTCTACTTCAAGTATGTAAAGTAATACCTCTATTTCACTTTTATAAATTCACTTATCCTTTATGCACTTAGAAGAGTTCATTACCAACATAGCTATTTGTAAATTTTAGACTTTCACCACAGAGCTATTTCGGTTGACTTGTAACAGGTGGCATTCACATCATGCACATCTAGGCTGCCCAGCGATGGCAAATGCAAAGAGTCAGGCCCAGACATATAAAAAAGATTGTTTTCCTAGACACTTTTCCTGTAAGAGGACACATCTCCACCTGGAACAAATCCACAGATACTTCAAAGTGTAATAAATCCCCATCCAAACTTATTAGCTCTTTCATTTCCTAACCCTACTCCTCCTGTGTTATGTCCTACTCAATTTATACCACTACCTCTAAGATGCCCATGTTATAATTCTCGGTCAAAACTGCCTCTTCTTTCTGACTCCTTCCCTGCCCTCACATAAATGGTGGTACATGATTTGCTCCATTATTTCTACTTTAACTCCATTCCTTCCACTCCATCTTTGATCTTATTACCTTGACAAACACATTTGTTATTATCAGAGACCTGGGTGATTTTATCTTCCGGAAAGGATTCAAGTTTTCTTCTGGCATTCTTTTGGCATAAAAGTACATAACTTTAATCCAAATAGCAATGAAGTAGTTTGTTGCTGAGTTTGTCTGTTTGAGACAGATCTATTTCTAATCCATCCTTATTTCGGATTGTAACTCTGAGCTTTTCTTCATTATTGAAAACAGAACACTAATTTTTTCCCATACTCCATACATACTCCTGCCTATCAGATTATAGAAAATTTTGGATAACTTCTGATCCCTTCAGTTACTTCATTCATCTCAGTCATTTAGTTTCTGAGCTGATGTTTAGAATCAGCAAGTGGTTTAATGTAGAAGAACCGCTAAATGTCAGAATTAGTTATGTTCACATTTCTGTTCCTCAGGACCGAGCTTGTCAAGTCCTACCTTAATCACTTTCTAACGTCTTCAAATAGAGGTGATTTAAAAATAAATTTTTTTTGAGGGAAAGTACAAGTCAGTTTAAAATCAACCCCCTTTAAAAAATTGTTGACACTGTTACAGATGTCCCTCATTCCCTCCCTTGCCCTCCTCCACTCAGCCTCCCACATTGGCCTTCACCACATTGTTGGTATAGGCCGTATATATCCTTTGGCTAATCTCTTCCAGTCCCCCTCTACCTCCTACCCCCCTGAGATCTGTCAGTCTTTTCCACATATCTATGCCTCTGGTTTTAGCCCTTTCTAAAGCAAACAGTTCAATGGAACTTAATACATTCACAATGCTGTGCAACCACTATTTCTACCTAGTTCCAAAACATTTATCACCCCAAAAGAAAATTCCATAACCAGTGAGCAATTACTTCCCATTACCCACCTTGCCCTCCAGCCATTAGAAACCATTAGTTTTCTGACTCAATGAATTTACTTATCTGAATATTTCATAAAAATGAAATCATATAATATGACATTGTGTTTGGTTTCTTTCACCTACCATAATGATTTGAAGATACATTTCTGTTGTATTATGTTATTGGTACTTCATTCATTTTTACGGCTGAATAATATTCCACTATAAGTATAGAACATATTTGATTTTATCTATTCATTTATGGAAGGGCGTGGGCTGTTTTTACCTTTTGGTTATTACAGATAGTCCTGCTATAAACATATGTGTCCAAGTATTTAAGTAATTATTTTCAATTCTTTTGGGTATATACTTGGAAGTGGAATTGCTGGATCATGTGGTTATTCTATATTTGACTTTTTGAGGAATCACCAAACTGTTTCTGCGGTAGCCAAACCATTTTACATCCTTACCAGCAATGCACGGTGATTCTAATTTTTCCACATCCTTATCAACAGTTGTTATTTCCTATTTTTGTTTTAATTAATAGCCATTTTAAGTGGTGGAAAGTGATATCTCACTGTGGTTTTGATTTGCATTTCTCAATGAATAATGTGCCCCTTTTCATGTGCTTGCTGGTCACCTGTATTTCATATTTAGAAAAATGAGTCTTTAAATTGGGCAGTTTGGCTTTCGTTGTTGAGTTGCAAGAGTTTTCTATATATTCTGGATACTCTACTCTTAACAGATATAATTTGGAAATATTTTCTCACATTTTGTATGTCAACTTTTCATTTCTTGGCAGTGTACTTTGATGCATGAAAGTTTTTCTTTTTGATTAAGTCCAATTTATCTATTGTTATTTTTACTTATGATTTTGGTGTCGTATCTAAGAATCGATTGCCAAATTCAAGGTTGTGAAGATTCAACCCTTGTTTTCCTCTAAGATTTTTTTATTTTAGCTCTGTTATTTAGGCTGTTGATCCATTTTGAATTAGTTTTTAATATGGTATAAGGAAAATAATTTAATTTCATTTTCTTGTATGTGGATATCTAGTTATCTCACCACATTTTTTGAAAAGACTATTCTTTTTCCATTGAATCATCTTGGCACTCATAAAAAATCAATTGGATATAGATATATGGACTTATTTCTAGAGTCTCAATTTTATTCTACAAGTTTACATTTCTAACTTATGTTAGTACAATATATTTTGATTACTGTAGCTTTGTAATAAGTGTTACTAATGGAATATGAGCGATGACTTCTCAAATGGAAAAACAAAAGCATGCTCCATGAGAGAAAAATATGATAGGTTTGTCTTTTTTAAATCAAATTATGCTGGTTTGATTTTCTGTTAATACCATTTTCACAAATAAACTTGGCTTCAAAAACACAGGGTTCAGTTGTCATTGATTGGTATTCACAGTCTTTCATACGTGACTCTTAGATTTCTCCCTCCCTACAGGAATGCGCCAGCTAGATAAAACAAAACAAATGATTTGTTCACAGAACTTGCCTCCAGGGTTTTCAGACATACATTCCCAATTAACATATTTTATTCTCACTCTTACCCAAATGTCAACATCCTATTCATATAACACCTCACCTAGGCTCACTTTTCTCAGTTTCTGCAGTTCTTATTGATTCTACTGTTGCATTTTACTGACTCATCTTTTTATGTCCTGTTTATACAACACTATTGCAAGTTCTTGTTTCGGGTAAGGAGAGTTTCCTGTTGCCCGCCCAGATAATGGCCATAATTTACATGCTGGGGTTCAATGTTTCCCACATTGAATGATAACCTTGCAGTCAGAAAAAGTCCATAGAGAAAATACCACAGAAGAGGTTTCTCTTCTGAAGGAAAGGTAGCATGTTTTGACATTTATTTATTCATTCAAAAATATTACTGAGATTTTGCTCTTTATAAGGACTTAAACCAGATTCCAGATACTAGCCATAGAGAAAACACATTAGAGTGTTTATTCATTATTGTTGTAGGCATACAGTTTTATACCTTTTAACTCTCTGGGGCATATGCCTTTTTAAAATATTATCATGCATATGCTATGCAAATATTTGCATGGTTAGGGGGACACTCTTAGTACCTCAAAACAGCAACCACATTCATTGAGGAAGAGCCATAAGCATCCTTTTCTGTGTGGCTGTATCATGCCAAGGAGACAGGCTTTTAACTCTGCTTTATACATCAACACAGTGGACTTCTTCCAGGCAGGCCAACTCTATGCCAAATTTTCTTCAGTGAAATCTAGAGAACAGGCCTTCCCTATTTTAAGAACTCAAAAGCCATGAGGACAGAAGTCATCCAAATATCTTTACTTTCAGAGTTCATGTCAATATTTCTTCCAGCTTCCTCTAACTTGCTTTGAAATATGTTTGCACTTTGTGGTGACTCTAAAAAATTAATGAGTTCTGTAAAAGTCATACCCTATTGTATCTCAGTTCATCCAAAGTTTCTTGGAATTTTTATATTTGAATCAATAAGCAATCTCTTATGTAATACGTTTTTTTGCAGCAGGAGTTATAAAAAGCATTTCCTTAAAATTTTTGTTGGAAATTGGAAACAAGTCCATTTCAACTTATTTTTATATCAATATCTGCACCCTGGTAATTTAATAAGGATTGCTAAAACTTTAGAATGAATTAATTGATACCCTTCATAATTACATGGGATGATTAAATATCTTCATAAAGATGGCAATATCAACCCCTGCAAATAATCACTAGAGCCACAGTTATGTAAAAAAAAAAAAACTTTCATTCTTTTTAAGGCTCATTTTATGGTAAAAACTCTTTAACAATAAAGATCTAGGGAGAAAAAATAAGAAGAAAGCCACCTCAAGGAATCGACAGAACACACAGAAAACATATTACAAGATGTTAGACTATCACCTAGGACATAAAATGAGCTTAAATAAAGTCAAAATATATACCTTACAAATATATCCTTGAAACAGTAAAAAACTGTGAAAATCAATAATGAAAAGATCTCTAGAAAACACTCATATTTGGAAAACAAATAACACACAGCAATAACCATTTACCAAAGAACAAACCATAAAGGAAATTAGAAAATATTGTCAACTGAATAAAGACAAAATATAACAAATAAAAATTTGTCTTTATTCTCAGATGGCATTTTCATATGTGCATAATATCCATATATACAAAATACTAGATCTCACTGGTGAGGCTAGCAAGGTAGGGAAATGCAAATTATAACAATTTTATTTCTATATATTAGCAAGTAACAAAAATTTGAAAATAAAAAAAAAATACCATGTACAACAGCATCAAAAAGTATAAACTAGGGATAACTATAACAAAATTTATGCAATGACTATACACAGAAGGCTCAAGATTGTTAAAATGTTAATCCTATCTAAATTGATCTTTGGATTCCATGTAATGTCCGTTAAAGTCTTATCATGGTTGTGGGATTTTGGTTTTTTTATTTGGTAAAAATGTCATACACATTCTAAAATTCATATTAAGCCTTGGCTGGTGTGGCTAAATGAATTGAGTGCTGGCCTGAGAACCAAAGGGTCACTGGTACAATTCCCAGTCAGGGCACATGCCTGGGGTGCAGGCCAGGTCCCCAGGTTGGGGTGCATCAGAGACAACCACACATTGATGTTTCTTTCCCTCTCTTTCTCCCTCCCTTCCCCGCCTCTAGAAATAAATAAATAAAATCTAAAAAAATAAAATATAATAAAATTCATATTAAATTTAAAATGATCTGGAATATGCAAAATAAGTTTGAATAGAATAACAAAGGTTGAGAACTAATACTACCTAATTTTAATACTTATAAAACTACAATAATCAAGAAAACATATCAGTGTAAAGATAGAAAAATATGTTAATGGAACAGAATAGAGGGTATAAAAGTATGTATGCATATATATGTACAAATGGTTTTCAACAAAGAAGCAAAAGCATGTCAGTGGAGAAAATACGGTGTTTTTCAGTATACAGTAATGGAACAATTGGCCTTTCAAATGCAAAAAAAATTATGAACTTTGATCCACATCTTGCTCTTGTAAAATATAAAAGAAAATATTTGTTTCCCTGTGTTAGACAAAAGTATTTTAGGTATAACACCAAAAACACAAAACACAAAATGAAAAGTTGAGAAGTTAGACTTCATCAAATAAAACACTCATACTTTCAAAGACCCTGTTAAGAGAATGTAAAGACAAGACAGAGACTGAAAGAAAAAAATAATAAAAAAGATTCATATCAAAATATGTGAGGCACTCTTAAAGCTCAATTAAAAAAAAAAACCCAAAACAAAAGCAGCAACTAAAAAGAAACCAATAGAAAGATTGGTAGAAGATGCTGTATAGAAGGCAAATAAGCACATGAAAAGATACTCAATATTCATTAGGAAAATGTGAAGTAAGACCACAATGTGAGATCACCTCATACCTATATTAAAGACTAAAGTTAAAAAGACTGACTATACCAAGTATTTCAAAGGATAGGCACTGGAACTCTCATACACTGCTGGTAGAATTGTAAAATAGTAGAACTGCTTTGGAAAACAGTTTAGCAGTTTTTTAAGAAGTTAAACATACATTTACCACATAATCCAGCCACTTCACTCCGAGCTATTTCCCCAAGAGACATGAAAGCACATGTCATGCAAAGATGTACACACAAATGTTCACAGCAGCTTTATTAGTTATAGTAAAAAACTGGAAACAACTCGCAGTTCATCAACAGATGAATAAATAAACAAATGGTAGTATATCCATATGATGGATATTATTCAACAATGAAAAGGAATAAACTTGATACATACAGCACGTTGGATGACTCACAAATGCTAAGTGAAAGAAGCCAGAAGGAAAAGAATATAGTTCATGCTCTATTATTCCAGTCAAAGAACACTTTAGAAAATGTGAACTAATCTGTCGTGAGAGAAAATAGCTGTGGTTGCATGGGGATGGTTGCACGTGGGGGCAGAATTAGAAGGATATACTACAGAGACCACGAGGAAATTTGGGACTTGACAAACATTCAGCATCTTGATTGTGGTGATGGTTTCATGACTGTGCACCTGAAATACATGAACAGTGTAGTTAAAAACTACACAGCCTATTGCAAGTTGATTATACATCAATAAAGTTGTTTAAAAATACTTTGGTCTTTGTTGTATTTTGAAGAAATCTTTTATCCATGGACAATTTTTGTATCAACATCCACTGGTCGTTTAGAAAGTATCTATCACTGAATTATGCTATGAAGCTGATGACGGTCTAAAATATTTTCCGAGGTGGTACTTTTCATCTTGTTGAATTGGAGGGCGGCCATGGTTCACTGTCTGGAATACATCTCTAAATACTACCGTATGAAAAACCATAGTTTATCTGTTGTTCTTCGATGTCAAAATGGTTTCTGTGAGGAAAAAAAGGTGGATGGTTAAACTCACAACTCAATCACAAGTGTCTTTACTTGAGACTTCCGTTGTAACGCCATATGCAACAGCAGTGTGCTTTAGGAGCACTTTCCGTTTTGTCACTATTACAAAGACAGGCATCCAAAGGTGGATAGTTAATAAAATTAACATTTTTAACTGTTTCCACCAAGGCCTTCTAAAAGGCAACCCTTTTCTTCCTTTCTGTTGTGCACTGCCCGTGTGCAGTGGTGAAGAGCACACTGAGTCCTACTGCAGTTGGCTGCCAGCAGTTTTACCCACCATTGCTTTTACACACAGTGGAAAAGACAAGTCATGTCTCAGTGCCATTATGAAAAAAGTTGGGAACTTTTAGTTCCCGAAAGGGCCTTGGGGAACCACAGAGTTCTGTAGTCTACACTTTGAGAATTACTGGAAATGATATAATTAAAAGACAAAAAATTTTTGAGGTAGCGTAAAGGCAAATAGTATCAGAAACAAAAAAGAACAATTAAAAATAACCTGGGAAATAAACTAAACAAGTAAATTATGTTCCAAATATGATGTAAACTAAAATGAGGCATGATTTTAAACAGTTGAGTGAGTGTCTTAAGCAAGAACACCAGTAACATTTTCCTTGGGTAGTCCAGGGTTCTTGACATTGGAACATACAAAAAAGAAATGTAATCCTTGCATATTGTTTGGACAGGAGTGCACAATATTTATATAGCCATGTAATTCAGATATTGTTTATTTATTTCCAACCTTTAGAGTGGACAAGTCATGCATGACTTGGTGGGGATTGCAAAACAGATTCATGTATTAGCACGGACTGTGTGAAAGAAGAGCTCACCCAGGATGGGACGAGGCAGTGAAAACTGGCAGGAAAAAGGTGCAGAGAAAGAACAAGGCAGCTAAAAAATAGGAGGCAAGAGATGCCACTGGAAGTTGTTGAACAAGGAGCACAGGTTTTAAAAAATTATTCCAAGTTACAATTGCAATAACAATATAATACCGCTAATACTGACGTTTGAAGGAGATGTGGAGGAGGGTGATGGCAGGAATGAGCTAAATCTTCAGGTTTCCAGGCAAGGTGATCAGTAATTAGCTGTGGTAACCGGTGAATTTAGATCAGAGTAGAATAGTCATGAAAACAGTTTCTAACAGAAGTAAAAATACAAGCAGTTGACTTCTGTTTCTAGGAAGTAGAACTGCCAAAGATCAAGAATGGTGCTTTGCAACATTACGTTTTCTGTGGTGATATTTTTCCAATAAAAGCAGTTACTGAGTAAGTTATATTAATAATATATAACATATATAATATATTAAATAACATATTATTTTACACATTATATATCACTTATATGTTATTTATACTTTAAGTATATTTGTGTATTATATGCTACACAATCTAAAATATAATTTATTATAAAGTTATACAATCCATAAATTATATAAATAAATATTTGACCCGTGCTTTAACACATATACATTGCTTGGATGATAATGATACCTTGAGCTTTCAAATTTTGATCCATTTGAGTTTACAGGCTTTGTTTATCCTTTATATTCTAATACTTCCTACCCTGTCTACCATATGGTAAGTGCTCAATAACGATTGAATGAACATATCACTGCCATGCTATTGTTGTAACCCCAAGGAATATTGTGACATCCTTTAAATAGTTTCATCTGCTGCAACTTCACTTTTCTCCTACGATCCACAGTTAGGTGGGAAGTGCCCTTTTTCAAGAAAGGAAAGGAAGGGCAATAATGCTTGTTGAGTGTCTACTCTTTGCCTCATGCATTGCTTTATTTAATCTTGACAATAATTACATGTATGAATTGATAGACCACCTCGGTCACCTTCCATCACCTGCTTGTAAAGTGCCAGGCAAATGGGAGAGTCTTAATAAACAGTCGTTGAAAAAAATAAATATCATTGAAAGACAAAATTATTTCAGTTAAGAAGCCACCCTGGCTGGTGCGGCTCAGTGGATTGAGCGCTGGACTGCAAACCAAAAGGTCGCCAGTTTGATTCCCAGTCAGGACACATGCCTGGGTTGTGGGCCACGTCCCCAGTAGGGGGTGCTTGAGAGACTCATTGATGTTTCTCTAAATCCCTTTCTCCTTTCCTTTCTCCCTCCTTTCCCCTCTCTCTAAAAATAAACAAATAAAATCTGTAAAAAAAATTATTTTAGTTAAGAAACGAAGCATTAAAAATGTTAAGCAACATTTTCGGCATTATACTAGAACCAGTAAAAGGTTTGAAATGTGCACCTGGCCAAGCCCAGAGTCTGGGGATTCACACTGTGTCCTAGTGTGGCACTGGGAATCATCCTGTCAACTCTCATAGTTCAGTTATATGGGTGTTTTCTAAATTAGTCTAGTTTTATTTGATTCAAAGAAAAGGACTATCTGTTTGACCCCTGAGTGATCCTGCAGAATAATGATGACACTGTTTGTACCTTCCCTGAGCAAAAGGCTGATTTTTTTGCAGTTTCTTTCCTACACTGTACTACAGCCCTCTGAGTAGCATGCTATTGATTTTGAGTGCCCAATTTTTTCGTAAAGAAACTTGTAGGAAGTTGAGGTACAAGTGATAGTAGCTACTGTGTTTAACATTCTGCAACTGACCTGGCTCTGATTGCCTGAATTTTGTCATGCAGCATGTTAGGGATAATAAACTAGGCCTTGATTTAGCACTGACTTGAAGATTTACCAAGGAACTTGGCTCAGTCATGACAGCCTAATCCAAATATATTCCATTTTCTGTTAGATATGACCGTGCCGTGTGTGTGTGTGTGTGTGTGTGTGTGTGTGTGTGTTTTGAAGTATAATGCACACACATACACATACACACTCACCTGGTAATGAGAGGGAAGCCACAGCTGACCTATGGGTGCTAGTCAAAATGCAGCTTTTGGTTTGGTATTTTCTCTACCAAGAGTCTGTGCCACATTTGGTAACCAGATTAATAATAAATGTCATATAAATCCCTAAAAAGAGACCACAGCCAATTTTGATATAGTCTGCAAATAGTTGGACAAACAATATGAGAGTCTCCTTTTCAAGGATGTTCTCCTTTCTGGTAGTTTGTTTTACTATTTTAATATAATGTTAAATAATAGAAGTCAATTGCTTTGGCTCAGTTCTCAATTGCACTTTAAATCCAGTAAGTGGCTGCTTACTTCGCATTGCTCTCTCTGCCCCGTCTGTCCCCCGTTTGCGCGACGTGAGCTGTGTCGAGTTCAGGCCCAGTGTTCGAAAACTCAAACAGGAAGCATCTGGAGATTCTATGTTTTGTGGATGGGTCTGAAATAGCTTAGAGAGGTGAGAATATTGCCCGCTTCCCACGTGGGATAAATTTCTGCTCCTACTCACGTTTGATGGGCATCATTGTCTTTTGGATATTTACTAATTCCCATTAAGTAGAATGTAAATGTGTATTTCATGTAAAACATTCTAAAGTTAATAAGTAGGAAAATTCAGTTTTAAAAATTTTAATTTACATTAAATATATTTAAATATTTCTATTGTTTGAATCAGCCATCACTATTTCAATTTTCACCTCCCAAACAGGTCAATATGACTACATTCTACCACCTCCCTGGTGCCCCTTTTGAAGTCATTTCTGCTGAGGCACTGAGCACATTCTGTCCCAAGGATGGGCTCACATAATTGTCATTAACAGAATTGCAGGGCCCTTGAAGTTACTTTTTATCTTTGTCACTTTCAGTGTATAGAGATGGTCAAAAATTATTGTATTTGCCTTGGGCCTATTTATCTTCAAATTTGTTCACTCAGGCAAAGGGAGCTTCATACGGAGAGACCAGCATGTTCACCAAAGTGCCAGTGGGCCCGTAAGAAGGGTGAGTGTAATGTGGCAGCCACTTTGAAGCAGCAAGGCCTGTACCCATGCCAACCTGAGAGATCTCCTTTTGACATAAAATGATCATTTTATATACATTATATTTTTATGTTAATAATAATGTTCAGTTCATTAAAGTTCTCACTTAGAAAAAAAGTTATAAAGGTTATAAATATACTGACCTTAAGTAGTTCAGGTACTTTTTTTAACTCCCTGCCTCACATTTGTAAAATGAAATAATGCATACCTCATAAAATAAAGATTAAATGAGATAAATTATGAGTCCAACTTTACTCATGTGACAATTTTGAAAATTTTGTCAGACCAATTATTTATTAAGTATTCCTTTAATTCATTTTAAAAAATTAATAAAATTATTTAAAGAAACTTTATATTATAAATATAAATACTCAGTATTACTTCCTATATAGAGATGGTAATTAAAAATAACAACAAAAGTAAAATATTAAATGTTAAATATGTACTAAAAATAATTTAAATACAAATAATTTAATTAATTTATAAAATGCATAGTGAAAAGAGTTCCTGAATGAATGTAGGAAAATATTAAAAATCAGTTGGCCATGAGCTCACCATGGGACAGTATTATTTTCTTTAATGTGAAGAAGAGATTCTTTGTCTAAAAAAATCTCAGTGTTTTTCTTTTGATATTAATTAGCATAAGAATTCCAAATGATATGTATATTTAGCAGGAAGAAATATTCTGTCATTACTCAGACTGTTCTTTAAAATTTTAATAGAGGTGGGCAACTGTACTCTTCATGAGGGAGTGCAATTGTTTACTCATTTAGCTCAAGACATGTTGAATTATCAAGAAGACACCACGTATCTATGTATTTGAAGACCTAGAAACATTCAGTGTTTCAGAGGTAAAGCATAAAGTACATGAAATGCCAAATATGCTTTCTGAGAAGGAGAACTCCTAAGAAATATTTATAATTTGTTCAAGGATTATTACAAGTAAATTTAACACAAATGGCTTAAATTGGCTAAAAGTTTATACAAAGCTGCTGAACATTTTTTATTTTAAAAGAGTATTGAAAAAGGTAAAGAGGAAGACTAGAAAAGTCTAGTACAGATCAAGTAGTAATGAATTTAAAAAAAGAAAACTCCCAGCATCGCTGTGTAGTTGTAGGAGACTGAGCTCCAGGTGGGAACTAATATGGAGCCGTACTTGCCAGCCACGCTCTCTTGGCTGCTGAGTTTAGAGGCCTCGGCCCTAATGAAGGCATGATCAAGGCTCCTGGTTTGCTCCTCAAGCCATAAATACTCACAGTAGGGAATGGCAATAGAGATAAGCATGAATGTTGCAAATTATATCATAGTATGATAAGATCTATAAAGCTGAAAAATCCTGAGAATATTTGTACTTCAAACATGCTCCTCACTTTGTCTCTGATACATAAAGCCCTGGTTGGAAACAGACATCTTCCTTGCCAGTATCAGGAGTAGAATAGACAAGACTTAGAGGCTGGATGGATATGAGAGTGAGAGAACTCAGGACGTATCTAAATTCTAGAACAGAAACATCTGCATGGTACTGTGCTGCATAATTGCATTTCAGTCCACAATGCTGGTTCCAAAGATAACACTGGAGCTGAAAATTTCCCATCACCCAATGACATCATAGCTGTGGTAAAGACCTAGTGCAATATATTACTCATGTGTTTGTGCTGATGCTGGAGTGTAGTGTTTATAAAGTTATAAAGTCTACAGTAGTGTAAAGATATGTTGGAGGCCCTCACATTCATTCACCGCTCACTCACTGACTCACCAACTCACCCAGAGCACATTCCAGTTTTGCAAGCCTCATTCATGGTGTTATTTTTTAAACCTCTTAGAGCTTTTTTTTTTTTTACTGTACTTTTTCTATGTTTAGATGCACACATATCATTGGGTTGCATTTGCCTACAATAACATGCTGTATAGGTCGGCAGCCCAGGGGCAATAGGCTGCCCCACATAGACTAGATGAGTAGTAGGCTCCACCATCCAAGTGTTAACGGAGTAAGGGGATCCATTTGTCTGTGTCCATCAATGCCAAATAAGACACAGACGGGAATCTGCAGCAAAGAAAGTAAGGGTTTATTTTCAGGAAGTGGCCCACGCCCAGAAACAGGTGAGCTAATGCTCAAAGACCTGGCTTCCAGGGAATTATTATATAGAGGAAAAATCATTAATCATGGTGACTAAGGGAATTAGGGTCGTGGTGAGTACCATGGTCTTTTCTGATTGGTGGTTGCTAGGGTCGTGGTCTCTACTGATTGGTTGGCGCTAGGAGGGGGTAGCGGATCAGTGCACCTGGTGGTCAAGTCAGCCAAGGTATCACTTATCTGGTTTCAGTGCTTTTCTGGGTCTGGAGCTGAAACACAACAGAGGTCTAGATGTTATCTCTAGTTTGACCAAAACTCTGTTTCTGGGGTTAACAGACCCAAGGCTCTGTGTCTGAGATTATTTGATACTGATTAGAACCTCATTGTTCTGAGGACTTAATGATTAGGGGAGTAGACACACAAGGGAGAAGAAGGCAGGTGAGTCAAGATGCTGGATGAGACCAATTTGAATCAAAAGGAAAGAAAGAGGAAAGGTCATAGTAAAGAAATGAATTTTTAGGCAGTTATGCTAGATTTGGGTAAGCACTCTCCATGATGTTCACAAAATGACAATATCACCTAAGGACTCATTTCTCAAAATGTACCCCTGTCTTTAACTGGCACATGCTTGTACTCCAAAAAGTGGCAACTTTCACAGAGGTAAGGATGTGAGAAAGGTACACAGCTTCAATGGTGGTGCTGTGAGGAGAGGGTTGGGAATAAACACTGATGAGATCAATATGGACTTGTTTAGATCGATAAATTTCAGTTATTTGGGGCATCATAGTGAAGCCATTTTGCTAAACTTCTCCAGGGCCTCATCCTTGGCTCTGGAACTCTCTGACTTCGGGGCGATGTCCTTTTTTAGGATTACTTCTGGCACAGATAATGCATTTCTGAGTTATTTTTGAACATTCCCTTTCATATCTGGCCTGATAATATATTTCTGAATCCACTGGAGTGAGGCATCCCATGCATCATGGGTGCTGGGGTGGGCAGAGTTCACTCTTTTCTCCATCAGGGGTTTGGGGGTCAGAATGAGCCCCTGTTCATTGCTGATCCATCTATCTTTCTGGTCAGGTGACTCTTTGTTTATTTGTTTGTTTGTTAGTTTGTTTGTTTTTAATACTATGGTAGGTATCTGTTGAGAAATGCCTATCAAAATGAGATGCTAACAAGAGGATTGCTCCTTTCACTAAGAAGAAATTAACACATTTTATACCAATACACTCAATAAAGCTTTATGATAAAACAGTGAAATGGGTGATAAAAATTAAGCAAGGAAAATATCAGCAGGAATCAATGAGAATCCAAGGGTGAGTTTAGTATGCCACCACTTGAATCCTATACACTTGCCAGATTTATGCCATAAATTTGGCACTAAGCTCCATATTAAACCATCTGAAGTGGGAAACATGATTAGGTAGGTGATTCATAGCATCCATAAAATTAAATAACACAAACGCTGTTCAGGAGAAACACATTATTCTTGGTACTGAAACCAGAGAGAAATTCCTAACCACATGTCCGAGAGAATGATAAGAACTGGATTTATGTCTACGATGAATTGCTTCAACTCTGTTTCATAAAAGAAGGTTCACAGGTCCTTTCAGCAGCAGGCAGCAGGTTCTGTGATGAATATTTAGGTAAAGGACTTTGTCTGATCTGCTGGTGTTATTAGAAACACACTTTCGTATGTAGAGTGTAGAACACTAGTCTTGCTTTTATGTATTTTCTAGCATATGCAAGTCTTTTATGGTGACTTTTCCCTCCGATTGTGCTCATTAATTACCATTACCAAAGGTAGGTGTCCTTTCTTTCCCAAACAGAGAAGCAGCCCTGTGGGGACCCTCATTTAGACAGCAGTCCCCATGTAATACCCATTCTCAGAGGTGTTCACAGGTGTTGGATTAACAGCAATTTTTTATTAAATTGCAACTGATAAACTGCAAGTCGAGCAAATTAAATTTACTCACTGCTGGACTCGCCGGAACCTTTAAAATACTTATTACACAATAGGTTGCTCTCTAAGAGGCGTACACGTTATTTTGTGATTTCCAGATATATTTTTCAAAAGAAATCCTTGTCTTTGCTGAGTATCTCATGCGTTATTTCAAAAAATACTCTTGAGATCTTCCAAATTCTTTTACTGTGTGCAGTGCCTTTGGATTAATTCCAACCTCGACTCAAAACCAATCCTATAAAGAGCAAGCTACATGTATTCTGACACTGATACGTGTGCAGCACCTTGAGTTGCTCTGTTGGCACTGACCACTCCTGGAATGACAATGAGCTGGATTAGCTTGATAGGATTTTAAAGAAATAATTTCTGAAATGGTATTTGTTTTTTATTCTCTGAACTCCAATGTATGCCATAAATTTCTTTGAAGATCATGTTCTACCTGATCTTTGCCTTCTAACTCAGGGAAAGGAATTCGGCCAAGAGTAACAAAATCTGATCTAAGAAAATAGAGAGATTGATTTAAGCTTCACGCGGTGCCATTTTCTAATGAAAAGTATTAATACAAAGGATTCAAAGAGTCCGGGACTATATTAAAATTTTGGCAACACATAGCAATATTCTTTTAAAAATTGTCCTCAAAATAGATAGGAAAGAAAATAATGAACTATATATTGTGACAACCGTATTCTGCACAAATTATGCAGTTATTTATATCTGAAAATGTATGGTAAAAATAAAAACAAGCCTGGATCTACCAAGTGTTAGAATTCACGCAGAACACCTGTAACCCTCATACTGATGGGAGTGCTAAATGGTACACACACTGGAGACCAGGTGGGCAGTTTCTTAATATTAAAACATATGCCTACTATACTAGCTATTAAAATGGGAATAGGGCATATACTTTTATTACTCCTATAATAAGTTTATTCATAGTAATGCACAAACTGTAATATTCTGTTTTGTATAGTTCAATTGCAAAAAAGTGCCATACGGAAAAAAATAAATATAACAAATATGATTTTAAATTAAAAATGAGTACTGTTTAGGCTTGTGAACATGGTTGAAGAGTCTGTACATGGAAATCATCCTTATGTTTGGCTTGTGGCTATTCTAGCCAGTGTTTTTTCCATCTATTCATAGCTAATTCTCCAGTTTTGAGCTTTGAACTCCAGATTTATAGATCCAACTGCTGGAACCATCGCCCACCTAGATGTCTACATGCATTTCATATGATGCTTAAAGCCAAATACCCCAATTTGTTCGTTGTAGTAAATAACTCCATTCTTTCATCTGCTTAAACCAAACTTTTAAACTATGCATGTTCTCTCAGCCATTCTGTTAGTAAACCTTGTCATTTTTACCATCAAAATGTATCCAGAATCTTTCCACTTGTGAAAGTCACCGACGTGTAGGGCCTGGATTATATCAGTCATTTCTGAACAGTTTCTGCTTTCACTCCCCCTGAAAGTCTGTTCTTCACACACAAACCTGACTGATGGTTTTAATACCTATGTAAGACTATGTGACTCTTCTGTTCAAAACCTTCTGATGCTTTTTTTTTTTTTTTGGTCTGCATTAGTCAGGGTACCATTAGTTTCAAAGAGCAACAACTGAAACACACAAGTCATTATAAGTTTAAATTTTACTTAATGCCCTGATAGATCAGTAGCTCTCCTTAAGTAATGATTTGGAGACCAACACAACTTCCACTTCGAGGCTTTTCATTTATCATGTGGCTTCCAAATTTAAAGATGGACCTAAACTTACACATAGAGTGTGAACTCATCTATGTAAAATAATATACCTCCCAAAATCTTAAACATAAGATGTACATTAAAATATTAACAAGGCTCTAATCTGATCAGTGGGGTTATGATGACTTTTTTTTAAGCATGTTCTGCATTTTTCCATATTTCTATAGTGAATATACATTGTTTTTATAATCTTAGAAAAATAAACTTTTAAAGATGGTGATGCAAGAGGAGATTTTCAGTCCCATTCCCCAAAACTGATGCAAGTGATTAAAGAGAAGGATATATAGAGAAGTGTATGGACTTAACTCTTACTTTCCAAAATTTGTATGTTGAAGCTCTGATGCCTAGTATGGCTGTATTTGGAGATGAGGCCCTTACAGAGGTTCTTAAGGTTAAATGAGGCCATAAGGGCTCTTTAGGGTAAGAACTAAATGTCTCTTCACTCAGAAGGTTAACAACTGGAGATATGGCAGAACTAAGGAAAAGATGAGAGTCTTCTTTCTTGCTTCCACTTCAATATTCACCGTGATGGGCTTTTCTTAACACTTGGTAGAAATGTGACTACACCATGAGCTGTTTCTTTAACACAGTTTTTGAAAGCCTGTAGTGGATGAACCCTGAAATCCGCCTGTGGTCAGCCCTGGCGGTGAGAGCTGTGCTCAGACTGACCAGCTCTACTAGGAGACATTTGTGCCTTTAGGGCCAATGACAGCGGAGGAAGATGGGATCATCTAGCATGTAGAGTAGTATAGAATATCTCACAAAAGAAAAAGTCTTGGAAAGCGTTTCTGTAAGCAAATTCTCATTTTCCCCAATTGTCAAATTATCCAAAATCGAGGAGAAGTTTTCCGACTGGAAGCCCTCCACAGTAGGCCACGGGCACTCCCCAGCCACAAAAACTACAAACTACAGGAATAATACCTCAAATGGTCTTTTTGTATGACTGGAATAGAGGAGGCTTAGGAGAAGACAACTAAGATAATTATTGCAGTTCCAACACACTGAAAAAGCAGCCAGGATAAAAAAAAAATACATTCAGGAACTGGTGGAGATTGATGATGTTAAACTGATAAAACAAATCTAAACACCAGAGTGTCATGTATACCTGGAGGCATAATACCAAGGACGAGTCATCATATCTTTTTTCAAGGGATAAAAAGCATAAAAAGACCGGTACCCACTGAAGGACAAACCCATTGGAAATGAGGGCAGGGAAAGGGAGTACCAAAGGTAGATGAAGGATGTACTGTGAATATTACCCCCTAGGAAATTAGGAATAATCTTAGGTACTAGAGTTGTATGTACACAAAGAAGTTAAATAGAAAGTAAAATTGAAAAAAAAGATTATATGATAAGAGATAGACAGAATAAGGGAACTAAGACAGTTAAGAAAAGAATTTGAGAAAATACATAACGTTGTTGTAGAATGTAAAGCAGAACAAGAAGGAAGAAAGAAACAGTGAAGTAAAATATACCCAAAACATAGACTTGAAAAAATCCGTTAGGAAGTATTAGAAAACGAGGGATGAAAATAGTCAGAGACAATATATGGTTATGGGAAACAAATGGGTGCTGATAAACAGATACATCACATTTGTGAAGAAATGTAAAAAACATAAATGAGACAGAAATAATAGCCAAAGTATGTAATAGCAATTTTTTTCTTGAAGCCAAAGGAAATTAAATTCTGAGGTATAAAGAAAATTAGATCATCAAGGTATTTCTGTCAAAAAATAGCACACCCAGATGATTTAATTTCAATGGCATAAAATATTCTATGCGCATCCAAGGAAAAATGGGTAGCTCAGGGGTAAAAAAAAAAAAGTCAAGTTGAATGCAGAATCAATATTAATCTGAAATGTTAAATGCTAAAAGAGAATACAGAGCTATGTAAAGAATTCTCCTACTCCCCTTCTCTTACAATGAACACCTCCTAGAAATTTTTTTATGTGACTTATAATTTTGTAAACATTTAGACTAAGTATTACATGCATAAGAGACTATGGGGAAGAAGGCTTATTATAATTACTGAAAAGCATTATATCTTGTGTTAGTTATAAATACACTGCTTCTCATCTCCAAATGTACACTTTGTTGACTGATCTATGAAAATGAATCTTAGTCTTTTAAATATTTTTTCCTCTGCTAGCTGACATCATATGTTAAGTGCTCTCAGGAGCAAGCCCTGGGCAGTCATTGTTAAAGGAACAAGGTTTTCCTCCCTGGTTCCCGTGTGCTCACTGGGCAGTGTCCTGCAGCACTAGAGGTCTCAGAGTGTCCACTTCCTGCAATGCTTGGCAGTTAGCAGCTTCAACCCTCAGGTGGTTTCGTAGGGAAGCACCTCCTTGAGATACTCCTGGTAAACAGCTTTCTCACTTATCTTAGGGGCCTGATTCGTTGGTTTGAAATTTCAGGATATATTCCCCAAAGGGGGATTGTTGAGTAAAAAGACACATACATTTTTTTTTAGGTGTCTCCATACTGCTTTCTGCAGTGGCTGCACCAATCTGCATTCTGACCAACAGTTTATAAGGGTTCCCCTTTCTCCACATCCTCAGGGGCACTTGTTAAGTGCTGATTTATTGATGATGGCCATTCTGACATGTGTGAGGTGATATCTCATTATAGTTTCCATTTGCATTTCTCTGATGAGTGGTGATGTTGAACACCTTTTCATACATCTATTGGCCATCTTTACGTCCTCTTTAGAGAAGTGTCTATTCAGGTCCTTTGCCCATTTTTAAACCCAAAACACTAACTTGAAAGGACATAAGCACCACTATGTTTATTGCAGCATTATTTACAATTGCCAAGATATGGAAGCAGCTGAAGTGCCCATCATAAGTGGATAAAACAACTATGGGATATTTATACAATAGAATACTACTCAGCCATAAAAAAGAAGAAAGTTTTACTTTTGCCACTACATAGATGGACCTGAAGGACATTACGCTAAGTGAAATAAGCCAGTCAGAGAAAGACAAATACCCTGTAGTTTCACTCATATGTGAAATCTTATGAACAAACTGAACTAACAAGCAAAATAGAGACAGACTTATAGATAGCAAGCAGAATGACAGCTATGGGTAGGAGGGTAAAGGGGTGGAGGGATAGAGCAAAAAGGTAAAAGCACTCATGTACATGGACAACAGTGTGGTGATTGCTAGGGACGAGGGAGGAGGTATAAGGGGGCTGAATTGTAATGGGAAAAAATAAAATTAAAATTAAAAAAAAAGAAATTCCAGGAGCTTCCTGCATGAAATTTGAAACTTGCCCCCATATGCTGAGTATAAGGAAAGACCAAAGAAAGAAGTGGATCATCCCAGATTGGTAGTTTGCAGGTTAAATAAACAAGGGAGCTTAACTGGGTTCAGTCATGTCAACAACACATTGCTCTCTCAAGGCTGTGTCCTTGAAAATGGCTTTGGCTTTTGGAATGGTGGGGTAGAATGTACATTCCAAGCACAGGGGTTGGGGGTGATGAGTCTCCAGTTTCATGGTTGCAGCTCAGGGGTCAACTGGCAGTCACATCCTCTCCATGACTTCCCCCTACATGATTTCCAGCTAATTTCTCAGTCCAACCCTGTGTGGCTGCTCCTTATATCTGCTATTCTTACATCCTTTAGGGTCCCCTTAATTTTTATTAGTCAATCCCTCATTACTCCAATTCCCTGTTGTAATTCAAGGTTCTTTATATTAAACTTTCCTGTTCAAATTGCTGTGATTTCTCTTTCCTGAATAGACAATTATCAATGTCGATAGAGATTTTTTTTTAATTTTTAAAAGATTTTCTTTATTTATTTTTAGAAAGGGGGGAAGGGATGGAGAATAGAGGGAAGAAAAACATTGACTGGTTGCCTCTTGCTCACTCACAATAGGGGACCTGGCCCACAATCCAGGTATGTGCCCTGACTGGGAATTGAACCAGTGACCGTTTGACTTGCAGGACAATGTCCAACCCTCTGAACTACAGCAGTCAGGGCTATAGATTTATAAACACATTTTTAAAAGTCTTTTCAATACAAAAAGTTTCCAAAATTTTCTTGTGCTGATTTATTTGCAAATGAGAACCCTAATAGTAGCAGGTGTTCATGGGATGCCTGTCAGTCATATAGGGTTCTCCCCAAACATTTCCACTTTAATTAGATTTAAAAAACCTGACTGCAAACAGGGCCCCATTAACTAGGAAGTTTTGGGCGGAGATCTGACATAGATATTTGGATAGAAACTTGCCTGGAACTACCTTGGGCTTCCTCTTTCTGGTTCAGGTATAGGTTTATAGTCCTATTCTGTGAGCCTTGGCTTCACCTGCCAGATTTCCTGTCAAAGTGTTTTGTCTCTGTAGAATTTTATGGGATGAATTTTTGAATGAGGGGTTTTATATTTAACCAAATTATTATGTAAAGGTAAAAAAAAATTATAGTAAGATACACAATTATAGATGTAACTTTCTGGAAAAAAGAAAGAACACTTTGTAATTTATCCCAGAACAAAAACCAACCAAATATAATGAATGGAGAAAATAAGGAATACAAGGACTGGTAGTGAGCATTGGCATCATTTAAACACATAACTAGATTTAAATGAGTCTAGTGTATGTATTTATTTGTCCCAGACATGTTTATTATAGAGAGCCTGTGATGTCAATTCTTCCGAATCAATTTATAAATTTAATGAAGTTTCAGTTAAAATGCTAATAGAATTCTTTCAAGTTTAAGCTAAATAGATCCATTAAAGCAAATGTGAAAAGTAGTTTAAAATTTGAAAAATAAAATTCATAAATAAGAAATCATTTTACAAGTTACCAGAATTTATTATGATAGTACAATAATGAAGACAACATGGTGCCAGCACAAGAATAGACATACTAGTGGAACACAGTGAGGAGCCAGGAAACAGTCCAGACATGCAGAAGAATGGTGCGAAAAGTATCTACTCTAACTTGTTCTGTGGGAAGAACTGTGATCTATCGACCCGGGACAGATAGGGAAGGTATGACATGAAATGGTGACTTCACACCATAAACATGACTGGACTCCAGGTGACCAACAGAACGACGACCAAGAAATCCTGTAAATGTTCTAGGAGAAAACGTATGAGATTATTTTTATGGAATTGTAATAAGTATAACATTTATAAGCAAGATGTAAAGGCAGAAGTAATAACATAAAAGATCACAGTACATACAAAGTTACAAACGCTGTATGACAACATGTGCGTAACACAATTAAAAGAAAATAAAGACTGAGAGAACATTTGCCACATGCATGAGAGAAATACATGTGATATAGAATTAGCTTATAAATCAATACAGAAAGAGAATATAAGAAATTCATGTGAAAAATATGTTTAAAAATAAATCACACACAAAGAAAAACAAATGGCTAATAAAGGTAGTAAAATGATAATCAAAGTTACAAGGGAAATGCGAATTAAAACACGATGACATTTTGAACCAATCAATTGACCAAAAACTGTAAAAAATTGATAATAGCCAGTGTTAGCAAGGGTGAAAGACAACTTTAAAGGTGGATTTGGCAGCAACTATCAAAGCATGGATTTTACATACCCTTCAAGAACATAATTCCACTGCTAGGAATCTATTTATTGCAAAAATGTGCACAAATATACAAGATATTTATGCTATGGTGTTCATCGATCCATTGTGTTTATTAACTAAAACTGGAAGAGCACACTTAATTGCACAACAATGGAAAAACAGTTAAGTAAATCATGATGGCGTAATGGTTCTCCGTTGACTTTTCCCTCAGATACATCCTCCCGTTTCTCCTTCCTTGCTGTGGCTCTCCAAGAAATGTCCCCTCAGACGTCTTTTTCTTGGCTCCTCTCTCAGCTGGCGTTTGACTCAGGCCAATGAGCAGCACTGCTGGGAGGCGGGTTGGCAGGGAGAAACCACAGCAGTGTTTCCCATCCCCTCTCTGCTCCTGCTGAACTGGCCCCTTGCGGTTCTCACTTTCCCTGGGTGACCCAGTCCGGAAGCGCTCCGCACACAGCCTTCTCCTTTTGTTCCTATAGCTTAAGAATGTGAGTGGCTTCCTATTGATATCAATCTCTAGGTTGCCTCTTTGTTCCCACTTGGCTTTTTACCTCTTCCCTCATCTCTGTAATTAATCCTTTGTATTCAAGTTCCGCTACTCTAAATACTTAAAATGATTTTTTTTCCTTCTGGAACACACGAACACACCTCTGCAGCCATTAAAAAAAAATGCTATATAGACATAAACTGAGGGGAAGAATGTTCCTGATAAATTATTGACACCGGGAAGGAAAGTTGCTATATCTTATATTTAAAATGTTCTGTTAGAAAAAAACTTGTATATGTTTATGTATATAAACAATGCGTATATGACAAAAGGCATTGACACGTTGGAAATAATAATGGTAATAACACCTGTGTAGGAAAAACAGGGATGGTAAAATACCCACTAGGAAACGTCGTTTTCATGAAGTTGATGAAAGGGACGTGTGTGTTGAGGGGAAGGGATACAGTGATTTTTTACTTTGCATACAGCTTTGTTGTTTGCATTTTTTTCTCCCGAAATGCATTACATTTGTAATTTCAAAACAAATTTTAAAAGCAGGTAATAAAACACGCCACCCGGTCTGATCACTTTTATTAAATATGTATGTCCATATGTATTTATTTGCCATGAGAACTATCTGAAAGGACAGTTAATTCTACAATATTTTGAAAGTGCAAATTTGTTTCAAACAGGATTAACATATTAGGGGGAGACCGGAGCCTGCCGTCTATAATTATATGTGATTTCGTTAGTGAGAAACACCAGGTGGATGGTAAAGGTTGCACCCAACTGAGCTGAAAGGTTTAGGAACACACAAAATGCACACATGTGCACATGCCTTAAACATCAGCCAGTGTCCTCAGTTCACCTGAGAGTTATGTGTCATGGTATCCATAGCAGGTTTTACAATTTATCTGACTTCAGATAAGCCTCCCTCCGGTACTCCACAATAACTCACCACCTGTAGCTCTTCCAGTGCCCACTGTAGCTCTTTTTCAAGACAAAGCAGCATAAGCATTGCGGTACGTATACATTTCTTCATGTAACAATGCGTGTTAAAAAATGTGCTACCACTTTTATTAGGTTCTGATATTTTTTTCTCCTCAGGAGCCGTTGCAAAATTTTCAAGTATTATATGTGAATCCCAATAAACCTGGTGGTTTTTATTGCACAATTTTGCAAAAGACAGTAATTTTTAGCAACACAGAAGTCACATGATAGCAGAACTAGTAATTATTCCAGGAAGTAATTTATTTGTTGCTTACCTATGGTTTCTAATTTTTTTCCTAAAACAATAATATATTAATAATTTAATTAAATCTACATAAACAGTTTTAAAATAAAAGATAAGGTGGCAGCCAAAGGATGATTACAACTATTATAGGTGAGTGCTTGAGGCTATTAGAGGAACCTCCACTCACTCACTAGTGATGCAATTAAGTGCCCTCCAGCCTTTCTCCAAGAATCAAACAACTGAAGCTCCTCCTGGAAAACAGAGATGAGGTCTCATAGACACAACTTGGGGGCTTTTTCAATTGGATAGTGCCTATAAATTTTAACAATCAGATGTGACTAGTCAAGGTTCCACTAAACAACATAAACCATGTAATAGCCCAAATACCTCTCAATCGGTTTGCGAATCCTCCAAAGCTAACCTGATACAGACCCAGAAATGTACCAGTATAATGTATTCAGTGCTTATAAACTTTCAAGCTTAGTCTTGTTAAATGAGATTAGAGCGTCCCATCCTTTCAGGAAATAATGACTCTGAGGGGAGATGACAAATTTGAACACTATGTGAATTTCAAAAGGGAGAGAAAAAAAATGAATTCTCTTCAGGTGATTTGAGTTTTGAATTCCTGCCCACTTTTTCAGGCTGAAATTTCACCTGTTAACACTTTTTTTTCTTCTCTTTTCCAAGGAGGTATGATGTGTATTTCTTTTACTCACCTATAGCCAAGCTCCACTGTTTATTTTTGATTTGGGAAGGATTGCCCTCCTCCCTCCCCCACATGCCTGGTTTCTGGAACAGCTCCCACTGAACTGAACTTTGAACTCATTCTTGATCCCAGTACTTTCCTGTCTCTGCACAGAGTCTGCTGTTGGCTGTGCTCTCTTTGGAGCTTTGTTTCTAGCCGTTCTCTGACAAAGGGCTTGTTCTGTGAAGCACATCTCGTCCTCTTTGTCCAGCCTCTGGCTTCAACCGTGAATCACAAATATTCTCCAGCTGGGAATCAGACCAGGGCAGAGATGAAGAACCCAGAAGCCCAACAGGATGTTTCAGTTTCCCAGGGAATTCGCATGATGTTTTACATGATGAAGCCCAATGAAACATCATTCCAAACCCTCGAAGAGGTGCCCGATTATGTAAAAAAGGTGAGACTATCTGGGAAGAGGCTGCTCTTGCTTTTTCTTAATAAGAAGTTAAACACATCTTGGGGTTTTGTTTACTTTCATTCTTCAGATTATGAACTTCTAATGAAAATAATTCAATTTCATAAAGACCGGAGCCAAAGTAGAATTTCTACTTGAATTGAATTTCCATGCAATATTCATAACCATCTTCTCCTATCAAACTCCCTTCCCCTGATACATCACTCCAGAATATGATAAAACCTTTAAAAGTTTTTCTGGACACGGTGACATTACAAATTTAGCTGACAAAAGCTGACATCAGTGAACTTTATAACAATCTTGTTTTTAAAGGGTAAACTTGTCTACTACCTCCCAGGAAACTATTTCCTCTTTAATTTGGTGGCATAGTTTTGCAGAATGGATATGCAGCTCACTGAGTCCAATTCTGACTTCCTAACTTTGAACTTGAACCAAGTTTTATTTGACTCTGAAGTGTTTAGAGGCACTTTTCACTTTTGGTTCCTGGCTATGATTGGAAATGGAAATATCCAGAATTAGAACTTGAATACTGAAGTTCCCCACCCTGTCAAAGTTGTTCCTATAACACTTACTAGTTCAGACAAGAAATAGAAATAAAAAAATGACATCAGGGAATATGTTCTTGGGAGTTCAGTTTTGAAAACTTTAAAACTCATGATCAGCTTCCAAATGAGTGAAACCCATAACTTTTTTTTCAGGATTTCATATTATTCCTACTTTCTGGTTTTTAAGGAAAAAAATGTGGTATTTACATCTTTATAAATCTTTTTTTTTTTTTTGTATTGTAACACCAAACCTAGTACAATATTTGGTCATTGATAGTGGAGCCTAAAAACCCTATTATATGAAACAAAATTAAAGCTGAATGAATAAAACTTGAGTGATGTTTCAGACACTTAAAATGATCTTATTCTTTGAAATACTCAGAAAAATATTCTTTGTACCTACAATTTCAATTTTGTCATTCCACTAATGCTAATATGAAAAACTAGAATTACATACATCTTTAAGGAATCCCTTTTAAAGTTAATCTAGCTCAGTCATGTGTAGATAATAGACTTGTGGTTATTGTACTTATGTTAAAATATATTTTTTAGATCTAACTGGTAACATGTCCCTCCTAATCTTATTTTCTTGGTGCAGTTATCATCATACCTGTTTATATATTTTTTTCCAAATTGGTAGATAGAATTGGAGCACCTGTTTAATATATGTCTGAAATAATCAAATTTATTTGTTAGGAGAAAATGATCCTCTAAGACAGGTGTCTACCTTCTCTTTCTGAGATGTCACTCTGGACCTCCCGCTTCTAGAGTGATTACTTAGGAATTGTGGGAGAATTTCATACCAAGCACAATAGCAGCTCTTTTCTGCAATTTCCTTTCCAGGCAACTCCATTTTTCATTTCATTGATGCTGCTTGAACTAGTTGTCAGCTGGATTCGCAAAGGGAAGCCACCAGGCCGTTTGGATGATGCATTAACATCAATATCAGCTGGTGTTCTGTCTCGGCTTCCGAGGTGAGTTCGTTGGTTAGCAACACTGAGGGAATCGACTGAAATTCTCAACTATGACAGAAAAGGAACTTATTTTCACATACATCTCCAAAGAATTCAGTTACTGTCATTATTTAAGATTCTGATATTTTGTTCATTACAGATTTTTCTTTCCATTCATTAAAAAATACTGTCCTGAATATTATTTATCTTGTCGACTGAGCTAATTGGTGCCCCCTTAAATTTTGTGTCTGAAAAATGTGCTTCATTTGTATGACTTCAGTTCCAACCCTGAGTTATGGTCTAAGTTATCTATTGGAAAATAAGTTTTGCTTCAGAAAAATTCACATACAATAGCTATCTGGCATGCAGACATTCCCTAGTCAAAAATCCCATAAAACTGGGCCACTACAGTGGTCTCCTGAGTGGAGTCCCTGTCCCTAGGCCTACTTCATTTGCAGCCAAACACTTCCATAATGTGGAAATGGCAACGGTGGGAACCCACCACAGGTTTCACATGGCCTGAAGATAATGCATGCATTCCTGTCCTGAACTATGGAAACCTTGGTCTATCCATCTTTGTTTCTGGTTCCTTTACTGTTGTTCCCTATTTTGCAATATTTGTTCCTTCCATATTCTATTTCTTTCCATTGCCCAGAGGTCATATGTGCTACCCTCTGCTTGGGAAGCCACCCACATGGCAAATTCTGATTCACTTCTTAAGCCTAGGCATAGGCGTCTCTTGAAGAAGCAGACTCTTCAGCAACTCATCCTTGATTTCCAACCCTATGTTAGATACCACTTCACACAGTCCCATGGAATCTGGTGCTTAACGGGGTATAGAATTGTCTCATGGTATCGTCTCACCTGTTTTCCTCACAGCCCTTCCTGCTAACTTGCATGTAACTTGAGAGAAAGAGGTGTTCTTTTTTCTTCATAGTATTAACTCCTATGTGTGGAATAATGTTTGGTACACGGTAGTTTTTTCTTTCCCATCTAATATTCTCATAGTATGATGTTAATGACAAAATTGGATAATGAGGAGACCAAACAATAGTAAACAGTAAGTGACCTATGTGGGGAGAAACATGCTTTCCTTTATTCTCAAGGTCCTTCTAGTTGGTCAAGTGATCAAGGAGACAGGAGACAAATCAACAAGAGGAAAAAATCAAATTTGATACATACATGTGTATAACACTGCATATATGAAAGAGGTAGAGACCCAGGTGCAGGAGAGGTTCAGAGATAGAAAGAGAACACGGGTATATAAGACATCCTGAGCTAGAGGAGGTGAGGTGCCTTGGGGACTTCCAAATGTCATTGGAGGATAATGAGAAGAGCAGCCCTTAGTAAACGGCAGTTTACCCTGCTCTATAGATAGGTCAAAAATGTTATCTCTGATAACCTCTTATGGGCAAGGCATCTATTTCAAATTCTGCTATGTAGTTAAGGGGCAGAAGAAAAGTTTCTGTTGAACTTGTAGATACAGTTGCCTCTTGCTCAAAACAATGTGCATACCACAGAAGCACACTTGGGGTGACTTGTTCGGGACCCCCACACATACTGCTTTTTACAGAGAGTAAGTATAATGTGCGTAGAGGAGAAACTCATGAGGATTTACCAAAGAGGCAAATGGCGAGGGAAGGTGCCCTTGGAAGTACTTGCTTTGCTTTGTGTTGTTGATGAATGTTCTTATTCCTGCTTCCCACCCATTGCTTCTTTTACAGTTTTAAGAGCTTACTCCTGACCAGTGCTCATTACTTAGGAATGTTTCTATGAACCGCCCAGTGGGAAACCAAGGTGGATTTTTTTTAAAAAATGAAAATAAAATGAAAAGTTAAGGATGTCTGAGAAAGAGTGAAATAATTTTATACAATTCCATAAAATTGTTTAGATAGAAAGTAAACCTAAAAGTAAAATTTCTTTTGTAAATAGCACTATGAAAAAGATAGGTTAATAGGTATAAAATAATAGTAATAACATAATAATTATAATTACTCTCTGAAAAACTACTTGTGTGGTTGCACATTGATGTCAGAATCAGGGGCTATGTCTCTTTAGTTAATTCCCAGAATATACTAAATAAGAATTTACAATTATGCATTATATCCTCTATTTCATGTCTCCCTTGAAGAGAATTGAATGAGAAAAATGTCTAACATACTCAAAGCATATATAGGTGTGGTTATTGAAAATTACCCACTTGTTTACTGTAGTTCATTCTGAGAAAGTATATAGGTTTCTGGAAATCAGACAACTGATGAACTATAAAAATAACTTGGTAACTGAGAAGCGCCCTGCAGGTGCAAATATGGATCACATATTCTATTGAGTTGGAATGAATTTATTAAACGCTAGAGGAGACATCAAGCTGAATGAATGCTTCAGGATATCTCTTACTTTTTCAAGTTTGACTTTGGTCAAAGTGAAATTTGATTGTTCTTTTTATCGCAACACTGTAACTCCTGGAAACCTGCACCTTCAGTACTGTTCTGCTCAGCAGTGTGAATTTAAAACGGTACAGAGTTATAACAGGATATGCAAGAATCAGAAACATAGTTTAGCTGAAAACAAACCCCCAAAACATAAGGAAGCTAGGAAGAAGGAGAGACAGAAAGATTCAATTCTTTTCCTTCACATTGCACTGTTCATAACACTCCTTAAGCTAACACACACTGTTAACTCTGGTGCCCTTTGAAAGAAAGGTAAAAGGTTGTGAACTTGAATTTGGAGCATATTTTTCTATGGTTGTATTTTGAATGAGAACAGCAAATGGCTTCTTTTTTGTTCCAGTAGGCGTGAACAACAATTCTAAAGTATGGAATGTGGATAAATTAAGTTTTGCAAGTGATTTCACCTTTATAGCCATTTATCTAAAAAAATCTCAGCAAAGCAAATTATCTGTAAATAAAATTTTAAAATATTTTTGTTCATTTTGTTGCTATTAAAAAAAACAGATGTAAGCAGAGAAGGAAAGCTGACCCTCAGAATCCACTCCACTCCATCCCTCGGCAAAAGACGCGAAGGGGGATTTAACAGAAACTCTTAAAACAATATTTCAGTTGAAGCCGCAGCATCAAGGGGAACCCTTGTGCAAATCATTAACAGCTGAAGGTTAGATTAACACGGCACTGATCGTATCCTCTCCGAGGGACTAATTTCATTTTCCACACGAGCAACAGTGGCTTGCCGCGTCCTTAAAATACATGATGGCAAGAGAAATGGCGGTATACCATTTGTTAATTCGTTTGAGAGGAATTACACGTTGGATAATAATTTCAAATAGGCATGTGGCCTCTGACAAAAGAAGTTGTGGGAATCAAAGTGAAACCAGGAACATATTTTTCCACTTTGCCCTTCATGTAATGGAAATGCTGTAGGCAGACTTTGAGGAAAAACAATGTTTATTTGAGGATCTCGATTTTATTGTTACATAAAATTTGAAATATCCTGAAGATTAGTAGCATACGTACCACATTGACAGAGAAAACTACATGCTGTAGCTTTCAAATCTTTATGTAAGGGAAAAATATTAATCATAGACAAGATTATATCTTGTTTACAAGCCTGTCGAACAGACCATCCTGTGTAATAAAAGTCCATCTGTCCTAAGTACCAGATTCCGGGCAGGCCTGCATCTGTTTTGCTCTCCTGGAATCCGGTAGGCAACCCTCCTACTCGGAATCTAGTCTTGAAGTTATAGGCAGGGAGTTTTACTTAACATAGTTAAATACAGTGTATCGTGTGCCGATAACCTGCCTTTCTATCAGTCACTTGCATAGGTGGCTATAAAAAAACTTCGCAAAAGTTTTACTAAATCTATTTTTTTAAATCTATCTAAAACTTGTGAAATATCCTGCTACTGACTTAAATGCTAACGAGTGAAAAATAATCACATTTTTGTTTCCCCTGCTTGTTTAAGCAGAACTCAATTTCCAATCCTTCATTAGAAAACCGGGACTTCAATTTGTTACTTCCTTCCAATGTTTCTGCTTCCATAAATTGCATCCTCCCCAGAGAAATTTTATTCCCGATATAAATATCTACAGTATGTTTGTTTTTAATGGGTTCATTTATTCTGTTGAAACAGCAGATTATAAATCAAATTGCAAAAGGTTGGAGGGATAATTTAAGTAGGTAAATTTTCAAATAAGTTGGGGACACTCCACTTTTAATGCAAATGGGTCACTGCCAGATTTCACTATGGGGTTAGCTCCACAATGTTCAACCGTATATGTGCACAGTTTTACCGGCCATGACTGCCATGGAATTTTCCATTCCTGAGAAGAATATTTTAAAAAAAAATTAAAGAGGAGGAAATTAAACTTCTCTGAAATACTTTGGGCTCCTTGGGGTGGGACTGGATAAAGAAAAATTGTGTACTGTGTTTTTATATAAGACTTTAGAATCAGAGACAATGCTGCTTTTGGTGACATCAGACTTCTAACAAATGAATGCCTTCATTTTGGATGATGGCTTTCATAAACTTATTCTTTGTCCAAAATAAGATGTAAATACATTTGGGTAATGTTAATAAAATATTTAATGATAATAGCAATATATTTATTAACCCAGAAGATTATTAACAGAACATCTCCTGTGAAGAAAACAACATTTAAAAACTTGCTGGTTGGTTCATTATATTTGCTAGAGAGAAAGCCTCATTTCCTCTAAAATTTAACCTTAGAAATCTTGTTAATAGACTTTGTTACTAATTGTGTAATTTCAGAGATTGCTGTTAGAATAACCTTCCCTAATGAATGCAAACTTCTTTGTGTTTATTAGTCTGGATTTATATGCTTGTTCAATAGGGTAATTGGATTACTTGAAGTAATTTAGTTCTTGCACAGTGAAAAATGCAGCAAATTTACTTATAAATCTATCACGTTATATTTATAAAATCTGTGATTTTTGTGGTTGCAGTAAAATTAAATTAAATTAAATAATTGTTTCATAACATAATTATTATTTCACAATAAGTAATAGTAGTGCAAATTCATCTGCCTGCAGAAGGTAGAGGTTGTATCATGTATTTTGTTATTACTGAGCAAAAATTAATATTCCACTAGATGGAGCAAAAGTGGCAGTAGCTTTATAGATAAACAGAGCAAGTTCTTGGGCCAGGCTTACGAGATTTCGAAATGAATAAATAACAAAATTTCTTGGAAAAACCAATATCTATATAATACAACTATATTAATTTATAACTTTCTGAAGGCTTGAAAGAATATTTAGAATGATCTCATCTAAATATTGATTTATTTTCTGATTTAGAGAACCAGATTATTAGAAGAAATAGACGTCTAATTTACTTTCTTCTACTTTGCATAATCTGGCCAAATCAGATGTTACACCCAGCTCTAATGACAGTTGTGAAATAGTATAAATTGGCAGGTGCCTGTGAGCACTGGGTACACAATTCATACTGCTGAAAATTGCTTTGAAATTTTAACAGTTTGCAATGAGAGCATTATGTCAAATTTCATTTGTTTGATTAATGATTAAAGCATAAAAGTGTTTGAGATCTAGATAATTCTGTGGTCCATTCAGCCTAATGCTCTCATACCTGAAAGGGTGAATGCCATGTCCAACATCACCTTTGCATTTTACATTCAAACTGAGATGACTGTTGTAACTAATTGGCTCTAGTTAGGAATCTCGATCCCCAGATAATATTTATTCAATTTATTATTTTAAAATCTGAACAGTATAAATTAATGTTAGCTTTTTTAAAATCCAGGATCATACTGGAATAGCAATTTAGTGCCTCACCACCTCACCAGATTTTATAGCAACTAAATGTTGACAGGACACATTTTTAGTGGCGAGAGAAAATATATACATACATAAAGAATTAGCTACTTTTTGTTTTCCAAAACACAGGCCTCAGACCCAAGAGAAAATAGCTATTTGAGAGGGAATTTACAAAGCAAAAAAGACAATGAAAGGAGAGCCTCTATACTGGTTGTTTGAGGCTTTTAATTTCTCCTTATATTTAGATCATTTTTTGGTCTTGCATTTCAAACCTAATGAGTAAAAGGGATCTAGTATTTGGTTATTCAAAGCCCCTGTACTACCCAATGTTCCATCTCTACCTGATACAGTAAGCTCACCATATGCGTACATATTACATATGTCACCTCCCACAGGATGGGGTTTACAGGGTTGAGGTTTGAATTCCAGAGTGCAGAGTCATGGGCTTGGGGCTGGGGCTGGGAGAAGACGAAGGAATTTGGAAAAGAAAGAGGAAAGCGCTTTGGTTTATGATTCAGGGTCTGGTGGGAACATTTTTGAAAATGTAGGTGCTATTTCCTGCAATCAAGGGCTTTCCAGAGCTTGATAATCATTTCCCAGCTGTATCCCTTTGCCGAATTGTTTTTAGTTGTGGGTAGTCCAAAACAGTCCATGGCTGTTTTTTCCCATTTAGGATGGAAGAAGATCATATTCATCTTGCTGATAGAAAGCAGGGAATTTAACTCCCACGGCTTCTCCCCTCTTCCTTTCGCCTGGGGGAAAGTTTGGCTTCGTGCTAAAGTGTGAAAAAAAAAAAAAGCCTTGACTGTAGTATGTCAGGCATATTTCAGCTCGATTTGTGTCAACCCTAATAAGTAAGTTGACAAAGTAATAAATTGGGTGTCTGCTCAAGATCTGGCACCTGTACAGGAAATAAAAAAGCATTTCAAGTGCAGGCAGGTTCTCTTTGTTTGAGAAAAATAGGAGTTTTCCAGGGACCCTCTTCCTCTTATTGAAGTCTTGGTGTCTTAAAATCTATGTCGATTGTCACCCGAACCAACAAGAAAGATAACAATTTTTAAAAAAGATTCTGAACCGATGAGACCTTGATGAGGTCAGTGATTATGTTTGCCTTTTTAACCTATGTGTCCTCCCTATCTTGTCCAGTAGTCCCTTACTATGGATTCATTGAATAATTCAATGAATCCATGAATGGATCAGTTTTGGCAATGTGTACTAAAGCTTATGTAAAACACTGTAGATTATTCCAATTTTCTGTTGCATTTTCTCAGTTTGAATTTTTCTTTCTGGATCAACCTTTTTTTAGGGGTGTCAACCTGGGCAGTTTTGCTCCCCAGGAGACATTGGACATTTTGCTGTTGCGACCTAGTTAGAGGGTCGTGCTGCTGGTGTCTAGTAAACAGAGGTCATTGATGCTGCTACGTATTCTACAATTTACAGGACAAGCCTTCACAACGAAGAATTATCTGGCCCAAATGGCAGCAGTGTCCAGGTTTAGAATCCTTGTTCTAGAGAAATTATAGGGCTTAACCATATAAAATTGATGTTATTTGTCATTTTTACCTAAAAGTATGGTTAACCCTCTACTAATGGGTAAGAAGAAACAATTTTAAGATTTCATGATCTGTTTCTGTAGAAGAGCCTCTTACAAAAAAGAATGATCTTGTTCAAATGTCAATAATGACACTTGAGAAGCCCTTGTCTAAATAAATAAAAGTTACCAACCAAGCTAACATGCTTTAAAATAAACTTTGTTCTACCTCCTACTTTGATAAATAACTTATATGACACATTGGTAGACTAGGAACAAGGCCCACGGAGGTCCCACAAGCAGGCTTGAGCCACTTGGACAGGGGATTGTGGAGTATCCAGGACATGGCCCGAGTTGTGACAGGAGTTCTGGGCACGCAGTTCCTTTGGGTCAAGGACTCACATTCAGGGGTGAAAATGCTCTTTCCAGCCATATAATTGTTGAAGGTCATTGAGAGGAACGCTGTTGGCCCATGAACTAGACCTGGGCAATTGGAGGCTTCCTTCCCATCTCCTGTCCTTGGATTATACATCCTGCTTCCTATTCCCATACCAGCAGCTGTCTCAGGATGCAGCCTGGAGGGAGCAAGGTGTTGATGAGACCATCTGGATTCAATACGTGACTGAACCTAGTTAAGACCTCTACGCAGGCATACCAAATTTTTTTGCAATTCACTTTATTGCGCTTCACAAGTGTTGCGTATTTTTACAAACTGAAGCCAAGACCCTACCTCAGCAAAAAGACTATGACTCGCTTTATTGCAAGGGTCTGGGACCAAACCCTCAATACCTCCAAGCTACACCTGCATAAACTTTTAAGTTTCTGGCAGGCTGGTGAGGAGATTTCTCGTCTTGCGGTTGCCTTGGGCTAGCTTTGTCTGTAAGTTGTCTTGGTTAAACTTGCCATCTACCAATCTAAAGTGGTCTGTCTCTTTCTTAGGTCTCTTCTTGCCCTGTGGGTGGGAGGGCCATTTTATGGACCAAAAGTAATCTCAAGTTGAAAATTGGGTTTAAAGGTCTAATGATATACAGTCCTTTCCAAAAGTGTAGTTACTTGGCATTTCTGTTAGCCATTTATATTCATGCTGTTGTAAAGTAGCCTACTGTTTTATTTTACAGATTAAATAATAGAAGCATTCAAAATATGGGATAATTTTTAAGTTATTAAATCATAATTAAAGTCATATCACAATTAAATCAAAAGTACATTAAAATTAAAGGCCTGGTCTCCACAGAAGCTGACCATGTGAAGGGAAATATTATTAAAATGCTAAATTTTAACAATATACTAATTCAAGCTCATTCTTCAACTTCTATTAAAGTTAGAATATCAAGGATTTCCTCATTTGTTTGTGGTTTATAAATACACCTTTATTAGGTAGAATTATCAATTCATTTTACATATTAATGATAAATATAAATGGAAAAGTTAATTCAAATTTATAAAAGTGATAAAAGGGATAATTATCTTGAGTCTGATCTTAAATTTGATCACAGAAAATTAAAGAGAAAATTATTTTATAAAATTGAAGCATACTTCGTATACTTTCTGAAAGTTCTTAAAGTAGGAATTTACATGTTACAGCTTGGTATAATAGGTTGCAAGACATATTCTGATCTCTGGGTTTTAAAAACAATTGTTTATTTTAACCAGGCTCATATACTTTATTTCTAGGGGAATATCATTACCTTATACCTTGAAAGTTGTAAGAAATATTAAAATGTTATGAGTATCCAATGTGTAATATTAAGAATAACATCTAAAAATCATTAGAAGTGTGTGTGTGTGTGAAAGAGAGAAGGAGAGAGTAGAGAGAGAGAATAGTTAGCCAGGAGCAACTTTAATCTAAAGGCCAGTGTTATGGGCTTAACATATTTTAAGGCAGTAGGCAATTTGCAGCCCTCTTTTTAAAATGCTATTTATGATTTTTACTTTTTATACTTTCTTGGAAAATCAACCTTATTGTATTCATTAAGATTTAGAACTGACAAGTATAGAAAGGAACTCAAAGTTTTGTAATGTTTCTGTTTGTGGGTTCCATGAAAATTATTTTTGGAGACATAAGAAAGGAACGGCTTCCTAAATTCCATGAAATTGAGAATGCAAATGGGTGCCATCTATGATGACTATACAGCAAAAGGAAACGTCATGTGAGTCATGCTGATACTAAGAAAATTGAGCCTCTTAAAAGGCATGATGGAGTGAGAGATAAGAAATGAAGAAGGGGAAAAGATTTTTACATATAAATATATGAATTTTAAAATATCACATAAACTGTTTTAGCACAATTTTACATCTAAAATGTAGTATCACATTGTTTGTGAATTTTATTTTTCCAGATTGTTTTCCAGGAGCATTGAATTGACCAGTTACATTTATATCTGGGAGAACTACAGGCTCATCAGTTTGCCCTGGGATTCTCCATGGACTTGGTATTTAACCTTCATAGGAGTTGACCTTGGCTACTATTGGTTTCATCGCATGGCCCATGGTAAGTTGCAAATCATGGCTTTATTGTTCATTTATGTTGAACTGTGTTTGGCAGGTGGTTGGTGTTTAGTAAATATTTATTGAGCTAATGAGTAAATGGATAACATAGTTTATTTTACAGCATATAAAGATTAATAATGAAATTTTACTTTGCAAATTAAATGCAAACCATCTGAAGCCACTTTTTAAAATGTGAAATTATTAGAGGTGTGTTTTTCATGGTTCATTTCTCTAATTTAATACAAAAAATACTGTCTAGAAATTGATGATTATAACATTACTTTTTATATATTGCCTTACATTGTTTTTATTATGACGTGCTTGCTGGAGTCTACAGACACTTGCACACAATATCAAACTTCACATCCCAAAGACCCAGGGTTATTCAGAAGAGCTCTGTAATAGCACGGAATCCTAGGTAACGAGTGCTGTTGTACGTAAGCTTGGTCAAAGCTCTTGGCAGCACCTCCTTATTACAAATGAAAATGCAATCAGCTAGGCATTAACCATAGAGCACTTTAGTGTTACCATAGCTTTGCAAAATTACTCATCTAATTCAAAGCTGTTACTGCGCCGGTTCTTGGAATTTACTTTTTGGGATTCTTGGCTGCCCCCTCCAAAGAAATATTTCGTTATGGAAAGGGAAATGGAAGTGCAGGAAATGGTCTAAACCTCTGTATGGATAAGTAGAGGTTGGAGAATGATTGCAGAGCTGAGGTGAGCAAGTGGTCTCCAAGGAAGAATAAGGCATGCACAGTGTTTCTGAAGGGAAATGGGGGAAAGTGCTAACTTTGAAAAACTACTGAAGAGCAGAACTCAGGATTTCAGTGGGTGGTTGGGTTGAGTGGGTGGGGAGGAAGGAAGGGAGAGGAAGAAACCTGGAATAATAATAAAAAAATAGAAGGGAGATGGAAAGAAGAGACCTGAGATCAGGGTGAACAACTGAGCTGTGTGCGTAGGAGTATATGTGACCAAACATCCTTCCTAGGCAAGGATAAAGGACATAGGAGTAGCATCCACAGCTGTTCCCTTAAGGCGGTGGAAGGTAAAAGGATTAGCCAAAGATCATATATGCATAACCCACAGACACACCCCGTAGTGTGGTGATGACCCTAGGGAAGGGGGAGTGAGGGTTGGGTGGAGGAGGGCAAAGGGGGGAAAATGAGAACTCCTGTAATAGTGTCAAAAATAAAAATAAAATTAAAAAAATAAAAAAGTAAATACAGTATTACTTTTGCTAAAAACTTATGTATTTCATGAAACTATAATGACTGTTAATTCATTAAAATACTTTGAAGGGAACATATAAACTAGAAAAGATGATTTATTTTGTGTGTGATAGCTTTTGCCTTTGAAAATAATAGGTCAGCTCCTGACATCATTTCCTTATATTTAAATGCAAGAGGATACTCCCAAATTGAACGGGATTAAGATTAAAATATGGTTTATGTAGTAAATTTTATATTTTATTTTAAAATAGTAATTTTCTCCCTAAAACGAACCCATTGGCAACCTTCCTTGCTTTCTGTTCAGCAAATGGAGAATGCAGAAAGCATTTACACTGTATTACTTAATTTCAAGAACCTTCTAATATCACACTGTCCTGTATGGATGCATTTGTTTGGGATCTCTGCAAATTCACTTAATTTTTGAAAGCCCATTATAACTGGAAACAAAGAACCAACAAAATATTACCAAATATAAAACTTAAAAAAAATACATTGACTGTAAGTTCTCTCAGTAAAGAACAATAAAGTAAATTAATATATGAAAAACATGACATCAAGGCTGTTTAAAGTATGCTTCCCATTAGAAAAATAATTGAAATGAACCCAGTGGAGGCAGGCATTAAACAAATAAAACCTCTGGGAAAATACTCACCACCTTTAGACTATAAAGCTTAATCGTAAGTTCAAAGACTTTTGACTTGTGTTGGAAATCTAGTAGGAAAAAAAATTACGCAGTTGAATGTGTCCAACTTCAAAATGATAATTTTTAAATTCTATATGATAATATAAAATATTAAAGTAGCTTTTTATAAATCTTATAATACACAGGGATAAGAAAAACTTATAAAATCAAATTTCTTGAGCCTCTTGGATTACTAAACTCATACTGGGTTAATTGGTTAAATCTATTCAACTGAAAAGTCTGAACAATGCTAAAACCCAAGTGTCTTAAAATATTGTATAAGAAATAACTCTACTTCTCCTGTTTAACATGTTGCTCTTCTTTCACTACTTGCAATAAAATTATATAATAATATGTTCTATATTTTTAATATGTTAAATGCTATGAGTTTTGAAGAAATAATATACACTTAAAATGCTGTTTTTACATTTATTTAAGTAATTTCTTTAGTAATCTAAATTATTTCTAGGTATTCGTTATTGTTGTTACTTATTTGATTCATGTACATGGAGAATTTTTTCACATTAAAAGAACAGCTTGATATTAGTCGAAAAGAGTTTATTCTCAAAAACTTGAATTTCATCTCTATTTCTATGCAAAAGAGCAGAGGGATATTTGAGGCTGTATATGTTATTTATATTTTATTCCCTTTGAAATAATGAGACAAGAATTGCTAATTATTATCAACTTACACAAAAAGAAGAGTGGAATAATAATTTCTGTAGAGTAGCTTCTTGCACACTTAGTTTCTATTACAAAAGGATGCATTAAACATGTAAGATAGTGAGGAACGACTCTTTAAGGAGATATTTAAAATGCAAATGATTACCACATTGCAAAAGCAAGAGTGAGCCTTCCAAGGTGCTGATAATTTACTTTATCTTGTCTTAGGTGGTAGTTACATGAGTGTATATATTTGTAAAAATTTATTAAGTTGTACGATTAAAGTTTATGTAATTTATCTATGCCTCAATAAAACATTAAGTTGTTAAATAATGGTAAATAGTTTGAAGTCAGAATGATATAATAGGTAATCACATTTAGAAAGAAGAACCAAGAAATTATTATTTGTGATTGTAAGCATAAACATGTGACCTAACATAGATTTATCATTACTGGTTTTCCATAACCAAGGCTGAAGTAACGGCAGACCAGGTATTAATTTTATTGCCTTTCTCCTCCAAATGTTTCTTTGCTGTTTCTTGTGTTGCCAGAGGTGCACCCTATAGGTGTTTCTCCTGTGCTGGCTGATTGAGGTTAGGTTTTGCCAGTTTAAGGGACCAGAGGGACTCTGTAAGCCAGGGATTCTGTAAGCAGAATGGGACTTAGCTTCCGTTTTCTAGAGTGCTGTTTCCCATGTGTCAGTTAATGACTAGTATTCAGGGAATCTGGTAGCACTTGCATGGCGGCTAAACTCTGCCCTAAACCTTCTTATAAGATCCTGTGTCCTCCAGGAACAAGATCAGTGGGCTACCTGTAACCCTCACTCTCTGGGGCCCACACGCTCCGTCACCGGCAGAGTTCCTGTGGTAGCTGCAACCTCTCCAAAGATACCTGACTCTTAGACTTGGAGTGGAAGGCTCTGCTTGCTCCCTGTCCCTTGGGTGTGCAGGCCATAGCCGTGTTCTGCAGTTGCTGTTTCTGTACACGGAACTACTCAGTTGCTTACCTCTTCTAGTAGTTAATAGGATTTTTTTTTTTTATTGGTTAAGAATTTTTCTTTTAATTAAATTTATTGAGGTGAATTGATTAGTGAAATTATTATGTAGGCAGTAAGTACATAGTTTTATAATCCATCATCTGTATATTATATTGTGTGTTTACCAACCAAGGTCAGATTTCTTTCTGTCACCATAGAGCATTGGACTTCCTACCCCCTTCCCTCTGGTAACTGCCATACTATTGTCTGGGTCTGTGAGTTTTTGTTTGTTTGCCTGTTCATTCACATCTCACACATGAGTGAAATCATATGGTTCTTAGCTTTTTCTGTGTGATTTATTTTGGTTAGCATGATATTTTCAAGGTCCGTTCATGTCCTCACATATGGCTGAGTAGTATTCCATTGCATATATGTACCACAACTTCTATATCCAATCATCTAACAAAGGACATTTATGTTTCTATATCTTGTCCTCTATAAATAATGCTGCAGTAAACATAGGGGTATGTATATCTTTACAAATAAATGTTTTCAGATTTTCAGAAGAGTGGTTGCTCGGTCAGTCCTATGGTAATTCTATTCTTAATTTTTTGAGGAACTTCCATACTGTTTTCCACAGTGGCTGTACTAGTTTACATTCCCATGAGTAATGAATAAGGGTTGTTCTTTTTTCACAATCTCTCTAACACTTATTATTACTTGTTCTTTATTCAAATTACTGGTGTGGTTCTGTCTCCTAGTTGGACTCTGACTGATATAGTCAGCCTCCTCGCACATTATATAGCGTTGTAAATTAGAGTTCACCTACCTATACTTTTATTATTATATTATGAGGCATTGATTATACATTCAGGCTACAAGTTCATTTCAGTTTTGAAACAAAGATTTTCTTCTTTAAAATCATTATAATAAACAATCTATAAAATCACCACAAAACTCTAATTTCTTTTAGTCAAGAAATGAACTGCTTAGTTTATTTTCCTTTCTTTCTGCATGTACACAAGGTGGGTGATATCAGTCTTTATGTAAGTATTTATAAACACATACTCTCATACTTTATTGTGATTCAGTGAGCCTTGTATATGACTATTAAACTTAAGTTTTATCTTTTTTCTGACTTCTGAGGGAGTTAAATTTAGATCGTCCTCCTTTTTATCATTGTTTAAACAAAATACATAGGCAGATGTAGTAATTAGAAATTATTTTGTGATAATACCAGGATTGTGTTTTGTATTGAAGAATAGGTTACTTACATTGTTACATGTGTATTTTTTAAATACCAGAATATACCCATTTTTATAATTCTTTGCCATACATTATGCCTCATTCTTCCTTGTAGAAATGAGTAATTTATTTCCCTTATTTCAAAGGATTTGTCCAAAAATATTATTGCAGAAAGGAAACACAGAGCAAAGATAGAAAGTAAAATGTGTATTTAAACCCATCCCCCAGAGACATCCTCTGTAAACATGGTATAAGGAGCGGACCCTGAAAACAAACTACCTGAGTTCAGACCCTACCTCTACCACTTTCTATGTAATATTGGGAAAACTGCCTCCTCTTTGTTTTTCCTTATTTGTAGGATGCAAATAACAATAGTATAATCCACACAGAATCATTGTAAGGCTTAAATAAATTATGTGAGAAAACACTTATAGCAGAGCCTGACACATAATAATTTAAAATATAAATATTAACTACTATGTCATTTGGTCTCTCTGTTTATATAATGTGTATATTATATAACAGTATATAATAATATGAAAATTATCACATATTCCTTAAATCATAGTTAATATACATTAGCTGTTAAAATAATTACCTTTGTCAAAATTTATGATGAAATGATTATCATTGTTTTGAATAAGACATATGTATGGAAAAATGAACTTCTCAGGTTTCAATATCTATAGACAGATTTATAGAAAATAGGGAACACAGAAAGACAGTTTCAGGTTTGTACTCACATAGACATGATAGTAATAATATTTTCCTAGATAAGTAGTTGGCAATAATAAGTAAAATTACAATGTGATATTCTTTCAAAATTGTTTCTTTCCCTCAAACCCTCAAATGAATATTTTATAATTTGAATTTTTGATATGGCAAGCTTATCCATACTCCTTTTTCCTTCAAATATCAATGTTTTTGTCACTTTTTAAACTTAGTGAAATTTTTTGAAACAAAATCTATCAGAACTTGTACATTTTGTGTATAATAATTGTGTGCATGTGTGTGTATATCAAATCCTCATACAAGTATACATTTTCATCGATTTTGGGGAGAGGGGAGTAGGGGAGAGGCGAGAGAGAGAGAGAGAAACATCAGTGTGAGAGGCTAGCCTCCCATGCACACCCCAGCCAGGGATCAACCCACAAGCTTTTGGTGTGTGGGACGATGCTCCAAACAACTGAGCCTCTGGCCAGGGCCATCTTATCTACATTTTAAAGTTTCTTTGTTGCCTTCTCATCTTAATTAAATATAATTTGTTTAAGTGTTTCCAGTTTATAAATTGAAATCTCTTGTCCACACCCTGGCTGATGTGGCTCAGTGGATAGAGTACCGGCCTGCGAACCAAAAGGTTGCTGGTTCGATTCCAGTCTAGGGCACATGCCTGGGTTGCAAGCCAGATCCCCAGTAGCAGGCGTGCGAGGGACAACCACACATTGTTGTTTCCCTGTCTCCATCCCTTCCCCTCTCTAAAAATGAATAAATAAAATCTTTAAAAAAAAAAAAAGGGAATATCTTGTCCAGAGCCTAGAATATGACTCTTAAAAAATCACTGAGACATATTTTTCTTCTCTTAATGTAATATGTAATTTAACATTTTCTTACAATTTGAAGGCCTGTCCTTTGTAGAATGCTTTCCAAAATGTAATTTTGTGTCATAGTCATTTTTAGACTCTATGTCTTTGTCTCTCAAACTTCACAAGTCTTGATAATAAAAAACCCACAACTGTATATTTTCACAATATATAGCTTGTGCTGCATCATTTTTAAAAACAAATGCTCAATAACAACTCTGTGCTTTGGAGCTGTTTGAAGCATTGGAGAGGATATGTCCTCTGAGTGAAGGGCTTACACCATCCGTTTAACAAACAGTACAGATGAGTCCCAGAAAAATACACGAGATGTGCAGGTGGTAGTTAGAGTGACAGGGAAACTTTTTGCATCAGCATTAGATTTCTTTAGCAGTGATCTCTTTGTCTTTAATAATTCAGGAATATAGTGGGAAAAAATACGTCATTATTCAGAATTTGATGGGCTCCAACATGGTGATAATATTGCTCAGGGGGAAAAACTCATTCTAAGATAAAGGACATAGTGAGCTGCACATAAAGCATAAAACCAAACAAGTAGAAAGCAGAAAATAAAGAATGTAAATGAGTTTGAGAAGAGGACATTTGAGCAGAGGCAGTGATATATAAATTGCATGTAGAGCAAGGACCTGTCAAATTTTAAAATTTTACTACAAAGGAGTAGTGAAAGCAATCATACAATTTAAGAATAAAACCAGATGTTTAAACAAGCATATTAAGTCACCATCACAGCTTAATTATTTGACTAAATAAATTGCAGTGGAAAATTGGAATATGAAAAAGGATAGATACAATTATTGATGTCAAAAAAGATTGATTAGTTTATGAGAATGGAATTAATATTTCAATGTAAAGAAATATATAACCACACATAACAGAAACTCTTTTGAATGACAATATAGGTTACCAGGATCTTAAGTATCCACCACATTTTTAGTGACTCTAAATGCATACTTCAGTGTATACACAGATCAAAACCTTCAACAGGAAGAAATAAAAGATAACACTCTCAGGGGTTTTGTCTAAAGTTTCTGGGTCAAAGGTGAACACTGAATTTTACTAAAGTTTGAAGAGGGTGTTTTATAAGCAACGAGAAGTCTTCTTGCCATTTTCAAATCCTATAGGACTCCAGATTTTGTATCTAGTTCATCGAAACTAGGTACTGCAAAATATTTGTGAATCTTTTAAGGCTCAATAAGTACCAGAACTTCTTGTACTCTGAGGTGTTGAAAACCTGTCCCTTTCTGAAATAATGCTAGTAATGACTAACATTTACTGAGTTTTTTCTCAGTGTTTCTGAGTGCTTTTCATACATTTTGATATTTAATTAAAACAACCAGGTGATGATTTCCGTCACAGAAGTTTTACAAAAGAGGAAATTAAAACAAAGCCAGTTTAAGTAACTTGCCCAGCTCTCAGGTTCCTGTGCCAGTGTCTGGATATTTTGATGCCAGACCATAGATCTCAGAGTCTATTGGCTTTGACAATTTTTAGCCTTTTCATAAAATTAAAACTTTTCATTAAATATAGCATATACTAATACCTCTATCCAATCTATATATTTAAGATTGTGTGACATGTATAAATCCTCAAATATTTTGTTAGAAATAATTTTAATTTGATCAAAAAACTGTGGTACATTTACACAATGGAATACTATGCAGCGGAAAGAAAGAAGGAGCTCCTACCGTTCGCAACAGCATGGATGGAACTGGAGAGCATTATGCTAAGTAAAATAAACCAGGGGGTAAAAGACAAATACCATATGATTTTACCTATAAGTGGAGAGTAATCAACAGAACAAACAAGCAAGTTAAATGAAACAAACCATTGAAGTGAAGAACTGACAGTGAACAGAGGAAGGTGGGAGGGGAAGATGGGGAGAAACAGGAGAAGGGTGGTCAAGGAACATAAATGGGGGACTCATGGACAAAGTCAAGGAGGGGTGGGGTCGGGTCGAGGGTGGTGGGAGGAGGTGGAGTGGTGGGGGAAAATGCACAAAACTGTGCTTGAACAATAAAAATTTTTAAAAATAATAATTAAAATTAAAAAAGAAATAATTTTAATTTAGTGATTTGGTGTTTAAAGTGCCAAAAGTTTCTGTTGTTGTTTCTTTTTAAAAATAATCTTCATTATATTTTTTCCATTACCATTTAGTCTGCTAATACCCCTAGCCCCCAGCAATCACCACCCTGTTGTCCATGTCCATGAGTTCTTGTTCTTTTTTACTCAATCCTTCTACCCCCTAACTTCCCCCCATCACTATCTGTCATCTGTTTGTCATGTTTTTTGCCTGTAAGTGTTAAGTTACCCAAGGATAAAGTGGCACTTACCCTCTCCCTCTCTCCAGGCAATATTATACTCATCGCAGTCCTCTCAAGCAGGGTGTTTGTTAGCTGATTAACTTCTACTGAGTGATCTTTTTATGGTTACACTTCAGAATCATCTTTGAAGCTTAAAAAAAAAGTGATACCTAGAATATAAAGGAATCTCAGCTTACTTGTTGTTTTGTTGTTGATGTTGTTTTAAGCTACCCCGTAATTTTAATATGTAACACAAATTGAGTATCACTGACTACTTATTGGAGATATTGACATATGGAACAAGCAATATGCTAGCTTGTTTGAAGATGAATTGATAATAATATATAATTAAATATTATAGCTAGGCTCATTTGTGTGTAGGTGTATGTGAATAATTTCATTTCCATGTATGTTGAAATACAGCTCTACCCCCAGATTCTTCAACATGCATCATCCATTAAAGAACAATAAAAAATACTATTATTGTCCCTAAGAATTGAACAATAAATCTATTACATCATGTAATATTCAGCCAATCCATTTTTTAATTTCCCTAATGATACCAAGAATGTTTTTTATTAATTTTTTTGTTAGATCAAATCAATATTTACTGAATAGGTTTTTGTCTTTTCTGTGCCTTTTAAGTTAAAACTTTCATTGCATTTTTAAAATGTCATTTATATACATTTAAAATGTCCAGACCAGGTCAGTTGTCTTATAAAATGGTCCACATTCTAGATGTTTTTGACTACCGTCTCCCAGTGGTGCTTAACTTTACCCTCTGTCCTCTGAGTTATCTGCCAACTGAAAGTTAGGTCTAGACTCCAGGTTGATTAGACTCAGAGTCAGAGTTTTTGTCAAGAACAGTTCATAAATAACATTAGGTACTTCTGATCAGGGTGCCTGCCAGTCGCCACACCGTCACATTACACAAGATAATGAAAGGTCAGGATTGCTTTAGCCAAAACCCATCAAGGTACATTTTCTTCTTTGTAATTAGTAAGAAATCAGTACATAAACATGAGTTTGTAATTGTATACATATTATATGTGTGTATATCTGTGAGTAAAATAAACACGTGACAAATTTCTAGAAAAAATTAGCATATCCAAATTGCTTCAATAACCTGAGGAAAACATAAATTTTCCTATAAGCTATTAAGAATTCAATCAGTTGTCTAAAATTGGCAATTAACCTATAATATGACACATGAATATGCCTTCTTCCTATTGAAACTTTCATGTGATTTTAGCTTCCATTTTTGAAAATTGAGTCAATTATCATGAGGGTTATGAAATGATGATTTTTTAAAAAAAATTTATTATTTGTTAGCTGGCATTTTTCTGTCTCATAGTGGACAGACCTAGCTTATATGTATATGTATATATAATTTCTTACTGATAGCTCAAATTTGTTCAATATTTTTAGCATTTTGCTCTTAACTTTTCATATCTGTATTCTATAATAGTACACTGCAAATCTTGACTTGTAATGATATTTTTGCATTTAATTATTTGCTATGTCTTATAATACATAATAAATTTTATAGCCAAAATATTGAACAAAAAGTCCTGGCTGGTGTGGCTTCATTGGTTGGAGGGTAACCCTGTAACCAAAAGGTTGCAGATTCAATTCCCAGTCGGGGCACGTGCCTGGGTTTAGGGCCAGATCCTTGGTTGGGGCATGTATAAGACTTGCATCCATGTTTCTCTCCCTCTCTCTCTCTCTCTCTCTCTCTCTCAAGAAAGAAAAAAAAAAACAATTAGCATGTCCTCTGATGATTTAAAATAATAAAAAAAATAAAATAAATATTGAACAAAAATATTTACTGATAGAAGGTTCAGATTTAAAAAAAAATTTTTTCCTTGAAATTATATTCCACTCTGCATGTAATCAGAGAACTGTTTCAAAAATTACTTGAAATAATCCTTTTCTTTGTGTGGCTATGGTATTTGATATATATTTAAATATTTGTTTCATGTAATTCATTTTAGTGTTATTTTCATGATGATGTACGTAAAATAATCCTAAAGCATAAGAACATTTCCCATCCCTCTTTCTTCTACCTTATTGTGGCCACACCATATAGTTAACCATTTTTGTACCTTCTCTTTATTTCTTCTGTGTGTTTCAATGAAAATACAAGTACACTCACATACACATGCACACAGACACACACATGCACATAGATATCTAACATATATTAAGCATTTATAAATACATTTAGATATGCAACAATCAGGTATATACATATATAACTAGTTAAAGATAACACACATAATACATATACGCACTATTAGGTTAATTTTATAAATCACGATAATTTTCATGTCCTATTTTATTGTCTTTTTATGTTATTCATCAGATAATGTGTTAAACTCTTGTGCTATGATTACAACATTTTAAATCCTTGTGGTCCTGTAAAGTTTGATTTTTAATTATTATGAGGCTATGCTATAAATGCTTTCAAAATCATAATTTTTCCTTGAGGAGTTAAAAATTGTATCAGTATGGGGCGCGACAACCTTATCTTTTCAAAGTACGGATATTCCTCATTGGTGCTCAAGCTTCCTCCTTCCTATATTCAAGTTGTATTTACTTTGCCAAAAAAAAGATGCGTGTCTTATAACTGTGTGGACAATGTCTGTTCTTTCACATGGAGGCTTTGTTCTTTATTCTATAGAAGCAAATGTTAATGAAGCACATGCCCCTTGTCCTCCTGGGCTCCTTTCTCCAGAGCCAGACTGAATTCAGACTGCTTATTTTTATTCTTGCTGATATCCTGGGGAAAAAGGTAAAGAAGAGTTTATAAAACCTGGACAAAAGAAGGATGTAACTTTTTCAGTTCTCCCCAGGGCTGAATCTCAGCTGAAATAACGGACAGTTTTGGGGCATACAGAAGGAAATGATGAGTTGGGCTAAATGTCCAGATGTGTGCTCAACAGATGTAGAAGGTTACATTTTAAAAGACAAGGAAAGCAATACCTGTATTTTACAGAGGAAGTTGTAAATAGTAAACATAACTTAACTATCAACTATAGTCTGATTTTTAAAGTTTTCAAAGTAAAAGTACTTTTCCATCTCTTTAAACTATTTAGCAATGTTTTAAAAAATCCTTACATATATAAAACCAGTTCATAGATGCTTATAAGTTGAATTAAGTCAAGTGACTTAGAATATGATATTTCTTGCTTTATCATTCTTAATATGTACTTGAACATTTATGATTAATTAATTTTTATTATAAAATTGAATAGACTTTTTTTTAAAATCTTACTTATCTATATCTGGGATTTCTTGTTCTTACTTCTTCGATAGTACTTATCATCCTCATAAATACCTTGCAAATATCCTAAGTTACCGCATGCTAAAGAATGCAATTGAAGAAAAATAGCAAAATTACTCCTGAAATTGCTTCTAAATTCTAAAGAGCAATGTCATCCTTTAGCAGTATATTTCTTAATTTTCTTATGAACTAATATAAATAGTACCTTTAAATATAGAGGAAGAAAGTGGAGTCCTTTTTACATGAGAAAGCCATACCAGTACTATATTGGAATGTTTCAGTTAGGATAGATATTGCCCTCATTCAAATATTCATTCATATACAACAAAATATTCTTTTATGTTCTACATGGTTACCATGTCTTGCGTGCTTCTTAGAAGCTAAAATATACATCCATGGGAATGACAACAAAACACATCCTATTTTGGGAATTTTAAAGGGCTCTGGGATTTGAAGTTGACATGTCTTTGGCTGAATTCCAGCGTACAACTGAACTAAGGAGAAGAAAGAAGCTATTTGGATTCTGTGTTTCTCTAAAACTTATGCAGTTCTAGAGAGAGAAATGATGTCCAAACTAAAAGTATGATAACTTGCTCAGATAATAAGAAGTTAATTCAAAATGAATTAAGGAGTCAAACTTCAATAAAGAGAAAATTGTCAGTAGAGATTCACAGGAGTCGGACCAGGTGGAAACCTTGCAGTAGTCTCCAGAGCATAAGCAGACAGAAAGTAAGTCCTCATGTTGGTAGAGAAATTTCAAAAGTCACAGCACTTCCTTTTTTCATCTTCTGTAAATGCACCCAAGGGAGGGGCTACTTCTCTAGGGTTTAAATTTCTCCTGTTACAGACAGGTGGTAGAGGGAAGCTGTGAGTGGGGAAACAGCAGACAGAGGCTTCCACCACTGCAGAAGATGCTCAGGCATCGCGGATGTCAGCACCGGCTCCCCTCTCCCAGGACAGCCTCCCTGTCCTAACAGAGGTGTTGCTTCCCTCTGTCTCTTATTTGTGCTTCAACTCAGAGGTGGGAGTGGGCTGGGGAGGGAGAGTGAGCACGCTGACAAAAGTTGACCCTTCTCTGGAAAATTATCTATATTTCAACCAATACCTCCAAAGGCCATTAGGGAGAAACATTGGAGAGAAAGGTTAATTTAGTATTCTTGCAAAATATACCACTAGAACTATTTCTTTTCTCCTCTTCTGACATTAAGTAGCTATGCATGTAACAATTTTTCATCAAGATATAAAAGCATTTTTACATACTCATACACTCTTCTAAGACATTCATTTACTTCCTTTCCTAGTTTTTAGATGCTCTTAATTTTCAGAAATCCTATTTCACATAGAGGATAAAAGGGTAGGTTTTAAAGACAGATACGCCTGATTTCAAATTCTCACTCTGTCATTTATTAATTACTGTGACCTTGTTATAATTGTTAGTTTTTCTGACTCTCAATTTGTTTATCTGTAAAGTGTGTGTTATCATATACCTTTCAAAATGTTGTGATTAAATGAAATAATTATGTGTTCAATTTCTCATACATAATAAATCCCATATCCATGAGAGTTGCTTTAATTATTATTAGTCATATGTATAGCAAGGATGTGGTGACTGTTTGGAAATTCCAGAGCTGTAAACTCTAAGGAATAGTGCTGCCCTGGCTCGTGCAGCTCAGTTGGTTGGAGCACTGTTCCATAAACTGAAAAGTCACTGTTCAATTCCTGGTCAGGGCACATACCTAGGTTTTGGGTTCAGTCCCCAGTCAGGGTGTGTGGGAGAGGCAACCAATCGATGTTTTTCTGTCACACTGATGTTTCTCTCCATATCTGTTTCTCCCTCCATTTGGCACTCTCTAAAATCCATAAGCATGTCCTCAGGGGAGGATTAAGAAAAAGAGAAATAGTGTTAACTGACTAAGGTGCTTTGTCTCACCCATATCATATATAATCTTTCTTAACAGAGTGCTCTAAGCAGCTACTTCCAGGATGAAACTTACATTCCTTCACTTCATAGGAATGTGAGAAGATCAGAAGCAGGGATATTGTCTACTCATCTGTGAAAACCTAACGTTCAGTACTAATTGGTATATTTATATTTTTAAAATCCTTTCTGAATGAATATTCTAAATGAATAATATTAATGATACTACTTCACATCTATATTTTATCTTTCTTTAAAGTTTAAATAATATCTTCCCTTACGTCTTTTAGTCGTGATTCGTTTGGCTTAAGAGATTTAAATCCAATATTACACACTTACTTTAAAAATGATTTCAGGAATGGTATTTTCATTACAATGAAAAAAATTCAATAGATTTTTACGTCTGAATATGTAGTCAAGAGAAGCAGGGTAAGCAGTTTTAGTGAACCAGGAGCTCATGAGTTCCATTTTCAAACGTTAAAGCTGAGATACTTATTAGGCCCCCAAGTAAAATGTCAAAGAAGAAGTTGGCTGTAAGACACATTCAGAGAAAAGGTCCTGGCTGGAACTATAAATGAGCACATCTTTAGCATATCGATGGTATTTAAAGCTGTAGAAACAATTGAGACCCGAAAGAATGAGCCTAGAGAGCGAAGACACTGTAAAATCCGAGCCCTGTGCTGTTTTATTATTTGTTTGGTGTATCAGGAAGAAGCAGCAAATTAGATGTGGAAGGCAGCAGAAAAATCACAGGAGGGCGTGGTGCAAGGCCCCTGTAGAGAATGAAGAAAGTGTTTCAAGAAGGCCGTGATCCACTATGTCAAATTCTGCTGAGATTCCTGCTTTAGGAAAAATAGATGCGAGGTTACTGGACTAACTTCCTCTCTCAGGAAGACTAAAACTGCTGAATCAAATATAAGCACTACCTCACTAGCTTCATAGAGATACCAAAATAATGAGGAATCACCAGGCTAAATCTTGAAGACAGTAAGGAGACGGAAAATTAAAGTAGTACCCCAGTCAGCTTCCAATGTGTGGCATCTGGCAGTACTGCAGAAACAACTGAGAGGTGAGTGGTATGTTTGGCTGTCTTCAGAGACAAGGGGGTGGGACTAAGAGCCTACAGCCTGCCAAAGATGGAGACCCTGTCAATTAGTCTGAGACCTGAAAAGATAAAGGTCAGACAGACATATAAACGGACCCCTTCACCAACACTTCCCCCAGAATGCGGGGGAAATTGTCTGATGCTGGGTAAATAGAAAAATTAAAGAGATAAAAACAAAATGGGTCCCCAATTGTTTTAAAATCAAACATCAGCCCAAACAGATAATTATAGCCAAAATATGTAGGTTTATCCAAGACATTTCAAGCCATAAATGTAGGTTAAAGTCATGCTCTGAGTACCGGAGAAAAACTAAAGGAACTATTACTGGGAAAATAATGATCCTTATCGATGCCTCAACTATTTTTTCACAACAATGACCATCATGCATCAAAGAGAATCAGGTATACAAGGAAACAAGCAATTTTATTTGAAAACCAGCAAAAACACTGGGCAAATGAATCTCACTTGCAGAGATGTCAGATACCAATAGTATTAACACAGATTTTAATAGCTATTCTTAAAATGTTTAAACAAATAAAAGAAAATCTTACAAATAAGTTGACATATTAGGGAAATAATTTTAGGTGACATTGGCGATTTGCAAAAGAAATGGAATTTCTAGAAATAAAAATATATATAAATTGACATTAAAAATTTAGTAGCTAGACTCTGTAGCAGATTGTATAAAGCAGAAAAGAAAATTACTCAACAGTGGATTAAAAGAAGCTACACAGAGTGTAGCCTGGGGGAAATAAAGGATGGAAATTTAGAAAGGATTAAAAAGAGACATGCTGACTGGTGTGGTTCAGTGGATTGAGCGCTGGTCTGCAAAGCAAAGTGTCACTGGTTCGATACCCAGTCAGGGCACATGCCTGGGTTGCAGGCGAGCACCCACTTGGTGGCACACGAGAGGCAACCACACATTGATGTTTCTCTCCCTCTCCTCCTCCCTCCTTTCCTTTCTGTCTAAAAATAAGTAAATAAATCTGTTTTTTAAAAAAGAGTAGAATAAAGTTTCCTGTATGTGGAAGAGTACTGTTTCTCTAACACTTCATAGTCTCTGAAACTCCTCCTAACATTACTCAAAAAAATTCTAAATAAGTTAAAATTATGGAAATAGAAAGAAATCTTAGAAAATGTCGTCTGAGGACATTGACCTATAGTCAATCTCATTAAATGTGTGGGTAGACCTCTAATTTACATATTTCTCTCTTTAAAAAAAATCAAACTTTATCATAAGTGATTTGTAACGAGAAACATCAATGTTATTTGCTAATTTCATTTTAGAAGATAACATGAGATTGGTAAATTCAAAGAGCATTTAATATTGTGTTGTTCGGAGTGTGAGGCACTTGGATGAAGTATGCATACTGAAACAAAATAAATTCAATTTAGCTTATTTAATATTTGTATGTTCACTTCCTTATCTTAATCAGTAGTACCTATTTGCCCTTAAGTAAGTTACTTATTCTTTCAAAGCCTCCTTTTTTTCTTATCTAAAAATTAGAAACAGCTCTGGCTGGTGTAACTCAGTGGATTGAGCATCGGCCTGTGAACCAAAGGGCTGCCAGTTCGATTCCCCAGTCAGGGCACAGGCCTGGGTTGCGGGCCAGGTCCCCAGTAGAGGGCATGCGAGAGGCAACCACACATTGATGTTTCCCTCTCTTGCTCCCTCCCTTCCCCTCTGTCTAAAAATAAAATAAATAAAATCTTTTAAAAAAAGTAGAAATAATAACATTGTCCCTCTTTACCTTGCTAGGCTGTAATGAGGATCAAAAGAAGTCATTTCCGCCAGACTATTAAGGCCTGCGCAATTATAAGCAGTGGTTACATGCAGGGATTCTAAAACTCCCACAGAAGCAACGTTGTTACGCCAATTTTTAGCACTTGTGTCTTTTCATTATTCATCCAGGTTCATGAAAAAGCTAAATTACCTATGATTTCTTCTAGATCTAATTTCATTTACTTGAATAGAATGCATTGAGCTATATTTGTATGTTAAATTTCCATATATTATTGTTTTCATGGACAAAGAAGTGGAAATTTACCCAAAATATTTTCAATTTTAAACAAACGTTGCCATACTAAGCTGAGCCCAGGGCGGGTGAGGCATGAAGGTGAAAAGAATCTGCCCTTGGTTGGGATGTGCACAGGCTCTCTTCAGTCTTCTGTGGTCAGTTTTGGTGGGTTTTCCTTGACATTTGTATCTCTTCCCTTGTGGACAGTGTTGAGCTCAATCTTGTTACAACATTCGTTATCTCTTCAACCATTTTTTAGTTCCCTGTGTGTCTTCACCATTCTTAATGGGATATGTTAGCAAGACAAAAGAGGGTGTTTATTGCAAGGAGCGGTTGCCCCTAAGGAATGCATTTCAGTAGGTTCACGGTTTATAAATACAACCAAATAAGTCAATCACTATTGTCTCTAATCTTCCAAAGAAAAGGGGTTACTCTAGAGATGGCAATTTACATCCTTGATTCATCAGCTGCATATAAATTAGTGCTTTTCCTACTTCCCAGGTAAGGCCAGGATCAGAGACCACTTCTGTTAATTCTTTTCCTAGCTTTTGTTTGGTTTTTGTCAGGCATTTTAACTTTCCATGTATTCAACCCCACAAGACAATTATTATCTTAAACAGTATTCATTGAGATTTACCTATTTACTTACCCTTTCCAGGGATCTTCTTTCCTTGCTGCATTATAGGTAGAACTGTGTTCATCCTGGATAATTTTCCTTCTTGAAAACTCCCTCTTGTGCAACTTTTAACACAGATCTGTAGGTAATGAGTTCTACTAACTTTTGCTCATTTGAAAATGTCTTTATTTCATTTCCATTTTAATTTCTTTTATGGTGAGCTTTTATTTTATTTTATTTTTTTTCCCTTTTCTTCTCCTCCAGCTTTTAACAAAGACAACAATAGGCACCGGGGGCCCGTCGTTTACCCTAACAGACATCGCCCACGACTGACCTTACCCTTTTCACACCCATATCCACACCCACAAAATTTGTGTGAAGCAAGACTCAGACATTGTATCAGTGTATTCATTTGATCTGTTAATAATTTAGTATCATATCTAAAGAATAAGACTTTCCCCCTTCTTTTATATATTTACCTAACCAATGTCATGTATAACAATTGGTTAAAAAGAACCACTCCATATCAGGATCTACCCACTTAATGTTTAAATTTCTCATTGTCTCATAAATGGCATAACATTTTTGCAGCTTAGTTTTCTTTTTTTAAAGGATGCAATAAAATTCTTACATTGCAATGTTTGCTTTATTTGTTATATCCCTTTTAACCATAAATGCCACTTCTATCTTCTCTTCTTTTCCCTTGCAATTTTTTGGTTGAAGGAATCATGCCTCTCCTTACTACACACACACCTATCTGGGTTTTGCTGACTGCGGTCCTGTGGCATGGCTTAACATACGCTGATGGCCTCTGTATTTTCTGTGAACTATTAGAAGGACCTAGAGTCTAGATAAGTTTGATTTGAGGGACAAGATCACTTTATAAATGATATTATATTCTATTGCCAGGAGGAACATACTGGGGTGTGTGTGTGTGTGTGTGTGTGTGTGTGGTTAGCACTGGTGTTCAGGCAGCCAGTCCTTTCACCAATGTCTCTCTGATCATTATAGTTTTCTGAAGTTGTTCTTTAGCAGATTCCTCTGGGAACAATATTTCTGACTTTTTGCATGCTGATAACAGTTTGTCCTTGGCTTTCATTCTTGGAAGTCAGTTTAGCTACATATAAAATCCTTGGCTCACATTTTCTTTCCTTGAGTATCTGAAATATGTTATTGCTTTTCTTTTTTAAAAAGCATTGTTTTAATAAATATGATAGAAATTTGATATCCATTCCTTTTTAACTATCCTGGTCAAATCTCTGTTATATAAGACCAGAATCCTTTTACTCATTCTGTGGGAAATTAGTTTTTCTTAACTTTCGGAGGAAGAGTGTTCTATGATAACTCTCAACTTTACAGCATGAGAGTTCTCTCTTTCGTTGTTTTTATGAATTGCTATAGAATACATCTATTATATGTCTATTATAATATTTTATAACATGCAGGTGGAGACGATGTCAGGTGCAAATTAGGGCCAAATATTATTTGAGGAGCTTCCCTTCATTTTTGTTTTTGTTCCACAAAGACAGGGGAGTAAATAGCAAACTAAGGCTCAGAACGATAACAGACAGAAACACACCGTGCAGCATTATCTGCGTTATCTGTCAGTACTCTGGGAGTAATGCAGATGACTGGAATAGAGACAAATGGCCACTGAGGGCAGTGGTGTCGTAAATACTTTGTCATCAAGAGCTAGTATAGAATGGGTTACAAGCACAGACTCTGGAATCTGACCCCTGGCGTTCAAATCCCAGCTCTACCTACCACCTAAAATTGGTGCCACTTTAACCTCTTTATGCCTCAGTTTCCTCATTTATAAAAAGAAAATGGTGGTGATTACTTTCCTTTACATTACTTATATGCAGTCCTTGGCACATAAATGCTCAACTACTAAAACTTCACTAAGTTCATCCTTAGAAGTTTTGAGGTAAATTCAAGCCACTGAGCTCAAAGGGTCTTTCTTTCTAAGTATATTTAGTTAATATGACTTTACTTTTGAATTTAATAAAAGTGAGATAAATCACAGTTCAAATTAAAATAAATATTCCTTCTAGGTATTTTTGATCTTCATAAGATTAAAATTATGTTTTTCCCGTCCTTTTTAAAATTTGCCATTGTGGTAGTCTAGACTTTGGCAACTTGCCAAGTATGTAGGTGGACACTTTATTTTAAAATACTGAATTTTGTATCATGCTGAAGCTATTAAGCTTTAAAAAGTCATCAGACTGCTCATCTGATAGTCATTTTTGTTTTACTTTTCTTCTTTGAAAACAGAAATAAAGAGTCTATTTGGACTTCTTAGACTCTCTCTGTTATTCATAATTTAAGCAAGGAAAATATTTCCGAAAATCATGAAGAGATGGAAATTATCCCAAACATTTTAAAGTTATAACTGCATGGGGATTTGACATCAGTTAATTTTTACAGGGGTAGTTACGTGTGTTATGTTCGCATTAACTCCTCCTTGTCCCCAGGAACAGAAATTCAAGGCCTTTCTGCTCTATAGCACAACCGGATGCCTGATGCCTGTTTTTATTTATTTTAGTAACACAAAAAGAGAAATTGGAATGAGTGACATAGTCCTTATGTTCATTTGAATGATATAGAAACAGCATCTTCCTGCCTGAGTGAAGTTGCAGAGAATAATTTTAGTTGTAGTCTTGAATAAGCACAGATATCTATAAATTCTGCTAAATTACTGACTGCATTTCAAGCAGACGGGCACATGTTAGCTTTATATTATCTTATATGAATACCAGGCCTGTGTCTCACTCTAGCTTGATTGTATGGTCCATCATCTATACGGCTCATAAATCCTGGTGACCTTGAGAAGAACAAAAAGAAAAGTAAACAGTCTTTCCTGTTATTTTAAATAGACACACTCTCTCTTATTTTGAGTATAATGAAAGGTTTTCATTCACTGGTATCTTCATTATTGCATGAAAAAATGTAGCAGTTTAGCAGTAGGGGGTTTGATTTGAAGCATGCATAAACCCAGAGGTAAAGGTCTATGCCCACTGGAGATCGTACTTGGGGAGCTGGATTAATGCCATGTATAATAATCATGAAATTAAAATTGACATTATAAAATTGAGGACCTGGAACACATAACAATCCTAGAAAAACACTTCAGAGAAGAATGAGGAGTGATTACTAATGATACTAAAAACTCAATAATCTTTTTTTAGAGATAAACATTAAACTGAGCATTTTGCATTTGTTGAGGCAATATTAAAATATGATTACATCTCCAGTTCCAGGTTGGGGTTTCTTTTCTGGGACCTATGACAGGATGTTTTCTCTTAACTTCTTTTTTTTTTTTTTTCATTTTAACTAGAAAAGGAAAAACCTTTCTTGCCAATTTTTTTAAAACCCTGTCTAAATGATATACTTATATTCAAGAATGTAGTTGTTAGAAAGTACTGTTATCTATTTAAAACTTACGGAAACACTTAATTTTTAAGGCAACATTAACTAGAGTTGAATTATGGAGCGATTCTTCCGGAAGTTCATGTCAGAGGAATGTTATTGCCAAATAAATCCACTATGATCAGTTGAGCGACAGTGAATAGGAAAAGCACTTAAAATAATTGGACACTCAGGGGTACCTTTCCAAAGTCTGTTGTGACATGTTAGCTGTGTCACTCCCATTAAAACCAGTGGGGGTTTGGAGGTTGAAATTCATCTTTACAGATTAAAGCCTTCCCCCTTAACACGTGGCTCTGTAGAAGCCATCAGAGAACCCTGGGGTTGGACCACATCAAATGTTTTTCTGAAAAGTAGTGGTACTAATTCTTTTCTCCTCATATTTGTCTTTACAATTTTCTAGTTATAAATGTCACTACATTCAACTGAGATGGAAAGAAAAGATAGGATATTTACACTAGAATTTATGCATTAAAAGCACGATGTTTGCAGTTGGTTCACTGGGTTAGAAAATTAACTGTTGCCTTTTTTAATGTCTTATATTTCATCCAAAAAACATATTCTTCTTAGATTTTCACTCCCTCTGCTGGTACTCAGATAGATGCCTAATTTCTACGAGGAGGTCTAGAGGATTTTCACATAAACTGAGTGAAATTGCCTCCAGGATTGAGTTGGGGAGGATTGAAGAAAAATGTGATTTTTAAAGCTATACAGAGTCGGTTTCCCTTTGTAATCTGAAAAATAAAAGCATGCTCATCTTACTTATTATGCAAGAAAATGTAGTTTTTACTGATTTTTTTTTTTGAAAATAGGGGCAAGAAATGTGATTCACTTTCTAGTACTGATTTTAAAGAAATTTTGTGATATTGTCAGAGAATGGCAGTCAGTATTTATATTTGTTACATGCCCTGGTTCACGTTGGATAAACCAAAAATGTTTTTATTGCAATTCTAAGTCTATTTTAATGATATTTAACTGTAATAGTTGAGTGATATTCTGAAAAAGTATATTAATTATGAAATCGATAAATACTAGAGAGAATAATCAAATCTGGCTTCAAATCCCTGCTTGGTCACTTAACAGTTGCATGTTCAAGGATAATTTATTTCACTTCTTTTATCCTATTTTCTCCATTTGTAAAATCATAATAAGTTTCCCCATTGAGATAGTTGTGAGAGTAAGTGACCACCAGGTGTTCAGCACCAGCAATTCATTGGATGATGGTCTCTATCCCAGGTTATGGCTTCCAACTGGCCTCAAAAAACTGAATGAAAAAATAAATTGAGAGAATATGTGTAAATGACTGACTTAAAATAGTGGGTTAATTTCACTCTGATTTGTTTTGTTTTTCTGAATCCACGCCTCAATTTCAAAAACACCACCACTGATGGTGGGCCTAAGGTACTGGTGTGAACAGGTAAACGAATGCAATGGAAGTTATTATCATTATTATGTTATGTCCCTAAATTTAAGCCTCTATTATTAGAACAGAGTCAGAAATCTAATACATGAAGGAGTCTCAGTCTGAACATAGATCATGCATTGAATTCAGTGTTTTTCCTATCAGGTTTCACTATGACTAAATAAAAAAATAATAATTTTCCTATTTCTCTAAATATACTTGCCTGATTTGCTTTCCACATTTTTGTTTCTACCTACCTAACATCTCCTTAGCTAAGCATCGTTTTTCATCTGAGTTGCCAAACTGAAGTCTTTCTTTCTGCGGTGCATCATTTATTCCTTGGAATAATGTGCCCTGGCATTTCCTAGGGTGGCCCTTACAGAATCCAGGAGAAGAGATGAGAGGGAACTTTATGAGGAGGCAGCACAGGATGCAAATGTTAGCCAGACCCTCGAAACCATCAGTGACTCTCTGGAGAGCTGACCCTGGGAGCTGAGGACCATTGCTTTGATAATTTTAAGAGGTCCGTTGTTTATTATAAATTGTCTCTCTCTGCGAGGTGACAGCAGCAGTATATATGATTATAAATTGCTTCCCAGTGTCCTGCCTCTGGCACTCACCCATGTGGCCAGAGTGTGTGTGTGTGTGTGTGTGTGTGTGTGTGAGGGGGGGGTAGGGGGAGGGTAGTGAAAGAATGTTTAGAAATGAAGGAGGAGGGGCAGGGCTGGATACAGTTGATCTCCTTTAGTCTAAAAGGGTACAAAGGATCAGGGAATTTGGGAGAAGTGAGAAAAAATAAACTTGGGTCATCTAATTACAGAATTGTCGATTTTAGAACCCTTAAGAGATCATTTGATTTAAAACCCTCATTTGGCAGATGAGAAAATGCATGCCCAGGGAGGATAAGTAGATTAACCCGCCATTCAAAATCTGAGATTCGAGCTTCGATTTGTGAACTACAAGGCTTGAAACACCTTCCTGCCTCTTGATTGCTCTTTACATTTATTCTTGCTGAGTAGTTTTGATAAAATTTATTTTAAATGCAAAATGAAATTGCAATACTAAGTATACAATTAATCTAATTACCTTAACAGGGAAATCTCCTTGAAGTTGGTTCTGTCCTTTGGATATATCCCACGAGGAATAAACACTCAAGCTTCACTAGAAATAAGTGAAAACTAAAGAACTAGTTCATAACTGGTTCAAACTCACTAGAAATAAGACTCCTTTCATAGTCCATTACTAGGGTATTGCGTTTAGCACACTTGTTAATTATTTTCTATTTCTAAGTTTTGCTTTTCAAAATTTTAATTTTATTTTTTTAATTTTAATCTTTTCCTATCACTATTTATCCCCACTATATCCTCTTCCATGTCCTCCAGCCCTCTGCCCCCCACAATTACCATACCATTGTCCATGACCATGAGTTAGTTCTTTCTCTCTTATTTGTTGAAACATTTGCACCCAAAGTCAAAACCCTAAGACCAAGTATATTCAGAGAGAATTTGCTTCCACACACCCCACATGCACATACACCTACTTCTATCCCTCTCCAGCTGCATGAACTTTTACTAATTCTTATTTCAAAATGCAATTGCACCTTTGCGGAAAAAAGAGAACACCAAATGTGTGTGTGTGTATGTGTGTGTGTGTGTGTGTGTGTGTGTGTGTTTGTATGTATATAATCATCTTCTCTATTCCTTTTCTTCACAAAGATTGCATACAGTAAGAATAATTTTGTACATTACTTTTTTCACTTGGTAATATATCTTGGAGCTCATTCTGAAGAAGCTTATAGAGTTCTGCCTTGTTCGATTACATTTGCACAATACATTGTGGGATATATCATAGTTTCTTCAGGCAGCTCACTTTTGTTAGACATTTGGATTATCTCAATCTTTGGCAGCAATAAATAGCCTTGTCTATGTATTCTTTATTGTTTTTTGGCAGTGTATATCTAAGAGTTTTTTCAAAGGATACTGCAAAGGGAAAATGAATATATATATAAATATATATTTATAGCTATTGCAAAATTCCCTTTCAGTGGTGTTGATCCATTTTGTATACACATCAGCCTTGTATGAAAGCACCATTTTTTTAAATAGCCTCTCCAAGATAGCGTATTGTGAAACTTCTAAATATTGGCCAGTTTGATAGGTGAAAATAGTTTCTCAGAGTAATTTTAAGGACCTAGTTGACACATTTGGAGCATCTCTGGTTGGTAGAATAAGTGATCAATCATATTACACACATGCACTTCCCAATGAATGCTTCCTGAGGGATGTTGGTTTCACAGCTGTGTTCAGTTCTGAGCAATGTAGAGGGCACAGGTGGAGGGAGAACAGGGCGCCAGTGCACGCGGATGAGTGCCCTGCAATGAGAGTCTCATCCATGTTGTTCTCAAACTTACCAGCAGAGAAGAAGGATCCAAATAGGCTGCGTTGAAGGTTTTATTATTCCCTCCTTAATTGGTCACTTAATAATCTTCAAAAAGATGTAAAAGTCACGAACTTTGAGCATTTTTCATTTTTAAGCATAAGAAGGGAGAACACTTGACACAATACGCCCTCATATTTTCTACTTTAACCACTCATGACTCATGGAACTTTATAACTTCTTTGCAGATGATGTGAATTTTATATGTCAGGGATTCTTTTTTCATATTTTGATATCAAAACTTTCTTACATTTTACACACTGTTGCAAAAGAGTTTGAAATTTATAAACACTTCTGGGGAAATATACAATAGATGTCTTCACAAAGTACATTTCTCACTGTTTCTCATTTATATTCTGAAAACACAATGAAACAAGAACCAGATACCATTTATATGTTTGTACCTCTGATTAAATTAGACACTTGTGGTAAATCAAAATGTATTTTTTAAGTGAAGGAATAAGAAGCCAAATTGCTATTTGGGCTGGAGATTTTCTAGAGAGAAAAATAAGCACATTGTTTTGATTTGGTCAATGCATCAGTAAGTTTAATTTTCCATCACTAGAGAGATGCCGTAATACCTTATGCAAACATGATTTGTAACCTTCTAACCTCTTTTATTCTGAGCACACAAAATTAAACTATTTTTCATCTGTAACAAACTGCAGAAACATCAGCATGGAAAAGTCATTCTTTGCTTCCTCTATGTATACAAGTGACTTAAACAATATAAATAAGCAGAATAATGTTTTTCAAAAAAGGCATTCATTGGTTTTCTTACGCAAAAATTATAGAATTACACTCGAAGCCATTAAATAGTTCCATTAGCTACCTTCTTTTGTTAATATACAAAGTAAATTGTCACCATCACATTTTTCCACAGGGGAAAAAAAGCTTTTTTCAAGGAGTTATATCAACTTATTTTTTGAGTGACAAGTAAACTAAACTGTTTCTTTCTAAAAACCATCATTTCGCACAGCCTATATTTTGTTTTGTTTTGTTTTCTGTAATAGTAGATACAATTAACATTTAGATAGACAAGCTAATGGTATTATAAGCTTTTGACATTATTTTTAATACGTCTAATCTAATTCACTAAGGGGAATGGAGGTAACTTTCCACATAGACTGTGTCGGCAGTGGTGAAATGGGCTGCCTGCATAGTTACATAGCGTAATTTGAAGAACCTTCTTGCTGCCAAGTGTTTCCCCCATCAAGTAAGATATGGTGTCCAAAAAATATTATTATAAACACATTCTGTTTGATTAAGACATTAGTGTTTTAAAAATGCTGTTTATCAAAATCTATCAGTAGGATTTCTAAACACTCAATTGCTCAATTCCTACCCACCTACCCTGTAATAATCCCCTAGAAATGGACCCAGAATCTAAGTCTCAATTTATTTAATGTTGATTTTGATAGGCTTTCTGTTTGGGAAACCAGTGAGTTACAGAACTGTAGTCCTCATGTTCCTCTGTCATATTGCAGTTGTCCTATGAGTGGAAACGTTACATTGGGATTCACAAGTTAGGTGAGAGTCCCAGGCAGTGTTACTGTCAGTGTGGCCAAGATGTTTTTATGGCTTCTCTTTGTTTCCACATGTGTCCCATCTCTTCATATTTTCTCTTCATCATCAAAACATGTTAAGAAGAATATAATAATGGTGATCACATTTGAGCTTTAGAGTTAATGCGACTCAATGTGTATGCACCACCGCCCTCTGTATTAGCAATGAAAGGGATGTCTAACAGTTAAATAAGAAGATATTCTTCTCAGGCTTTCCTGTCATGAGATATGATAACTTATTTAATTTGTCAAAGCTAGCTCAGAGATTCTTTACTCATTAATGATACCTGTACCTGTATTTATAGAATTCTTTATAATTTATATCCCACTTTCAGAACTATGTTTTTTATTTGGTGACAAAAACAAATCCATGTGAAATAGTTTCATTATAGAAACAAGGACTCAGAGAAGTAACAAGCTTTGGGAGACAATCCAAACCAGTGGTGGCAGTCCAAGGCTTTGGAGTCTGACTGGTCAGGGTTCAAATCTCAGCTACACCAGGGAACCCTGAACAAGGTAACTTCTCTGACTCACCTTTCCTCATCTGTCAAGTAGAAATAATAGGGTTGTTATGTAGATTAAAAGTGTTAAAGTGATTTTTATAAACAACTCAATGCTGAACAACATAGTTGTGGGACAACTAAGATGAGGGCTCCAGTTCTCTGACTTAGAGTTTGTTGCTCCTTCCATATGAATGCAACTTAGATGCGTCCCATCAGGTCCACCTCAGATGTCAGCCAGCAGAGGGCTGGGCAAGAATGGAATACAGGGTAGGTAAGTTTTGAGAGGAGATACATAGGTTCAAGGCCAAGGGCATTGGGAGGGACAGCAGGCAACTGAGGTTTTGTGGTAACTGAGAACATGATCAGTAATTAATAAAAGAGTGAAAGGCTGTGAATGAGTATTACGCAGGCCTGAGGTAACTCAAACAGTCCTTGCTAATTTCATTAAAATCCTGAGCTACCACTAAATATGAAGTAAGATTTTAAAAATCTATATTTAATTAATATTTTGTTATGCATAGTTTCAACCAACTTGCAACATTCACAGAATTGCCAATGAAGCTCCTCCTCCCCATGGACCTCCTAAATCCTGCACTTGACTTTTTGTTGTATCTGCTTTATCACCATATCTGCCTGTCCATCCTTCACACAATAGGTTGCATTACAGAGCAGAAATTTTGATCTTAGGAAGCCCAAGTCTTTTACAATAGACATCCAGCATCCCTTCCCTCTGCCCTAAAGAGAACCACTCTCTGAAATGTAGTAATTTCCCAGTTTGTTGTAGTAAACTTTTGATTGACTCTCAACATGCTCTACAAAGCTGATGTGCAAAGCCAGTCATTTATTTAACGGCAAAACTGGCTGGATTCTGATCAGGCACATCCCAATTCTGCTTTGTCACATGCTTTTCTCACTGCCTGTGTTGTCACCCTCTTAAGACACTAGTAGGGTCACATGAGAGTTTAAGTCTTTCCACTTACCTTCGGGATAGATATGATGATATTTGCAGTGCTGCTCAGTCTGACAACATACAATAAGAATGCGTTTTTAGTGTTTTGTAGATATTATGGGTTGAATGTTGGTTTTCTGCCAAAACTTGTATTTTTATTCTCTGAACCCTTATATGATGGTATTTGGAGGTGGAACCTTTGGAAGGTAATTAGGTTTACCTTAGGTCATCAAGGTAAGAACCTTATCATGGGATTAGAGTCTGTAAGAAGAAAAAGAGAGAGGGAGAGAGACCCCCACCCCCTTTCTCTGCATGTGCACACATCCAGGAAAGGCCACAGGAGAGGCAGCTGTCTACAAGCCAGGAAGAAGGCCTTCACTGAGAACTGAATGGCCAACAGTCTGATCTTTGAGTTCTTAGTCTCCAGAACTATAAGAAATCAATGTCTGTTGTTTAAACCACTCACTCTATAGCATTTTGTTATAGCAGCTCAAACAGACTAAGACAGAAGATGTGCCAAATAACAGAGGTACAGGAAACTATGAACTATAGGAATTTAAAATTAAAACCACTTTTTCTCCTTAGTTACTATGTAAGGCTTACAAAATCCCTCCTTGTATTTTAAAGAAAAACGGTATATGAACTAGTTTTGTAAGACTACTTGAGCATCAAGTAATTTTAAGCAAACAATATTCTGATGACATAAGGGTAAACAAATCACAAACATATGGATTGAATTATCTCTGAAATACATTGGAGCATAAACATGAAGGGGAAGGGGTAATGTTTTGAAGGATGCCAAATCCTCTTGGGCACTGCCAAGCTCAAGTTAGTTTGAGAAGAGGAGGGGCACTTTTAGAACTTTAGGAAAGCAATCAGAGCCTATGAGTCCTAGAATTTAAGGTGATAGAATCTTAAAAATCTGAAGCACAGGGCAGAATGCTGTAAGGCGCGCGTGTGCTAGCCAAGGTATCAATGGTGAGGGATTGTATTTTTGCTTACAAGATTTGTGTTTGCCCAAGTATTATTTATTAAAGCAAACAAACAAAACAGTCATACTTCAGGTTATCCTGGCAGGGTAAAATCTCTAGTGCAAGACAACATTAATTAGAGTTTATTTATAATTACTTACAGCTGCCAGCTCTTCCATTTTGTAAATATCCATCCATAGACTTGCATAAATGACTACCCATCAGTATTAGAATTTCTTCAGGACCCTACAGTTAGAATGGTAGGCTGTAGCTGTGTTTTAAGGCTCCTTTATAGGAGCTCTCAAGATCTTTTTCAGAATCATTAACAGGATGTTCATGCATTGGGCATTTTCTAAAAGCTACCTACTTATTATATAACTTTCAAGACTATAGAGGAAAAGGCAACTTCTCTGCTCAAACTCTCTAGCACAGGGAGCATGCTTCCCGCACGTGACACTTGCTCCAGGAGCACCTCTGCTAGACAGGCTGTGAACAGCTTCACCGGCCACTTACTTAAGTGTTCACTACAGCTGTTTCAGCTGACACACGGTAATTAGTATAAACATCCTACAACATAATTTCAAGTATTTATACTATAATTGCCCATTTTAATTTCAGTCATTAAACATATTTAGAGTGCATTAATTTTAAAAGTAATTACTTTAATTGTAGCATGAATGTAATCAAACATAATGCACGAGATCTGGTACTAAACTCATTTCAGCATATGCTTGAACTTGTGAATTGCTCTATTCAAATATCCTGAACCCCTTAAGTTTTAATTTCGATAAGCCTGTTTTCCAATCGGAACTTGGGAGAGGAGTGCCTCCTGAAAACCACTTTCTCTTCGTCTTCAGAAAGTTATCGGGAGATGCTTTATATGCGCAGTCCTCGCTGTGTGTACTCTGCAATGCCAGACTCTGAAGGTGTGTGAGGCTGTGGGACTCTCTTATAGAATTTAGGAGCATTAATTTAGTATTGAGGAGGAAAGGAGAAACAGACCTTACAAAGAAATATCTGTAAAACCATGTTCTAATCTTGATCGTTGTTCTGGAATTATGTGACTACCCTGGTCTTTAGGAAACACATGTGAAAGGATTTAGGGGTAACGGGGCAGGAGGCCTCCAAGTTACTAATAAATGGTCAGAAAATAATAATGTGTGTGTCTGTGTGTGTATAAGAGAGAGAAAGAGAAAAAGAGAATAATAAACAAATGGGGCAAAATGTTTTTAAAAATTGGTGAATCTGGTTAATGAGTGTATTAGAGTTCCTTGTGTCCTGTCTGCAACTCTTAAGTAAGCTTGAAGTTATGTAAAAATAAAATGAAACTTTGATGTAAACCTTTATTTAGAGCAATTGGCGATGTCTTAATCTAGATCAAGATGTTTACATATGAAGTTTCACTCTTGGGGGTCTCTCCTAGGGAAATAATTGGAAAATTGTTTATTGCAGCATTGTTTATAATAACACTTATAAAACATCCTAAATAGCCCACAATAAGAGAGGAGAGTAATGAGGTCAGAAATGGCAAACTACATTTAAGATGTAGGAGGAGGCAAAGGAGCTGGCTCAAAAAAAAAAAGAAAGAAAGAAAGCAGGACCAAGAAAGGCTATTAAAGGACCAGGATAAAGGCAGAAATGTGAAGGAAATCCTGTTCTCCCCCCCACCTACCTGTCTTCCTTCCTTGCCTCCTCCCACCCTCCCTCCCTCCCTCCCTTCCTTCAGTTATTAATTCAACATGTGTTCATTGCATGCTTACTAAGCCCCAAACACTTGACTAGTATTGGGGAAATAATGATGAACCAGGAAAAAAGTCCCTGCCTTCACTGAGGTTATGACCTAGTAATAATACCAAAACAACAAGGAGGAGGAGATGATGATAAAGAGTGTTTAAAGATATAAAAAAGCTTTGTGTAACAAAGAATATCAAGAAGTTTAGAAATGTTTGTGTCCAAACCCATTCAGGAAGCATGGGAACTAAAAGGGAAAGGATATTCCTCAAAGTAAGGACATTTGAATTATTTGAATTTTTACTATGCAAACATATTCCAATTTTTGTTAAAAGAAAAAAAATAGTTTATTACAAATCCAACATTCTCTACTTTGTTCAAAATAGACAATAATTTAATAAAGTTAAGACTTCCTATGTTCTTCATTTGCAAAAGTATTTTAGATATTTAGATATTTATTCTAGAACAGAAGTTTCCAAACTTTCTTGGCTTAAGAAGCTCTTGGTGTCTCAGTTAGCTTTTCATAGCATCTGCAGGCTAAAAAAGCTCTCTAACTCTTCTGTTTATAAGAAGGTTGAAGCAACTTAAAAGTATTTATGTCCTAACAACTTGAAAAAATAAGACATATAAGTTGAAAAACATCTCTTTTATTCTTAAACAACCACAATTTCCTTCTAATGGGATATGTGTGTCTGTTGGGCACCGCACAGCTTCCCCAACCTGTGCACTGATGTTCTCATTTCTTTGCCTACATTAGATTATGCATGGCCCCTGTGTTTTATGAACACCCCACTTCATGGAGACAGGATGTCATAAAAGGAAATGTAGTGCAGTGTGACGTTGGAACCGTGAACACTTTGCGCTAGTCATTTTTGTAGCATCAGGCAGATGTCAAGTACAGCTCTGAGGGGCCCTTGAGTACCTAAGCACAATTTGGCAACTGCAACTCTAGATGTTATTTTTGGCCTTCACAGAATTTGTGTAGCCCTGGGAAAAATCAGAGCATGTCCACTGCGACTTAGTTAATTGTTGTTGTTGTTGTTGTTGTTATTTCCATTATTACTACTTGTATTGGACCTCAAAAGGACCTGCCAGGTTTTGCAGTAAGTTGCATTTATCCATCTCAGTGGCCAAGCTCCAGGGAGGAGCTGTATTAACCCTGGGATGGAGTAGAGTGAAGAAGAACTGACATCTTTGACAATTGGATTCGAGTTGTGGATTAAGCAAGTCAACTTCCCAGAGATTCAGTTTCCCCAAATGAAAAAAGCATCTTGCTCTATTTACAATCCTAAAGTGAGTATCAAACAAGATCTTGTGCTTGAAAACACTTCAGTATGCAGGAAACTCTCCACAGTATGATGTTTTAACACAGCCATCATTGTCTATGCCATTATGCAAGGTCTTAGTGGACTAGATGCTTTACTCTGGAATAGTGCTGTAAATAAATATTTCTAGCTTTGGTCTAACTAGAGTAATTGGTGTGAAGCCAGGACAATTTCTGTCCTTCCCCAAATCAGTTGAAAGGTTATAGACTTTAGTCTCTCTGATTTTAGCAGTCTGAAAACAGCTATTTAGTTTTTCTGTGGAGATTTACATATTGTTTATTCCCTACAAATATTAAAAAAAAATTACTCTAAGTGAAGTCTTCTTTACCTCTGTCTTCTAGATTTCCTTTTTGTGTTCTGTGGTTTCTCAAATGCCAAAGTGTGAATTTTGTACGAACTAATGAATACCATGTCCTTACAATGTGTTATATGATAATTTGTCTTGTCTTTGGGATATCATCCTGGGCTGTGCTATTAAACTGTAGCTGTAGAAGGACATGCGTGGTACCTTATTTCTGGTCACTAATATGATAAATTTAATCAAATGAGCTAATATTGTTAAAGCCCTTAGAACATTATAATAAGGTACTTTGTGGTGTGGTGCATAAGTGTTATATTTAAGTGCTTGATAGCAGAAACTTGAGTTGAATTTATTTATTTACAGTCTCATAGCTAATGGAGAGCAAATAGAATAAAAAGCAAAGTGAGACCAGTTCATCAGGAGATGTTCAGATCACTGTGGGGTCAAGACTCTTCCAGCACTGCTTATCTCCTAACCCCCAGTTTGGTTTAATTTTTTATTTTTGCTTGTATTACATACACTGACCAATTATTACGTGCTCAACTATTTGTTCCCAAACTGGACTAGGGACATTTTCTCCATAATCTCTTTATCATCGAAGGCCTGGACATGCAGTAGTCGTTTGATACATTTTTGTTGACTAATAGACTAAGAAATGAATAAAACAGTAAATAAATGTTAACCCCACTGAACCATAACATTGAGCATATTAGAGTTCTTAGATTTATAGATGCTAACCCCCCAGGATCCTCCTTTATGCTCCCACTTGGCATAAAATCCTGATAGTCAAGTCACATTCTTACCAAAATATTTGAGCTAAGCTAGTACTGATAAACTAGTTTCATCAATATAGCTAATTACTTACTTACTTAAAACTTTGATTTTTAAATTATAAGACTTTTTTTAAAACAAGGTTTCTGATGAGCTCAAGGTCTGTAGCAGACAACAGGTATTCTATTCACTACCCTCCCCCCATTTATTTTGTCTATGAAATAGATTATTTTATTTTCTTGTATTGATTTCCATCTTCACTTGATTTAAATTCCTTATGCTCTCTGCATTTAGAATTGTCTATTACTAAAATGTTCCTTGCAGATTGCTGAGTTTATGGTGCACAATATTACTTTTTCATTGGTAATTGCACTGCAGATTATTATATGAAAAAAGATCCATTCTTTTCTTGAGGCATAAAACCAAGTTCCTGTCTGTGTTGCGGATGTTAAAACTCCCAAGACACTTAAGGAAGAAGAGTGGGAGTATTAACTCTACAAAAAAAATCCTTTGGCCAAATACCCATGAAAAGCCTCTCTCATCTCTATACATGAGACTAAGATTCTTAAGAATGATCTCTCTCAGAGAACTACTTTATGCAATTACAATAAAATATTGAGCATTTCTTTGGATATTATGCACATTCCTTTCCAAGAGGAAATCCCAAAACATTTTATAAAATCTTACAAATTTATACTACCAGAAAGTAAAATTAATGATTTAAATAAATTATGAACATTTCAGGAACAATACTTTAGTTGATTCATAAGCTATCCTAAATATTAAATTGCTAAAAATGAGTAAGTTTTTTCCATCTAAAACTATGTAATATTTACAACTCTGGAGTCCGTTTTTATAGAAATCTAATATTTTAAAATAGCTTAGGGAAGTCTCCTAAGAGCAGAACAAATGTTACAGTGCAATAACTTATTGATGTCTCCTCAAATCAGACACCTTTCAATTCAGAGTGCCATGTGCATGAAGAAGCATAAGTTCTAAAAACGATTCATTTAAAAATATTTTAACTTTTTTTCATTTAGTTATTTGCAATATCTTCATTTGTCCCCATTGTGCTTTTGGGGTCTTTTAATAATTTCTACATTTCATATGCTGAAATATGCTTATTTTTTGATGTTGCAAACCCTCCTTAAAGCTCACTATTTTCATCTCAAAAAGCAAATCCTATCAACCTTTTGAAATGCGCAGACACTCTGACCTATTCATTACCTTAGGTGACACAGGGTTGACAGACCACAGGAGTCTGGGCTACTGTGCCCAGTAGAATTGATGACGGCGCTCACTGCAACTGGGGGCTTTGAGTGTGCACTGGTTGTTAAGATAAACACAAAATGTTGGTACCAAGAGAACAGGCTCAACAGAGCTGTAGATGGATGTTATTATTTTTACGAAGGAGGCCTCTGGTGATAAAACAGGGTTGACCCTGTTAGTGGGAGCTTCATAAATCTTTCCGAGCTGAAGGTTCCTGGCTGAGCAGGTTGGAGGGTGGACAAAAGAATCAAAAGATCCAGGATGTGCGGAGCATGTGAGGATTGCCTGAGGGACTCTGCAATAACACAACAATAGCCAAGACCGCGAGGCTCAGCGTCAGTTCCTGCTTGCTTTCAGCTGCCGCTAACCGTTTTAATCTTTCATTCTTCTTTTTCCTCTGAATTAAAGAACGTTCTTAGTCATACCAGTTTTTATTGTCATTTATGGTCTTTCTCCCCTCCCCCAGTGCAGGGTTTCCCACTGCACTGTTCTACACAGTCTTATAATAAACATTAGTTATTTTACTGTTATTTTATGGCTATAATGAAAGTAATATTTCTCATTTATTTTATATTGAACATGTTTGAGGGCCTTGTCTGAATTCAAAACAATCATTAAAAACCACAGATTTTACTTCTTATAGCAGTGGTTCTAGTTTGAGGACATAGTGTGTAATTTGTTGGAACCTTTATATCATCAATTATTACAAATGAAAGTAAGGATAAACTGATTATGTTACATTGTATTTATTTTCCTAACTGACCTGTTTCAATAGAAATATTTAGCTTTAATAAACCATCTGAATACACAAACAGTTTATAGGACATGGTCATTTTTTTCTATTGATTCTTTTAAATAACAGAGAAGAACTTAGGGAAAATTCTATTTCTCTTGTTGTTTACAGATAGCGTAAGGTTCACTACAGGGTGTGTTTTTAAATATCTATCGTTGGACTAAACATGTTAAAGATAATCTTCCTTGCTGACAGTTCTGAACTAGCCTGTGAATACTTGAAAGAATCCAATATCAATAATTTTCAAATATTATTAAATACCTACTAAAATGTTCAGTGCTATTAGGTGCTTGTGGCTTTAATAAAACGTGTGATATGATCCTTAATGATTTTCTGAGGTTAAATCAGGGCCCAATAATTTCTCATGCCTTGCCAAAGAGATGATAAAAAGTTTTATGTTATAAGACTCATGATGATTTCAAGAATGGGCTATTGAACATTTGCTGACTCTGCTGAAAGTCATTTTCAAATAGTGCCATGAAGATGGAGCATATGAGAGAAGTCAGTGGTCTTCAGCGTGTTTCTCAGAAACACAACACAAATCTCTTCTTTTGCAACAAGGTTTACGCCTCTAAGTACATTTTGTGATTGATTAAAGAGTCAAAACCGTTTTTGTTTTTTGTTTGTTTTTTAATAATTTGCCTTGGAAACTATTATTCCAAAGAGCATCTTTAATACCATGGCTAAACAGATTCACTAGGAGAATAATATTTAAAAACTACCTTCCACCCTCTATTAAGCTGAAGCTCTGTTTGAATAGCTTTTGAATATCTGGGGGAAATGCATTTCTACATTTCAGTAAACTTAGTGGTTATGCCTTGCTCTCTGCTTTTGGTCCAGTAATAAAATGTGCTGCTTCCTTATCTTTTTAGAAATAGAGCTTCATTCTAAATAGATCTTGGGAAAAATTATATGTATATTGTTAAAGTGGAAAACCATGAAATAATTAAGTCTAAATCTTTGCTGATTTTTAAAAAAGACTTTTAATTTGTTAGGTTGTTAATCTCAGAAACTAATCCTTTGTGTTTGTTCTAATCACACTGAAGGTCAAAATATATTTTAGCTTTAAGTGACATTCCAAAAATTTATAAAATATTATCAAATACTTTGAAAGGCTCTGAATATAGCTTTTATTCCTTTGAAAAGCTATGCTTATTACATGTACTGTTTTCCTCAAAATGTCTGACATCATTTGGCAAAATTATTTAAATGTAGAATAAAAGATGTGATCAAGAAACATGTTTAAATAAAAGGGTAAATTTTCTTATTGGTTTTCATAGTGTTCAGGAAGAGAATGGAATCTTGTATGTTTAGGAAGTTTGCAATTTTTAAGTGTATTTAAGAAATAATTATGCATCTAAGTAAACTGCCTAAACGGAACATGCTATATAAACAGATTTGTTGTTCAGTTGCTCAAGCACCAAAATTGCTATGAAAGTAAAATTGTAATCTTCATCTTTACCAATTTAAGTATGTGATTCAATTTTATCTAATATATTCATTTGTCACCCACATTAAATTTTCTAGCACAGGGAAGTCGTAAGACATTCCAGTCACAAAGCTTATATGACTACACATGGCTGTTAACCTGCTTACCTGTGTTCCATTCCATGGCTAGACTAGGCTCTAATATCTACTATTATTTACATTTTCTTTTTAAAAAAGTTTTTTTTACCTTTTAAATTATAGCTTACGTTAACTATTATTTTATATTAGTGTCAGGTGTACTGAGTGATCATAGACTTTATAAAGTGTTCCCCAGATATTTCTAATACCTACCTGATACCATAAATAGTTATTATACTATTATTGACTATATTTCCTATGCTGTACTTTCCATCCACATGACTATTTTGTAACTACCAATCTGTACTTCTCAATCCTTTTAGATTTTTTTACCCAGTTCCCCAACCTCCCTCCCCTCTGGCAACCATCAGTTCATTTTTTGTATCTATGAGTCTTTTGTTGTTCATTTATGTTGTCCTTTAGATTCTGCATATACATGAAATCATTTGTCTTTCTCTGACTGACGTTTTCACTTAGCATAATGCCCTCTGGGTCCCTCCATGCTGTCACAGATGCTAAGATTTCCTTATTTTTTATGACCAAGTAATATTCCACTGTATATATGTACCACATCTTTTTTATCCCCTCATTTATTTATGGGCACTGGGGTTGCTTTCAAATCTGGCCTATTGCAAATAAAGCTTCAATGAACTTAGGGGTGCTTATGTTCTTTCAAATTAGTGTTTTGGGTTCCTTTGAATATATTCCCAGAAGTGGAATCGTTTGGTCAAAAGGCGGTTCTATTTTTTAAATTTTTGGAGGAAACTCCATATTGTTTTCCACAATGGCTACACCAGTCAGCGTCCCCACCAACAGTTCCCTTTCTCCACATCCTCGCCAGCACTTGTTTGTTGATTTATTGATGATAACCATTCTGACAGGTGTGAGGTTATATCTCATTGTGGTTTTAATTTGCATTTCTCTGATGATTAGTGATGCTGAGCATCTTTTCAATATATCTCTTGGCCATCTGTATGTCCTCCTTAAAGAATAATGTCTGTTTAGGTCCTTTGCCTGTTTTTTTTTAATTGGATTGTTTGGTGGGTTTGTGTATGTGTGTGTGTGTTGAGTTATTTGAATTCTTTATAAATTTTTCATATTAGCCCCTTATCAAATATGTCCTCCCATTCAGTGGCTTGTCTTTCACTGTTTCTGTTTGGTTTCACATTACTATTTTTCCATTTTAATTATTTTTACAATTCATTTTGAATCCTATTTTTCACCAACTTGGAAAATAAAATATAACTTTTTATTTAAAATCTTTCTAAAACATAATCCTCTCAACTATTATTTTAAATATAATAAATTGGAAGCAATTTTGGAATAATTAACTCCATGTCCTTTCATGAATTCTTAACTCTTCTTAATCTACTCAGACTAAATGGGATTTGGCTGGTCTTTCATAGAGGATGGGATGGATGGAGGAGGCACATGGTAGTTGTCAAGAAATCAGTGTGGCAAAGAAAGACAATTATTGCTAGTGGTTCTTTGTTTTTATCTTGCATATTTGTTTTTCTGTAAAGCAGAGGTCAACAAAACAGTTACTTAAGGCAAAATAATTTTACCCATTTCTTCCCAGTAAGAAATTTTTTATATAAAGGGCATGTTATGGTCAAAATAAAATTTTTTTTTGAGATACAATACACTTTGGGGGGAAATCTAAATGAGCATTACTAATTTTATTTGCCATGACAATGAAATCGCTATTATAGTACAGGAGGTATTGTAATTGGTTCTTATAATTTAACTCTAGTTTCTTTAAATTAATTATAGCATTTTTAAAAGCTATCACATTTCATCAGTATCTAAATTTAGCTTTTCCTTTTTACAAAACTTAAGGTTTTTTTCCCCTTATGCATTTATTTAGGATCATTCACAAAAATCTAGGAGTCATTGAAGCGTTTTGTTCCGTTAAGTGAAATCTCCATTTGTCCATGTTTACTTGATGTTGTCATGTTCTCTAGTATTTTATTTCAATTCCTGAGAAAGTGTTTTTCATAAACCCAGGGTCACAGGTTTGAACTGCCCATAGGCCACACCACTGTCCACAAATGATATTCTGCCTCCTAAATCCAAACTACACCGCAGCTGCCTGGAGATTGTGTGTTGATATGCTTCTGGAGACCACTGAGCTTGGGTGATGGAGTCTCGATGCTGAACAGCACACTCGCGGCATGTCTGCTTGCAAACATTTAATAGCAACACCTCTGTACATACGAGGGGCGGTGTGTGCTGTCTCCAAATGATACAGCAAGAATCCAATGCGTGGTATGGTGGAAAAAGCAGTTGCTTTGCAGTCATAATATTCTGAATGTAAAATTCAGAACTGCTGCTGACAAGTATTTTTTAACCCCACAGAAATTGTAAAAATGCCACGGAGTTGAGCCTCACTTAATAAGACTACCGATAAATGACTTCGAACTATTCCAATAGCTTTAGCATATTTCAGACCCTGGACCCTCGAACAGGTCGATTTATGAAAGAGAGGTTGATACAAGAAAATAAAACATGCCTCCCTGAGAAGGTAGCCTTATTTGTCGACCAAAAAAATTACTCCTTTTGGATTGTAAGAATAGTGAGGAGTAACACAGTCCTGGTAATGATCAAGAGGGCACCGTGTGAAGAGTGTGAAGCATACAATTTGTCATCTGCGTTTCCTTCCAGGGTTGCCATCAATCTCCATCAGGCCCCAATTTCTCACATACCCCCCACTGAAGTAGGAGAAACGTCTCTGTTATGCTTTAAGAAGTGAGTTACAACGTGCATTTGTTAACACTGAGCAGGGTTCTCTGACCACCAGAGCACAAACCACCCCAGAGACCTCAACTGAACAGGAGAAAATTGATGAAGGCTGCCAAAAGCTCATGACCACGAATACAGGTAATTTGGGTTTCTTGGCTTTGTTCTTATCTTCTGAGCTGACATTGTTGGTCATCTCTCTTGTTTCTCTCCCTCTCTCTTTTTTTTACTCTTCTCTCATTTTCCCATACTTAAAGAGAAAACATCATTTGTTTTTTTTTAAATCACCATCTTTTATTGTATCTCTCTGTACTCATGTTAATTTATCTTGGATCCCCATTTCATTTATTTCTTTGGACTTACCAACCTTTAGAATTTCTTATTCACCCCGCTACATATTTTGTTGTATAAATCTAGCTGAACAGAAATCATAAGGTCTTTTAAACAGGTTGGTACTCAATAACATTTTAAATTTTGGGTTTTTTTTTTCCAGCCCTGAGACAATTTCTAGTTCAGTGTTTTTCTCCTGTTTTTACTATTTTTCACAGATATTATCCTATCATTTTGCTTTTTATAATTTTACTTTCAGGATTTGGTACAAAGAATAGAGATGGAAAGTGTCCCTAGTATATGGAAGCGTTTAAATTTAATTTTTTTCTAGTATATGGAAGTGTTTAAATTTAAATTTGTCACTATTTCTTCCATACTGGTTGGAAAAATTCACCCACAAAAACATCTGGGGCTAGATATTTAGTTTGGGACAGTTTCTAATTCCAAATTTAATTTCTTTACGACATACCGCTGTACAGGTTTTCTAATGATTGTCTCCTTTTTCATGTTTTGTTTGTAAGAAACTTGCCTGACTTATCTAAATTTTCAAATGTGTTGGGTTAAAATTTTTCATATTGTCATCCTATTAACTTTTTCTTAGGACTACATGTTTTATAGTGATATTTTTATTCCCCATGTAAATTATAGATAGCTTTCTTATATTTTCCTTGATCATTCTTGTTAGTAGTACATCAGTTTTGTCAGTTCTAGAGAAATATCTTGTGCTTTTGTTGAGTCAGTTACACATTTGTTTTCTCTTTTATTTCTGCTATTTTATTATTTCCTCCTTACTCCTCTATTTGGGTTTAATTTTATTTCTAACTTTTTAATATGGATATGTACATTATTGATTTTAAAACTTCTTCTTTGTTAACAGATAGGTTAAAACTACAAATTACCCTCAAAGCATAGCTTTATATGATCCCACAGTTGTGATTTATGTTTTTATTATTATTTTGTTCATTGTGACTTATTCTTGGACTACTTTGTTACTCATAAGTGCATTGGCTAATTTCTAAACATTGGAAGTGTACCAACTACATTTTTATTATTAATTTCTAGCTTAATCCCACTGTGTTCAGAGGATATACTCTCAACTCTTTCAATCCTTTAAAAATTATTAAACTTGACTATGGGCCAGCATTTAGCATAAAAATTGCAACAAGATCACTTGAAAAGAATCAAATTCTGTATCAATGGACCCTAAAAAACACAATTAACAAAGTTGACATAATTTTTCTATCCTTAGTAAGTTTTTGTCTAGTTGTCTCATCTGTTATTGAGTAGCATATTAAGTTCCTCATCTCAATATGAATTTATATGTTTATCCTCTGATTGTCCTTTTCTTTTTACCTAAAAATTATGAAGCTATGTTGTTATGCACGTCCAATGAAGGCAGTTACAGTTTTCTCATGGATGAACTGTATCATTATGAGATATTTCTCTTTATTGATAGAGATGCTTTGTGTCTTTCTCAATCAAGGAAAATGTCTAATTCTTCTTCATTTTAAGCTTTGATATCTTTGGCAGTGACTCAAGATCTGGGTGGTAACTCCCAACACTTATGTCACTCTCAAAGTGTTCTCGAAGTCCTTTCCTTTTGACAAAGATTCCGTTTCACTTTTCCAGACCTTTCCAACATTAGCAACTGTGGATGGAATCCCTGAAATAATATATCTTATATTAAGAACCATCACCTCTTAGATTTTCCTCCTATTTTATTTTTCTTCTTTATGCCACTATTTCTGTTTAAAGCAGTGGAAAGAGCCTGTTACAATCTAAAAGTAAGTTTTGTTCAACCCCACAGTCTTATAATGATGTGGCAATATACATTAATGCTATAGCTGCTTCCATTTCTCTCTGACACCTATCAACCTATAGCTGTGAGGGTTTCTTATTCATTAGTCAATCATCATGGCCAACACGTACTTAGCTCTCACTGACTTTCACCTTGATTGGAGCTTGACTGAAGCTTCAACCAAAAATCATCACTTTCCTGTGTCACTAACTGGTGACTTTTCCAATAATTTTCTTTATATAATAGCATAGACTTTGAAAAATATAAACTCTAAAGTTCAAACTATAAAATTTATTTATGACCTAGGAGGACAGATAAAGAAAATTCCATCTGAAAATGTTTTATACTTTAAGAGTAAAGTCTTCAACTAATCTTGGGAAGTGTTTGAATTAGTATGGAGCCAGAGGAGAATTTCAGCCAAAATTGGGGCAATTTACAAAATTAATCTAATCTTACCCTGATTATGACATCTTGTTATGGAGTTGCTACTTAGTAGTAGGAAATACTGTAATTCCTTATTCTGTGATGTTATGTGATTCTACTCTTGTCCATCTCATGGTTTCTAGCACTCTCCTCTACCCTGATTTCATCACCTACATGCTGAAGGCTACTCAGTCCCTCATTTCTGCTCCATCTCCCTCTCCAATGCTGGGAGGTTCATTCCAGGGACTCACGACATCATTACCTTTCTCATAGACCTTCAAACTGAAGATGTCCTGAACAGAATTTCACTCTATTCAAAAAGCTATACTTTCTCCCACAAGACTGCAGACCCCATACTCTAATCTGGAAGATGGAATAACCCTTTCTTACAGGCACTGGCAATTTACTATCACTTTCTAGTTACTACCCAAGACTAATATTTCCATCGTAGAAAAAACTACTGACTTCAATGCTGCTGTGTCTGTTTTATTTCAGGTTCACCATCTTATCAGGCTATGGTAACTGTTTCTGATTTGGTCACACTGCTATCTCACCTTCTCTTGCCCATTTACCTCAACAAGCCAGTGTAATTTTCTTGAGTAAACCCCTTCGTGTAGCTGTTTTGCTTAAATTCACCCATAGACTCTTGGCTGCCAAAACATAATTTAAAACCCTTACCAATGACATGTTCTTCATAATCTGGCACATTCTTATAAACCCAGTCCTATTACTAACATCTCATCACCACCCCTATTATATACCTTTTTGCACCCTTTTGTTTATATGCCTGTCTCCTTTATATAGAGAGGGAACACCCTGGCATGGGGGAGGCTCTCAGTATAGATGGAGTGCAGAAGTCCATGATGCAATGCATGAGAAAAAGGGTCAATTTTCACTTCAATGACTCATACTAAATTATGTTTGCAAGTGTTAAGCCAAACTACCATGGCTTTCTCATTTTCATCCCATTGTCATCGATGAAGAAAGATGATAACCTCTTTACAGTTTGAATCACCTATATTTAGTAAAAATATTAAAATAACCCAAAACTGTAGCTATGGGATATATTGAAAAGAAGATTGTCTCAAGAGTTTGGAGATCCAAGTTCTAGTCCTGGGAATTTAGACAAATCACCTAATCTCTCAGTGACTCATTTTCTTGTAGGTCTTATTTTGTCTGTCTTTTCAGCTCCAGAAATCTATGGACTTAAACTGATTTTCACATCATCTATATTTATACCAGGTTGATTCTATTTTTCTGAACTCTGACTGGCTTCTTCCTTCTTCTGGCCATGCCTCATTTCACTTTTCCTTTATTTTTTTACTTTAAACTCTGTTTTCAAAAATTAAAAAGTGCTTCTTGTTTTGCGATGCCCCATTTTTATCATACTAATTAAATGTGGGTTTTTGTTGTGTATCATTTCTGCAGAGCAAATGATTATGTAAAACAGTACATTCCTTCTTTGCCTTTTCAGATTTTTATATCGATTCTAATAAAAAGTATGCATGAGCAATTGTGTGTCTAACTTCTTCAGGCTCTGAGCAGAGTTGTATCATTCACAGGCACAATGTTTATTAGCTCATTTGTATGACATAACAGGATATAAAGTTACTGTACAAGATTATGTTTCCAGTACCTATCCCAGATGATGAACAGCATGACAGATTAGTGTTCTAGGGCACAAATTTTAGGATAAAACTGGTGACCTGGGGTGTATATTTTTCAAAAACCAAATCATTAACTGGGAAATAAAAGAGAAGGCCTTGATTAAGTCAAAATAATTGCTTAAGATCTGATCTGATCTGAACAGTCTTTACTTTAATATAAATAACAGACTTTCTGGCTGGCCCTGGAGTGAGAACAGGAACAGGATCAGCGATGACAACACATGACATGGCTAGTGTCTGAGGTTCCCATCGTTATGTGTGGTGTCCTGTTCAGTTCAGCAAATTCCACAGGATTTTACACCCCATTGACTGTACTAGTGACAAGATCTGATGTCTGTCAGCAGACAGAAGAGTCACAGCCATGTCGTGTGCATGTGTTGGGCTCACTCTTCTGGTTTTTGTAAAGAGCATGGGCTGGTTTGCTTCGGTGATCACTTTGCAGTCTGATCCACAGTGAGTTTGGAAAGGAAAAAGCAGCAAAACATTTCCCCTGTACTTATTTGTGTTTTCAAGGATGCTTGAGAGAAATACTTGAGAGGAAGAAATACTTCCTGTTAGAGAAGGAACCTTGGAGATTAGCAGATCTTCCCTTCTTATAGACAAGGGAATTAAAGGCTGATGGAATTAAGCGACATGCTTAAGGTCATTTATCAAATTAGGGAAGGCATTAGGGAGAGTTTTCAACTTCTTCTAACTCCTAGGCCAGGACTTCCCCCATTTCTATGCTCATTTTCCAACTAAGACTAAAGCTATGCTATCTCTTTAAGTATGAATAAACTATCACACAAACAGGCTTTATTTTTCCTTACCTGAGAGTGGATGCTCACTGATCAAAGATGGAGCATTTTTTTTTGGAGGGTATGTGTTTCTTTAACATGCACTGGGTAAAGGTATAAGGCTTTACCCTCTCATTTTGGGATTCTCTACAAATGAGAAAAGTGTTTGGTTGCAGGGTGGTTCAAAATTCAACACATGTCCAACATAGATGTCTTTCTAAAAGTTAGCTAGGTATGAGCAACACTAAGGGCTATGCAATTATTTATTCATCTCTAATGCTTTATTTACATTTCATAAAGATTCTCAAGTATCATGGCAGAGCCGCAGAATCAAATCTCTGTTGGTGAGATCAAGGAGTCTGTGTTGGTTGAATGTTCTGAGGTGATTCTGACTTGCATCAGGTTTTGAACTTACAGCCCTTGTGGAAGGAGGTCTCAGCTGTTTGTGGTTTTCTGCTATAGCATAAGCCTCTCTAACTCTCTGCACTACAACTGGAAATGTTTAGGTCATGTAACACCTTTCAATAAAGTTTGGAAAGCTTGCTTCACATTGACAAGTCCATATATTTAGGTTATAATGCTTTCCTGGTCTTTTCATAAGGTATTATTATCTCTATAATATGCAGCTAAACAGCCACCAGGAATAGACAAGCCTATTTTAGGATTAAATCATGCCTTGGAAATGTAAAATATCTTTGTTTTCTCTACTGGCCTTCTTGCCCTAACCTGGCAGATACATCATTTGGAACTGTTTTAACATTTTAAAAATATATGTTGAAACAAAAAAAAAAGAAGGAAATTAAAAGTGCATGAAGAAGGTAATTTCAAACTTGGAAGTACCACACAGAAATCCTGGGGCAAAAAGCTTTATGTTATTATCTATGAAAGTTTCGCCAAAGTTTCAAACATGGGATTCAAGTTAAAATTCTGGCTTTCCAAAGAGAGGGAGTGACAAAGTAGGCAAGCTGATGTGTGCACTATTTCACAAAAGGGATGAATGTGAGAAAATACTGAAATTTGGGTAAATAAATTAAAAGTTATTCTAACTTAGTAACCTCTTGATATTTTTGACTTTTTATTCTGTTAGACTTCTGACTTAAAAGTAAGAAATTGACTTAATAATCCTATTATATTCATGTATGAGAAAATCTATTGCATAGCAGTGATTCTGAAGAGACATCAAATTAGAAGAGAAAGAAAGCATAACTTTTGAAAGTCTGGAGGATCAAGGCAATATATATGTCTTGTGATAACTAATGATAACAAATTGGAATCTAAAAAAGGAGAAAAAATATTTTACTGGCTCACTGAGTATCAGTGAACTATTTGTTTTTTGTGGGTATTTTAGAAAGCAATAACAGGGAGGCCGCAGGAATTGCTGATTTTTTCTTTTCAAAGTTTGTAAACTAAAAGCCCTGAAAAAAATTCTACTGGGAAATATACAATTTTTTTTTCACATTTCTCTGCCCCAAGTTTACATTGATTTACATTCATCATATGCTGCTTTGCTGAACGCAGTTACTAGGACCGTGAAACATGGTAGGAGGATACGAGAAGGTAGAATGAATGTGTATGCAACAGTTACTTGATGAAAACACTTCCTATTGCCTGTGGAGTAGATTCTATAATCCCATGTAGTTACCTGTTTCAGTAGCCTCTAGCTACCGCAGTCAAAAGATACTTTCTTATGTACACATTACTAAACTTCGTTTCTATTCTTCAGTGCCCTTTTCCAAAGTTTCATTCATTCCTTTAATGTGAGATTGTCAGCTTGGTTTACCACATCAAGGGGTTTTGAGAATTTGTCTTTTTTTAAAAGGCATTTTCTAGAATGGCTATTTAATGACAGACCAATGATTTTGTTGTATATGCATGATTTGTTTACCATACCTGATGTAATTTAATTTTTCAAAAACACTCTCAGATTATTTAGGGTTTGCTTTATGAAGGCATACCCTCAGGAAAGAAGTGAATCATGATGGTTAAGAGGTTGCCTCTACCCTCAGAACACTGGAGTTCAAATCCTTGCCCAGCAAGCAATTTGCTTTAACTGTGTTTCCATTTTCTTATCCATAAAATTGGAAGGACGATGATAAAATTACCCTTGGACAGGGCCGTTGTGTAAAACCTTCATCTATTTTGTTTTACTTGAGTTTCACAATATTTGGAAATGTGTTTTAAATGTTTTAAAGTCCAAAACATAACCTTATCAACAACTTTCCAAGTCTGATAGAAGAAAAAGGGCTCTTTGATTCTTTCGCACATCCTCCTCCTCTCAGAGGTCACAAAGACCTCTAGACGGAAAGACCTCTTTACAAAAGAGAAAAGAAAGAGAAAACCACTATACCCACAACACCAGTACTGTATTTTTCTTCCATTTTGAAAAGAATCTAATTTGAAGTAAAAAGTTATAGAAATAATAACTGATGTTATGCCTCTAGAAATATGAAGACCAAACAATAGCGACAACCTCCCTTATCCATGTCCTGTCCTCCTTCGAACTTCTTGTGAAATAAACACATCGGGGTATGAAGCAGCATTCCATGGACGGAATACCTTCAGACCCTGAATTTTTTCATGAAGGTTCTAGCTTACTACTTTCAGTAAAATGTCAAGAAAATGATATGATCCATATGTGGATTAATGTCACCTTACAGAAATCTTTGAAACCTGAGATGCTGTTCTGGAAAAGTTACTGTTACCTTGGTTTCCACAGTTCTTTCTTAATGGTCTCTGCCTCTTTAAATTGCAGTGGTCTTGATAATTCAGGTCATCTTTTAGTTTTTAAGGATAAAGGCAAAATGGAAGAGAAATTAGATTTCTGCTTCAAAGTGATTTTCTACTTTGTACATACTTATATCAATAAACTTCCATTTATAGTGACACTCTAAAACTTACTTGCCCAAAAGTTTTGCCTGAGCCCAATGTGAACCAGACACAGCATTTCACTTACCATGATTATTTCTAATGCTGACATTTTGGAAGCATTTCTATCACAGAGAAAATTAAGTCTCACAAAAGTAATATTTTTTGTTTAGATCTCATGTGGAAAATTAAGTGTTTATGGTTAAAGCTTATTCAAATCTTGCTTCTCAAATCATTTTCCTTTATCTTTTATAGCCTACAGTCAGGTCATTACATTAGAAATTCTAAATAAGGTGAAAAAGCATTGTTAGATTTGCATTTAGTAAACTTGACTTCTTTCTTAGTAATATGGTGTAATTGTAGATTTACAGATTCTTGATATTTTACATTGAGGTAAACTAGGTTTGGCCATGTTAATGAAATACATGACAAACTTACAGAGTTCAGTGTAAAGCTGTAAAAATAGGATGCCAGATTCCCATTGTTCTGTACCTTTTGTTTGTTTCAAATGTACAGTCAAAAGTGACTATTAGGTCTATTCTTAGTCACATTGAACAGGCCTAATTAACTTGCAAGAGAATTTGTTCACATAGAAATATGGAATATTTTGATTTGGCCATATATATGTATGTTTTTTAAAAGATTTTATTTATTTTTATTTTTAGACAGAGGGGAAGGGAGGGAGAAAGAGAGGGAGAGAAACATTAATGTGTGGTTGCCTCTTGCATACACTCTACTGGGGACCTGGTCCACAACCCAGGCATGTGCCCTGACTGGGGAATTGAGCCTGCGACCCTTTGGTTTGCAGGCCGGCACTCAATCCACTGAGCTACATCAGCCAGGGCTGATCCTATATATTTACAATATAAAAACACTTACATTGTTGGTATATGCTAAGGTACAATGTATAGAACGAGATTACCATGACAAAGCTCCTTTATGTATTGTCAAAAATATGATCACATTAATGTTATTAAAATGTCAAACACATATATTTTTCAGAATAAAAATATTTTTAAACCAGTTGTGACACTGGGTTCCCCCAGTGGTTTTACAGTAAAACTGTGACCCTTTTCAAGTCATCACAGCATTTTACTTATGTATTAAATTTAGAGTTTAGATTGGATGACATCTAAGGTTTCTTTCATTTCTAAAATATCATATCAGAGTGTTTCATTGTGTTAGAAAGGATCACCCATATTTAGTTCCATATTTTTAATTATATTTTATTGATTATGCTATTATAATTGTCCTCATTTTTCTCCCTTTGCCCCCCTCTACCCAGCACCCCCCACTCTCTCAGGCAACCCCGCCACCCTTGTTCATGTCCATGGGTCTTGTGTATAAGTTCTTTAGATACTCCACCTTCTGTACTGTACTTTACATCCCCATGGCTATTCTGTAATTACCTATTTGTACTTCTTAATCCCCTCACCTCTTCACCCATTCTCCCCCAGTGCCCTCACATCTGGCAACCATGAAAACACTCTCTGTATCCATGATACTGTCTCTGTTCTTCTTGTTTGCTTAGTTTCTTTTTTAGACTCAATTTTTGATAGATATGTATTTTTTTTTACCATTTTACTGTTCATAGTTCTGATCTTCTTCTTTTTCTTAAATAAACCCCTTGAACATTTCATATAATAATTGTTCAGTGATGATGAACTCCTTTAGTTTTTCCTTTTCCAAGGGAAGCTCTTTGTCTGCCCTTGCATTCTAAGTGATAGCTTTGCTGGGCACAGCTATCTTGGCTTGTAGGTCCCTGCTTTTCATGACTTCGAATATGTCTTGTGAATCCTTTCTAGCCTGCAAAGCTTCTTTTGAGAAATCAGTTGACAGTCTTATGGGAACTCCTTTGTAGGTAATTATCTGCTTTTCTTTTGCTGCTTTTAAGATTTTCACTTTATCTTTAACCTTTGACATTTTGATTATGATGTGTCTTGGAGTGAGTCTCTTGGCATCTATTTTGTTTGGGACCTTCTGTGTTTCTTGGATTTGCATGTCTATTTCCTTCCCCCAAATTAGGGATCTTTTCTTTCATTATGTTTTCAAATAGCTTTCCAGTTTCTTGCTCTTTCTCTTCTCCTTCTGGCACCCCTATAATGTGAATGTTGGACCTCTTGAAGTTGTACCAGAGGCTGCTTATACGATCTTCATTTTTTTTTTTTGATTCTCTTTTCTTCCTGTTCTGGTTGGTTGTTTTTTCTTTATGTTCCAAATCATTGATATGATTCTTGGCTTCATCCATTCTACTGTTGTTTCCCTGAAAATTGTTCTTTATTTCAATAAGTATGTCCTTCATTTCTGACTGGATCTTTTTTATGCTGCTAAGGTCCTCACTAAACTCCTTGAGCATCCTTATAGCCAGTATTATGAACTCTGTATCTGATAGATTGCTAATCTCTATGTCTTTAGCTCTTTTTCTGGAGTTTTGATCTGTTCTTCCATTTGGGCCATGTTTCTTTATCTCCTCATTTAGGCAGCCTCCCTTTATTTGTCTCGATGTGTTAGGTAGAGCTGCTTTGACTCCATGTCTTGGTAGTGTGGCCTAATGAAATAGGTTTCCTATAGGGTCTGGTGGCACAAACTCCCCATCAACCAAGCTGGGTGCTTGAGGTGATCCTTTGTGTGGGCTGAGCACCCCCTCCTCTTGTAGTTGAGCCTTGGTTGCTGTTGACAGATCAATGGCGGGGGTGGGGGGGATTTATTCAGGTCAGTTAGCTGCAAGGACTGGCTGTGACCACTGACCACGAACCTCCACCCTCTGGATCAACTATGCTGGGGCAGGGTGGTGGTATTCCAACATGGTCTGTAGCTGTCCACTGGGTGTACAGTCCCTGAGGTTTCCTAGGTAGTACAGGGCATGGTTGGCCCCCACCTATGCTTTCCCAGGGGCTACCTTTCTTGAGATATAAAGCAATCTGAGATGGCTGCTACTTGTTTTGGGCTTAGAGATTTCCAGGCAAAGCTAACCTGTGAATCTAGGTTGGCTGCTAATAGTGTTGGGCCTAGGGCTTACTGAGGCCAGTTGTTGCTTGTTTGATAGGATTTGGGAAATAGTGCAGCATGAGCCAAGACCAGCCATTCATATGGAAAAGCAGCTTGGGTGGGCCATAAGTTAGGTGGGGCAGAGTCTCTGGGGATGTCCAAGGCAGGTCAAACAGTGTTAACCAGTTTGGCGGAATCTCAGATATGACACCAGCTTGTTGGCTCTGTGGGTGGAAGGTTTAGAAGAGGGACAATGACCTCTGCCTACCTTCATGCCAGACATTTAAGTTTCTTCCATTATGCCACTGGTGCCTTTCAAGCTGCTGTCCCGGTGCTGGAACTCAGAGGGAATTTCAGAGGGAATAAGTCTGAATAGGTGAGTCTGTGTGTGGGCTCTTTAAGAGGAACTGCTTGGGACTCTGGAAATTTCTTCTACAGACTCAAACCCCACTGAGTTTTGGAGCCAGAAGTTGTGGGGACTTATCTTTTTGGCACTAGGACCCTGGGTTGGGAGAGACTTGTGTGGGGCTGGGACTCTTCGCTCCAGAGACATCCCTCCCAAATTTTGTCCACCACACATGGATGTGGGACTAACCCATTCTGCGTCGTTGCCCCTTCTACCAGTCTGGATGGATGTGGTTTCTTTAATTCCATAGTTGTGAGATCCATTCAACTTGATATCTGATTGTTCTGAGTGATGGTTGTATTATATTTTAGTTGTAATTTTGATGTGGTTGTGCAAAGAGGTGAGCTGTGTTTACCTACACTGCCATCATGATGGAAGTCCTAGTCCCATATTTTTATGTCACAGATAGGGAAAGGAGTTAAAATAATATGCTAGCCCTGGCTGGTATGGCTCAGTGGATTGAGTGCCTGCCTGCGAACCAAAGGGTCATGGTTTCGTTCCCAGTCAGGGCACCTGCCTGTGTTGCAGGCTAGGTCCCCAGTCAGGGGTGCACAAGAGGCCACCACACATTGATGTTTCTCTCCTTCTCTTTCTCCCTCCTTCTCTTTCTCTCTAAAAATAAATACATAAAATCGTTAAAAAAATAATTTGTTAACTGCGTACATCTGAATTTTAATGGAAACCCATCCAGTTAAAAAATACATTTCCATTCATCTCTTTGAAAATATTTTTGGGATATATCATAAATTATTCTCCATGAAATATTAATGAGAAAGTCAATTATAGCATGAGACTTTATGACACTATGAATATTATTGACATAAATGTGTTTTCTCTGAGCCAGAATTTCACCCTGAAAGGTTGACAGGGACCCATAGCACTGAGTAATTGGCTCTGTGAAGTTCAGAGATTTGAGTAGTCAAGGTCCTTAACCTCAAAGAATTGAAAGTCTACCACAAGCTGCTAAAAATTCAATACATCTTTCACAAACTTTTCATCAAAAATGGTAGCCTTTAGCATTTTGAATGGCTAGATCATTCAGCATTAGCTCTCATTTGTTGTTAGCATTCTTCTTAATACAAAGTTATTTATTTTCTTGCTCTGGTCTCTGGGCAGCTAAGTCACCCGGCTAATCAGTCTATACTTCCACAGATTCCTAAACTGCAAATTGATCTGCAGCTCCTCCTCCTCAGAGATTTACTATCCCATTTCTTTTTAAGCTTTTTGAAAGAAAAAAAAAAAATCTTGGCTTTACATAAGAGCTGTGCCTTGTGGAAGTTTTGGAAATTTTAAATTGCAGTCAAGAGCCCCACTCACAGGTGAAACATTATCTGGTCATCTTGTCATTAGTGCTGACAGTTTTGGCTGAGGTTGAAGTTAAGAAAAATGCTGGAATGGACCTGGAAACAGTCATATGTTCCTCATCTGTCACCTCATTAATCACAAAGTTAACATTGTCTCTGAAACAATGCTGTTTATTGTGTGGTAATCCTCATTTATAGTTAGAGCTACTAAACAATATTCAAGAGTCCAGATTTTGCTCTATGCCCTGCCAAGCATGGCTGAGACATGACAGTCATGACATTATTCATTGATAATTAAAGCAGAAAGAAGGATGCTGGACAATGGCCTCATTCTCATGGTTACCCAGGATGGAATATGCTTATAAGAGGTTCCATGTAGACCCATAATTATTTTTTCTTTTTTTCTTTTTTACTATTTATATCATAGCTTATGACTACATATGCAATAAAATCAGAAAATATTAAATTTAAAGTCTGTACTTCAGTATATTATCTCTGTTCACTGATGGCCAAGGTATTTGATATCTCATCTCTACCTTACAAAGTTGTGAGATCATACCATGTGTAATATCAATACAACAAGTTATGGAGGAAATGGAGAAGTGATGATGATGGCAGTTGGGCACAATTCTGATTTGTGTGTACATTATTCTAAAGCTATCCATAAACCACTTAGGGAGATATATTCATGTTAAGGTGATGGAGTGGCTACACATAATTAAATCCAGAGAGCAAATGTATCTCCATGATTATTTAATTTTTACTCAGAGATAGCTTATTGTCCCAAAAGAACTTATTCTCCTAAACAAACATACAATTTAGATGTAAGTTCATGAATATACTTAATTATTCATAAAAATACATACATGCCATACAATGAGAAAAAGAAATGTGTTACCTATTTACTCCCCACAAAATGGGTACATTTGAAATAAATATTTGTATTCATGAGTATTCTAAAAAAAGATGGCAAAACTAATCTCACATTTTTTAAGCTCTTGAAGTATATAAGAGTAAATGCTTATGTTCCTATAGTTTGCTGTTCTTAAATTTTAAAAAAATAATTTGAAAGATTAACAATCTGCAAGTGATCTAAGAGCACTTAAAGTTTAATTTTGATATTATATGGGTTTTAGAAGAAAAGCTCCACTTATGTCTCATGAGAATATTCTGGACTTCTCTCATCTTCAAATTAATATGACTTCAAACTGAGATTTAATTTGTGAAATTCAAACTATTAAGGTTCTAATCATGGATATTCAAAATTGCTATATTTTGGAAATGGAGTGACTCTATTATTTCTTATTGTTTAAAAATTGACAAGCCCATGCGATGGTGAAAATTAAAAATTTTTAAAGCTAACAAACGAAATAGAGACAGACTCATAGGTGGAGAGAACAAGATGACAGCTATTGGTAGGGGAGCTTAGAGGGTGAAGGGATTGAGCAAAAAGGAAAAAGGACTCATGGACATGGACAACCGTGTGGTGATTGCTGGGGGGAGGGGTGTATAAGGGGAATACATGCTAAAGGAAAAAAATACATTAAAAATAAAAAAAGTTAAAAAAACAAATTTACAATAATGCAGTGTGACTAATTTGGCTATTAACATTGTGTTCCCTTCACTTTCAAATTTCTTCTTTATTCCTCAAGGATGTTTCATCTAGTTTCTGCTTCCAACATGACCATCACTCTTCCTACAAAAATAAAATGTGACCTTCTAATGACTAAATTATATAGCAGATTTCTAGACCTTATTTTATCTCTTTACATACTAGTGTATCTTTCTTGAATGCCTGCCTTCTATTTTATTAAACCTCTTCTTACTTACCTACATCTTGACCATCCTTCTCAGTCATTTGCCCATTACTCTAGACTTTAAAAATTGTTTCAATTTTGTATTTCTTCTGTGGTCCTTTTACCTGTAAGTTAACTCCTCCCAAATGAGGGAGTCCATTCTTTTGGTTTCCTCTAGTATGATATGTAATGCTGGCCTTTCCAACTATGACAGACATGATAGTCATTCATATCCCACCTGACCTCTCTCTCCTGAGATCTAGATTCCTGTTTCCAACTGTTGTTATCAAATATTTCCTCCTTAAGTTGTGTTAAGATGAACTCCTCTCTTATCCTGACTTTCCTCCTGTATTCTCCATCTGCATTAACTATTGCCATCTCAAAGCTATCTCAGGCATCTAAAAAACTTTGACTCTTTTCTCTAATTTCCTTTCACATTCAGCCAGTCATAAAATCCCGTCAATTTACTACCAAGACTGTAGTATTGCATCTCCCCTTCCCTTTTCATGTCTACTGTCCTATTCAGACTCTCTCCCTTGTCATAAGGCATAAGGAGCTCACTGAACCACCAAAGTTGCAGAGCCAGTTAAGTGTCTCAGCAGGGGGCTGAATGAACACCAGTGAGTCTCTTGACTCCAGGGTTTTCATTAGCCAGACAGTATAATCCAGTCATTTATTTAGTTAAAATTGATTTTGTTGTTGTAGCTGTCTTTGGTTTTATATATGATTTCTCTTAATTAATACCTGTGTTAGACATTGTGGATAAAATTTTAACTGACTTTCCTTAGATATCATCTCTGAACATAATGTATATCAATGTACTATTTCATCAGAAGGTCCAACTTCCTAGCTTTTTACAAGAAAAACTATGTATTGTATTCACATATATTTTCAAACCAATCTTCAATAGACACAGTAAAATCATATTTAAAAAGCTATCGAAAAGCAACTTTAATAGTTTTCATTACACAATAGAGAGGAAAGTTAAAAGGAAACATTATGTTGTATAACAACCGGAGTCTTATTTCTGCCAAAAGTACTTTCTAGGAACGTAGAGAAGGTCCAGACCATACATGAGACTATCTAGGTCATTGCGGTTTTATATTATGGTAATTTATCAAACCAATCAAGTAATTATATCCTCACTTTGTAGCATGCAAAGAAAACAACCCATACATTCCTACTTGAAAAGTGTTCTCCTTAAATATATTCTGTTTACACTAAAGCAAACAGAGAAGAAAAGGAAAACAGAAATCAGCCTGCACTGCAAATAGAATCCTTAGCTGTCTGAGTTGTGATTGTGATATTTTATTGATCTTTAAAAGTAGATATTGAATATACAGTAGTTACCCCCCACCCTGAGTCATTTTACTTTCTGGGGTTTCAGTTACCTACAGGTTTAAAAATATTAAAGAAAATTCCAGAAATGAACAATTCATAAGCTTTAAATTGTGTGCCATTCTGAGGAGTGTGGTGCCTACTCTTTCCCACCTAGGACCTGAGTCATCTCTTTGTTCAGTGTCCCCATACTGTACATGCTACCTGCCCGTTAATCACTTAGTAGCCATCTTGGTTATCAGATCAACTATCATAGTACCAGCGAGCTTGTATTCAAGTAATTATTATTTTACTTAATAAGGCCCGAACACACAAGAGTAGTAATGCTAGACATTGGCATTGGCCAAAGAGAAGCCATAAAGTGCTTCCCTTAAGTGAAAAGGTGAAAGTTCTCAACTTAAGAAAAAATATCATATTCTGAGTTTGCTAAGATCTAAGGTAAGAACAAGTATTTTATCTGTAAGATTGTGAGGAAGAAAAAACAAAACGCATCCTAGTTTTGCTGTAATACCTCAAACTGCAAAAGGTATGGCCACAGTGCATGATAAGTGCTTAAGTAATATATATGTATATATTAAGTATAGTTTAGTTAAGTATATATACATACCGTTCATGTCTTCCACCCACAAATGGTTTGTTACTACTGGAGCCTTGGAACCTACCCACTGTGGACGATGGCGGACTACTGTATGTCTGTATACTGTATTCCAGAGAACGGGGTGGCTGTATGAAATCACTGTGAGCAGATCCGTTAGAACATCTTGTTAAGTGAGGCAAAGGAGGACTTAGAAGTGAGGAGCACACTATTAAGACTATTGCGATCGGAGGAGAAGCTGTGTATGTATGGGACGTGGTGGGGGCTTTGCAGGGGTCAGTGGTGGGACGAATCCTTCACCCAGCATCTTAGGATCATACTGTGGTGAATTATGGGCATTTTTCTAAAATAAGGACATATAAAGTCACTCTTCTAAAAGGATTAAATATCTTCATCTTCAATTTCGTTTTCTTAAAATTATAGTATTATGAATAAGACTTAGTGAATTCAAATATAGATTTATTTAACAAATCCCATGCTGCCTCAGAAAATAATATCCAAAAACTAAAGATACCTGTTATTTAATATGGTGCAAATACCCTGTGTAAAATTCTGGATTTTCTATTTGCCTGGAAGAGCCATTATAGACACAGTGTTGGGGTGTAAATATTTGCAGAAATCCTGCTATTATTAAAATTCCATGCACTATTGTGAAGTTTTACTACTTTTGTATGTATTTAAAATGCTTTTGCTTCTGGTTTTGTGTTTTTTGTTTTTGGTTTTTTGTTTTGGAAAGGAAGAGCACTACAATTAAAACAAGCTTAATTAAGAAACACCTATGTCCAAACAAGTCATAACACTGTAACCATTTATAGTGTCAGGACAAACACTGTAGCTGCCTTTCCTGCTTTCCTTTCCCACGAATCAGGCCTGCTATGTCTGGCCAAGTTTTCTTCCAACAACAGAATCCCCTTGCTCTTATGCCTTTTACGTTTCTTAAATGTACCATTTTGCTGCTCAATATGTTCCACGTGTCCACCTGCAGTGGGGAGCCACAGTAAATCCGACACTTCTATCGGGGAGAGTAAGAATACAACATTTCATTGTTGTCTGCATGGCGCTTTCCATGTAAAATCCCCCGAGAGAATATTATATTGAATAGGATTTACATTCTTCCCCTTTTGTTATATATTTTTAAATTTAGTAGTGCTGTAAAACTATACTATCCATACTGGGGAATATTATTGCAATGGTATTTAAGAATCAACAGATCTGTGCTACAAGAACTGTTTTATACCCTTAACTTGCACCTATCTTGCTAAGTTATTCCTAATTACTGTCATTGTTTTACATGTCAACAGACAGAATAATGCATAAGGAGCGTGGGATCTGGACCCAGAATTTTGCCTGAAACTGACTTTACCCCTTCTTAAACACACAGTATGTAAAATGAGAGGACTTAAAACTGCTCGAAATGCTTTACAGACACTAACTTACTTAATTCTACAGCAATACTGTGAGGGAAATACCATTACTAGTCCATGTAACAGGTGAAGAAATTGCATTGCAGACACTTCGAAGCCACTCAACGCCTAGCGGCAGAGCAGGGATCCAAACCCAGGCAATATAGTATTAAAGCCTGTGTTCTCACATTATGCTATGCCACCTCTCCATTTACACAACCTTGGGCCATTCCATTAACCTTTCTCTGCCTTTCTTCATCTATAAAATGGGACTGCTGATTGTACCTAGTTCAGAGACTTGTGAAACTTAACATGTGATAATAGCTGTAAAATGCACACAGCAGTACTTGGCATACAGTGTTAACTATTATTTTTTTCATATCATTTTCCCTACTGATCCTTTATTTCTTCCAAAGCACTGTACCCTGCCCTAATCGGAACTTTGTGCATGCAAGCTGGGATTCTCTTCCCCGTACCCGCCCCCAGTTCCAGCCCTCCTGACCAATCTCTCCAGTCTATCTATTCACTGACGATATCAGTATGTGTGTACCTTTCACAGGGAAGCCTGTCCTGACCCTCCCCCTAGGTAAGCATGCCCCACCCTTTAACCTTGGTTCCCCGCAAAATAAAGCCTGAAGCAAAGCATATACTTTTTCTATTTGGCTGGATGTTTTCTTGGGAAGTGCAGCCCCAGGGAGGTGGGGATGAGGAAAATGAAAGCCAGACATTAAAAGAGACGGATAGAAATGCAATAGAAGACGGTACTCAGCTGGCACCAGCTTCTTGATAAGCTGATTGTTCCTTCTCTCACTGCAAGAGTCCTGATAAGCACTCTGAGGGTTATCGTAAGGGTTAGGAAAGGATGAGAATTTATTCCGCTGATTCTCGGTTCTCATTAGTCAGAAGTGTTCCATGAGACTCTAACTCCTCCGCACTTTTGCCTGAGTGCCAAGCAGATCCACCATGGTGTTTGCTTTGTAAACATCAGCTCCACAAGGTAAAAGGTTAGAGGTATTTTGCAAAGCTTGGAGGTAAGACATGGTCCATGTGTCGCTTACAGTCACGTGAAGACTGAAACAGCCACCGCTGTGGGCCCCTGGGTGGGTAATGGTGACTATCGATGGTTACAGTGGTAGCATTTGGCTTCATGATTCCAGGAAGAGCAGAGAAAAAAAAATCTCAGGTTATAAAACAAGTCTGGTACGTAAATTGACTGAGGGAGGTGTGAAATTCTGGCCAGTACTCCCTGTTGAACACAATTATAAATCCAGGTCTCTTTTTCCTTTATACTGTTTATCATAGTTTAAAATTACATTTTTCTTTGGGCAACTATTTACATTAACTCCGTTTCTTCCACTAGACTGAAAGATTCTGTAAGGGTTAGGAGGGTGCTTGGTTGAGATGATCTAGATTTGAATGCTGACACCACTAATTGCTAACTCTATATCCTTGGGCAAGTTACTAAATACTTCACTTCTCTAAGCCCATACCTACACTAGAACATCAGGATAAAGACAGAACTGCTGTGAATATTAAAGGAGAGGCGCTCGATAAATATTAGCTATTGTCATTGTCATTGCCATCATTGTTGTCATTGTACCTGTGGCGATTAGCACAGTGCCCGCAGAATAACCTCTTTAACAAGAGAGTGTGAGAGCCACGAGGACTGAGATTTTGTTATTCTCCACTCATTGTTGTGCCTCCAGTTCATAAGAATTGGAAACACATAAGGTGTTTCAGTAAGAATATTCAGAGTGGTTGGGTAAATGAGAGAATGAATGCCGATGTGTCTGTTGTACTTGTGTTCTCAAGCATATCTTATACTGACTTAGGAAAGGTTTTACAATAGTTCAAAGCAGTTTTTGCTATAATAAGCTATTATTTTTTCATCATACTTGTCCAGGTTGACCTCTAGGACACATCCTTAAGTTGAAAAAATATACGCAGTATTGGTAGCATAGATTGACCCCTAAATATATGAAACTGAGTATTTCCTGTGCTAAAAATGGTTGCTTTGAGGCATATAAAGTTTAATGTTACTCAGCCTCCTCCTTTGGATTAATAAGGTGAAACACTTTTGTTCTGTCTTGAACAGAGACTGATACAAACAGAAGTGTGGTATTTTCTAATATTAACATATGCCTTAGTAATGTAAATTACTGTCCTTTCCTCTAGTACTAAGCCATATAGTGAGCTTTTGAGATTAACCACTGTGCCCTTTTTTTGACCGACTTTTCCACAAGAATTTAAATCTTGATCAGAGGTTTACATTTCATAAGCAGATTCTCTTTTTTGTGTCACACTGTGTAACTCATCCCTGAATGACGGGAACTCACAAAGAAGACCTCCTGGCTGAGTCAAAAGGAAGCAACATGCCATGGGAATGTTGCTTGCAGCACTGTTTATGAGCTGGGCAATCTTAGCAAGTTCATTTTATTCTTTGAAATTCAACTGTAAGTCAGGACCATCAATACTAATCTTATGGAGATAAAATATTGTGAAATGAAATGAAACCTATTAGTTATGTACAAGATCCAGTGTACTAACCTCTGACTAATGTGGGAAGATTTATATGCTTATTCCAATTTAAGATCTAAGAGGTTCTTGTTTGTTTGTTTGTTTGCTTGTGTAAAGCAATGGTAAGAAGAGAGGGAAAGGACATTTCAGGAAAAGGTAGTAGCACTGGTTAGACCCAGTGAACCCGTGTCTGTTAGGTTTGATCCGCAATGGCTTATACCCAACCTATCAAAATAGAGGCATGAAGGGAATGGATAGAAAGGTGTGGTACACAACAGACTATTACTCAGCCATGGGGAAGGAGGATGACCTCCTCATTGCAACATGGATGGACCTTGGGCATGTTATACTGAGTGAAATAAGTCACACAGAAAAACAAGTACTGTATGATATTATTTATATGCAGGAATCTAAAAAAGTTAAACCTCAAAAAACAGAGAGTAAAATTGAGGTTTCCAGGGGTTTGGGGTAGGGGAATAGGAATGATGGTTTTTAAAGGTACAAACTTGTAGTGAGTAGTAATTAAGCCATAGGTATCTAATGGACAGTCTAATAATATAGAAAATAATATTGTACTATAATTATGTAATGTGATAAGTGTCATTACATCAGCCATCCTATTACAATATATAAATATATCAAAGTAACACACTGTATACCTTAAAGTCATGCAATATTACATGTCAAATTTATTCAAGGAGAAAAAAACACGGTAAAGACTTTAAGTTTTTCTGGTGTTATAATTACTGCTACAAAAAATTTTACCAACAAAAGACAGTATTTCCTGAGCTACTTTAATTATACAGGAAAAAAAAAAGATGGCAGTGTGGACTCAGGGATATGTCCAGCAGCCTTTGACTTCTGGTCTGTGCTTGCAAATTATAATGGACATAGGGCACTACTTCTTGCAAAAGTTGCCTCATTTTACATTATTAACTTACAAATATTGAGTTATTATTTTCTGTTTGAGTTATTGTCATAGGTATCAATAAGTTCCATAACGGTTTTTGCTGCCTTTGCCCTTAGCATTTACTCTTTTGTAATCATACTCTATGACTCCTTTTTAAAAACAAAAAGACTGTGCTTATTATTACAGTGCAATGCACAATACTTCTCACTTCTCATCTACAGGCAGTACTATCATCTAATACCCCGAAACGATGAACTTCAGCCTAGAGTTTTCTCGGGCCACTCCACTCCATGTTTTCATATTAGAAGACATTCCTCTTAGATTAATCCACTGGTTCTTTTTGAGAATTTATTGGTCAGCGCCTTTCATAGTTGTGGAGGAAGTGTAATAATAAAGAAACTACCAGAAGAATTAAGCATTTCATGAACATTGGTATGACTTTCCTCTTTAAAAGATTTTTACGAGAAATTTTTTATTTCCAAATGTACCATGTCACATGCAGCGCACTGGGGATTTATTTTGCCTGAAAGGATTAGCTAAAGTCTAGATTTTTTAAGCAGTAGAATTACTTTAATATTTAGAAGACCATCAGCAGCCAAGTACCTAGTTTACTTATGGCAAGTGACCAAGTAACTCAGGCTAAGATTACAGGTTTTCATGGAGGGAGGAGTGAGGACTCTGGTAACCTCCTTCCTGGCTCTATCCCAATTCTGCCAAAATAGTGCACAGACACGAGCTCTAATGGCTGTGCATTTATCTCAGTTTTGCTGGAAAAATTTTATAAAGAAGATCATTAAGTGATCAAGATTGTGTCTCCTTCAGGCAAGTCAGTAAGAAAGTTAAAGAATCCTCTTGGCTATTATTGGAAGATATTATTAGAAGGCATCGGTTAATTTGTTTCTCATGGTTCAATACTATATCAAATTATGCTCTAAGCTTCAGTCAGCCCCGCTGAAATACTGTGAGGAGGAATTTTCAATCTAATATCAGAGCTTCATTCAGACCTGGAACCAAAAAATAACCAGCTACAACTTTGAGGCTTTTTTTCCCTACTTGTATAGCCACCAGTTTTTGAAATGGTCACAGTAGTCCTCTACTTGAACATTCAAATGCCAATTGTTTCATTACTTTAACATTTATGTAGACTTCAGAGAAAAAGTTATTTTTATTTTCCTGAATATTTTCTTTGTTTTTTAACTGACCATTTTTCTCCCCATCTGGCATGCTCTCCTTCCCTCTCAATGTGATAAAAAGGCTCAACTCCATTTTTACTACTGTTCTAGTTCATTCCAAAAGAGTGTTGCATTGTCCAATTTCACCCAGCTAAATACAGATATTGACTAAGCAGGTCATTGAAATTATATCCTGATAAACTTGCTGAGAAAGAAAAGCGGCCCTACCTATTTTTTTCCTTGGGTCTCCAGTGTTGAACCTATTATGTGTTCAAGAGATGCTTGTTAATTCTTCTCTTGAAAGTAAATGAAACTGAAGTAAAATTATAGAATCTTAAAGACAACCCGATTTACCATTGTTACTCTGTGTGCGTGTGTGTGTGTGACCAATGGGAGTTGGGGTAGAAAGTAGGTGATGGAGGGAGCCTTGGTCTTTCCCTTTAAGCAACTGCAGTGAAGTGAACATGGTTCAGCTTACAGGACTACAGTGGGAAAAGGGGAGGAGTAAGTAGCAAGTGTGATTATGTAATTTGTTAATAGAGGAAAAGAAGTTCTAGTATGTTTTCACTGCTTCTATTATGCTTCCTTACTAAGGTCCATCCATTGCCTCTACTTAAATACAAAAATGTTACCTCTACTTAGAATACAGTCTTTCATACTTACTGTTTTTGCATATTTTAAATACTCACCGTGTACTGATAAATCATTACATCCCTGATAGGCACACCAAAATTTTACCCAGTGATTCAGCAGTGAAGGAGAGTGGAATACACTCCTATACCCTAGATGTCCCTGTCCAGTTAACTTCATTCACATCCTACAGCGAAACTCCTCTGGGACAGGGACCATCCCAGGGAATTAGCTTGTCCTCTCACAGTGTATGCTTGCTGGCTACTCCCCCGCAACCCCAGGAAAACTGGCTCACTGAGTTTTAGACAATGTCTTTAGAGGAGACAGGATTGACTGCACTTTGTAGTACTTTATTTTTACTCTTTGTCTCTCTATTTTATAAGGATTCACTTATAAATCATTATTATTCTATTAGATTAATTGACTATGTAAACTGTTCATATAGGACATTCTGGCTAATCACATGGCAGAGCTTAATTTCTCCTGCAATAGAGGCCTGTAAGAGGAATTTATACCATCTATAGCCCGTGAACCAGAAATGCAGATGGATTTAGATAGAGGCGATCAAGACCTAGAATTCCCACCTGTCTTGCAATTCACGTGACTCCGATTTAACTATGCCTATTAACCTTTTAATGTTCAGTAGTCAAGGCTTATCACTTTGCTATAGAAAATATGTTTTATTAAATTGTGACACTATTACAGATGTCACCTACTTCCCCCCACCCCATCATTCCCCTTTACCCAGCTTCCGCTCCTCCACCCTCACGGGTCTTCGCCACATTGTTGTCTGTGTCTATGGGCTATGCTTATATGCATATATATGTTCTTCCCCCATTTTGGATAATCTCTTCCAGTCCCCCACCCCATCCCCTCTGATAGCTGACAGTCTGTTCCATGTATCCGTGCCTCCAGTTTTATTTTGTTTGTCAGTTTATTTTGTTCACTAGATTCCTTGTATAAGTGAGATCATATGGTATTTGTCTTTTTCTGACTGGTTTACTACAGTTAGCATAATAATCTCCAGGTCCATCGACGCTGTTGCAAATGGTGAGGATTTCTACTTTTTTACAACCATGTAGTATTCCATTGGGTAAATGTACCATAGCTTCTTTATTCACTTACCTACTGATGGGCAGTTGGGTTGTTATTATTTTGTATATTTTAGCACTTAATTGGACATTTTAATTTATAGAATTTTCTCAATTTTGTATACTATAGAAATAAACTGTCTATGATATTAGTAGAATTGAATTTCAGGCAGACTAATAAATAAACTTGATGACTTAATATTTGATGGAACAATTACATAAAAACATTTGTTTGGCTTTTGCAGTCTTGAAATCCTTCACCTTTTTCAGAACATGAAATAAATTAAAATAGAATAATTCCATTTTCCCAAAATTTTGCAAGACAATGTCAATTGATATTTATTGAGCTTGCCTGGTGTGTTAGGCATAATTTAGGATACTGGACGATATATACAATGAAATTAGATTTCTGATATTTTCTAAAACCTATTTTACTTAGAAATTCTAGGTTGATGTAGGTAATAAAATGGACCACAGAATTTATGTTACTTAGAAATCATACACTGATGTAGGTGACAAAGTGGATCTATAGTATCAGACATATCTTGTGCCTTGTTGTTATTTTAGATCATTTTTTGCTTTTTCCAAATAGGATTCTTCTGGTTTCAACATAATACCATTCCACCTTAAGCCTGTGGACCTGTAGTCATTTGCAAAACTACTATGAATTATTTGAAACATTTGTGGTACATAAATAAGATAAATGCCTTATTTCATTTATTTCAGTGTTTGTAATATTTGTCTATCATGACATTGAATCTCTAGTCTTTCTGCCAAATATAACCACAAAACAGTATTCCTATTTTCCTAGGAGTCCTGGGAATTTGTACCACACTTCTTCAAGTAAATACATGTGTAAATATGTGAGCTTCGCAGTCCCCCAAAGACTCTGGTTTTCCTTTCTTGGCAAGGGAAATGAATTCTAAAACCCTGAATCATTTACTGAGTATGCTTTCCCTCTGATCTCCCAGAGGGCTGGTCAACAAAGTGCCAAAAGACACGCTCCTTCTAGAGAGACCAGCAGCCCAGGTCTCTCTGCAGGAGGATTTGATAAATGTTAATGAAAACCCCTATGGCTCAGATATAGACAAGTTAGTGCTCTGGTAAAACTGGTCCTTTGTGGTTCTCCTAATATCTAAGTAGATCACCATGCCATGTAGTTTTTTACTGAAGTTCCTTTTGCTTGACCTTAAGTATAACCTATCATGGTTATTATTATCTAGAGTGCTAAAGATGAAGTTGTAAGATTGAGAGGATATATGAATGAAGCTGCTTCTCTACAGCCTTTATTTAACATGTATTTTTGAAAATAGAAAGGGTGGGGATCAAGGTTGGACATGCAAACTTAATAAAAATAAAAACAAAAGGTGTAAAATTAGAGAAATAGCCACTTTGAAATCCGTGTTTTTCTTCCGGTCAACATTGTATCCACAGGCTGCAAAGCGTCCGAGTAAGCTTGCTATAGCCACAGTTGGCATCCAGTCGCTATTTAGGAACATACAAAAATTTAACCATGAATGAATGAAATAACGAATGAAAATTCCTAATAATTATTATTCACAATATAGCTTAAAATTCAGTGTTTGACTATGCCTTATAAAGCATGCTATCCATCTGATAGAATCCAGTATGACTGAGGAATTTACCTATATCTTAAACAGTAATTGTTACAGTTTTCCTTGTCAAATAGCTTGACATGTGTGTATCTCTCTCCTTTTATTTTTCTCTCTCAGTTAAAACTGAGAAAAATCTACACATTTTTAAAAACATACTTTGTTTACACCCTTTGTAGAATCTATGAACACAAGTTATTAAATCCATGGTTTGGGCAGTGTGGTTTTTCTTCTTTAAATGACTGACAAAATTTATTTTTTTGGTTTGTTTGTTTTAAGGAAAGATCAAACCTAAATTTTGCCCATCCTTAAAAGTTGAAAAAGAATTATTTTCAGATTCAGTACAGTTCCTTCCAGGACCTTTTATGATATCTACGCCTCCCTGGAGAGAGGGCAGGAAATGAGAGCATTCCGAACATGACCGCTCCCCCCCTCCCAGGACCCTGAGGCCTCGCCGAAGGGCCTGTGTCATCTGAGAACTCCCTTGAACCCCTGCCCACAAGCACCTTTTCTCATTGCATCACTTACACTGTTTCTACTCAAATGAACCCTTTTAAACCAACTTTATTGATTTATTCATTACACAACAAAACAAACACACTGTTTTGTCAACAACAACCCATTGGATGATTTTATTTGCACAGGCTTAACTAAATCAAATTGATGAAATCAGTGTGTGTATACGCACACAGCTTAAAGTGCTAGAACTGAAGTTTTAAAATATAAAGAAACATTAAGTTTTTTAATGATCTAGTTTTAAAACAGGACATGTAGATATGGGTAGTATTCTAAATTATCAAATATCTTTGCAGGGGTTCTGTATGTATCTTATCACACTATTTGATATTGTGGATATTTGCATGCTCCTGATCTGAAAAAAAAATGGTAATTTTGTGTACTTCCATCTGACTCATGATGGAAAATAACTCCCTAACGGAGCTGACATTCTGTGAAGTCTGGAGTTATGTTAAGCTAATTAAAAGAAGGAAGAACATGTCACAAGGGTGGTAGCAGGAGTGTCCTCTGTGGATCTGGAAGTGGAAGTTTAGGGTGCCACATGCAGTTCTACCATTTAGTGGTTGTGTATGTCTTAAGCAATTCACTAATCCCTTTGATCATCAGCTTTCTCTTAGATAAAACAGAAATAATAATAACACCCTTGGTAGTTGTTGCAAGGAATAAAAGGGGCGATGTATGTGAAAGTAATTTGCAAACCATAGAGAGCCATAAAATCCAAGATAATATGCAGACTCCTGTTTAATACTGTCTAGCAAATGTAAGAAGAATAATGAGAATAGCAAGAAAACTTTTCTCTTGTATAGTAACTGATTCCTATCATAAAATAAAAAAAATGTAAAATATTATACTTGTTGCTTTATAAGACAGACATCCCATGTGCATTTTTAAGCTATGATATCTGCCAATAAAATTCCCAGGCTAGGCCATTCCTTTCCTATGAAGGCAAGTCACACCACTCCCAAGCTTCGTGCAAACTGTCAGTACCATCTAAAAATACTCCTGCATATTTGAATTAGTGCTTCCCACTTTGACATTACAATATCGTTTTTATATCTCAGTGCTTTCCTCTAAGCATGATTTTATTAATACTCATTTTTGGTGCAAGACAAAAATCTTTGCAAATATTTGTTCTTGTTTTTCTTTGGAACTATGAAAAGAGACTGCTGGCTGTTGAAGGAGGGACAGGATGTCTTTTTGGGGCTGTAGTTGTGTTTGGCTTGATCCACTGAAGGAGAGACAGTGCTCTTTGGTGCCAATATTTGGTTAAGTGCTAAGAGCAGAAAAATAGCTACTTTGGTAATTCAAGTGACACCTTCTTGTAGTCAAGTAAGAGAATAACAGTCTTATGAGCAAAATAATCTTTCCTCTTTTTGATTCTTAGTTCTGAATAGTTTTTATGTAAATTTACTCCGATTTACTTCATGATATCATATATAATTGAAATAAAAATTTTAATTGGACTGCAAAATTCAGGTGGGTTAGTTTTTCAACGTATGTGTATCTATACTAAAAAATAAAACACGACAAGGCTGTGACTTCTCATTAACTATGGACCTGGGTAAAGTGTATAGATAGCAAGAGTAATTTATTCTTCACATTTGTCTTTTTTGCATAAAATATAACTATCATGCTTGATATTTGCAGTCCAAACAGTAATGATACTACTGTGGCCACATCTCATATAGAAAAAAAATTTACATTTTAAAAGAACTAATTATATAGTCTTTTCCTTACTAAACTTATCAACCAAATTCAAGTCAAATAATATTATCATCATGGCAAGCTAATCCACTATAGTTCTTTTCCAAGACATTTAAAATAATTGATAATAATTGCAATAAAATTAATTACACATTATGCCTGCAAACTGTACCAGAGTAAATATTAAACCCACCACAGAGTTTCATAGGATGTATTGCACAGAATAAATATTCTACTGGGCAGTTATAGGAATTGTGCGGAGAAATTGTCACATTTTCAAATGTTTAGAAAACCCATTTTAAACAAAGTTAAATTTTCTTTATTCTGAATTTTTGTTATCTTAATAAATATCATGTGTCTCTAAGAAGGAGATGTACACTTATTAAAATTATTTGATGACTGAATAACTATTAGACTTTAGAAAACATTGATTTTGATACATAATATTCAATACAAATACATACAGGGTGAGGCAAACTAAGTTTACAGTTGTAAGGACATAAAACAGAGTTTATTCTTGTATTATTATTTATTATTTTTCATTTGAAGAACTGCAAACTTACTTTTGCTTCACTCTGTATTTCAAATTATTTGTAATATTGATAGTCTTGAAATTAAACTCTCAAAAAATTCATTGAAACATAAAAGTATTTTTTAAATGGCTAAATATTATGTTACATTGTTTAACATTATTAAATGATAACTGCATAGATTATTATATCAGTTTGCTGTACAAAAATGTGGATATTTGCCTCTGCTTAAACATGGCTGACTGATCACTTGTATACACCCTGCTTCTTCGGGAAAAGCCTCATGAAAATTATGGTAACAAGATTAACCTCATGAAAATTAGAGTAAGAAGATAAACATAGAAAACCATAAGCACCAAGAATATTGAGTAATAAATGGAGGGTACTTCAACAAAACCTGAAAGCTAAAAGTTGATGGACATGAATTAAATTAAATAGCTGAATAAAGAAGGCTGAAACTCAAGCTTACAGAGTTTGTTACCAAGAACAGAGATGATCTGACCAGCGAACCCATGAAAACCTCAAGAATTGAGGCCAGTGGGTGCATTTGAAGATGGTATATAGTTGGAGTTGAAAACTAGAGGATCAATTGAAATCTGTATAAACATTAGTGATCCCCAGATCCCCACAACAGCTGGACACATTTTATTTCCTAATTAACAAAAATACAGAAAAGCTTGTTTTCTGAACACAGTGAACTAGAAGGTCTTGAATTTAAGGATACCAAGTAGAGCTGAGATGATTGAACTGAACACAGCAAAACTGAGGAAATCTTTCCCCATCGAATTCAAGAATCTCTGCAGAATTCTTGTAGCTCCCAAGTCAACAACAGGCAGATTTCCTCCTGAGCTACAAATATTCTAAGTGCCTGAGAAAGATACAGGTTAAAAAAAAAAAAAGACAACAATAGCAACAAAAGAAACTTGGGGGAAACAAAGACAATCCAAAGGGCAGAAAAAATAGTTTTTAAATCCCGATACAATGTCCTTAGAGGACGGAGAGTAGGTACGGTATTTATGAAACAAGAAGAGAGTGCTATATAAAAGGAATACACAAGAACAAAAGTGATACCTTACAAATTAAATACATGAGAACAGAAGTTAAATACTTCAGACGAGGGTTGGAATATGAAGTTGAGAAAATCCTGTAAAGGATAAAATAAAATAACAAAAGAGGAAAAACTGGAGATAGGTAAAAAAAAATCCTTTTATTAAATTTAAAAGTTTATTTTCTAAAGCAGCCTTAGTTTCACAGAAATAGTTAAGGGGGAGGTGCAGACAAAGATGCCCCCACACTCCTTGTTGCCACCCAGACCTAGGCTTTGCCATTATCAATATCCACCACCAGAATGGCGGTGGGTACAACCATTCGTATGGATACAACCATTTGGTAGATACAAATATTTGCAACATTAGTTACAAATAACGAACTATATTGATATATTATAATTTCCCAAAGTCCATAATTTACATTATAATTTACTCTTGGTGTTGTATATTCTATGAGTTAGTACAAATGTATGACATGTATCCGTCATTATGTATCTTGTAGAGTATTTTCATGGCTCTGAAAATCCTCTGCACCCCACCTATTCATCCCTCCTTCCGCACCAACTCCTGGAAACCATTGATCTTTCTACTCTCTCCATAGTTTTGCATTTTACAGAAAGTCATATAGTTGGAGTCACACATTATGTAGCCTTTGTAGATTGACTTCTTTCACCTATCAATATGCACTTTAGGTTCTTCCACATCTTTTCATAACTCAACAGCTCCTTTCGTTTTAGTACTGAGTGATATTCCATTGTCTGGATATAACACAGTTTATCCATTCACCATGATCTATTTTATGACATCACAAAATGTCACTGAGGGTCATTTTGGTTAGCTCCGGAGTGTCATGAATACAGCTTCTGTGAACAGCCATTATGCAGGGTTTTGCATGGATATATGTCCAACTTCTTTGGGTAAATGCTCAAAAGACACAATTGCCAGCTCATGTGATAAGCATATGTTTACTTTTATAGGAAATTACCAAACTGTCTTCAAACTGTAATCTCAGTCTCCAAAATTTCATTTCTGTTTTTCCCATATACCATATTAATTTGTTAATTTGTTGAGGGTGTGATTGTAATACATAAACTATAGTAAAGCCTGTGGCTCACTGTAAATTTTTACACATATATAAGAGGCGATTATTTTGTAGTATTAGTCCAGTTTTGTCACCCAACTACTCTGTGCCCTTGGGCAAGTTACTCACTTTCTCTGAATCTCATTTTCCTTTTCTTGTGAAAAGTTGTTAATGTCCAAGGATTGGATATATTGTAGTGAAAAGAATAAGGAAATATGTGCAGAGCCCACGTGACAAGGACATGTGTCATATTGATATTCCAAGAAAAGCAAATAAGTTACATCAGGAAATAAGAGTACTATAGAACTATCAATCAGGTGAGATAAGATGCTGAAGGACCAGCATATTTAATAACTGAAGAAGAGAAGGTGAAATTAATACCAGAGTAAACTCAAGATGGATAAAAGACTTAAATATAAGTTGCAACACCATAAAAGTCCTAGAGGAAAACATTGGTAGTAAAATTTCAGATATTTTTGCTGATATATCCCTTAGGGCAAGGGAAATAAAGGAAAATATAAAGAAATGGGACTACATTAAATTAAAAAGCTTCTGCACAACTAAAGAAACCATCATCAAAATGAAAAGGGAACCGACTATATGGGAGAACACATTTGCCAATGATACATCGAACAAGGGTTTAATCTCCAAAATATATAAAGAACTCATATGACTCAATACCAGGAAGACAAACAATCCAATTTAAAAATGGGCAAGGGATCTGAATAGACACTTCTCCAAGGACGTCACACAGAGGGCCCACAGACATATTAAAGGATGCTCAGCATCACTAGCCATCAGAGAAATGAGATGTCACCTCACACCTGTCAGAATGACCATCATTAACAAATAAACAACAAGCAGTGGCGAGAATGTGGAGAAAAGAGAAGTTTAGTGCACTGTTGGTGGGAATGCAGACTGATACAGCCACTGTGGAAAACAGCATAGAGTTTTCTCAAAAAATTAAAAATGAAATTGTCCTTTGACCCAGTGATTCTATTACTGGGAGTATACCCTAAGGATCCTGAAACGCCAATTCAAAAGAATCAATGCACCACTATGTTCATAGCAGTACCATTTACAATAGGAGAGTGCTGGAAACAGCCTAAGTGCCCATCAGTAGACGAATGGATTAAAAAATCTGGTACATTTACACAGTGGAATACTATGCAGCAGAAAGAAAGAATTCTTACATTTTGCAACAGCGTGGTTGAAACTGGAGACTATTTTGCTAAGTGAAATGAGCCAGTTGGTAACAGACAAATACCATATGATCTCACTTATAAAAGGAATCTAATGAATGAAATAAACTAATGAGCAAAACAGAACCAGAGACATGGAAACATGGAGTAGAATAACAGGTGTCAGAAGGGATGGGGGTGGGGGAGAATGGTGGAAAGAAAGGGAAGGGATTAGTCAAAGAACGTGTATGAATGACCCATGAACATGAACAATAGTGTGGGGACTGACTGTGGGAGCAGGGGTGGGGCTGGGTAGAGGATGGCAAAGGGGGAGAAATGGAACAACTCTGATAGAACAAACAATAATAATAATAATTTTATATGTATATATATAAAACAAGTTTTATACAATTTGTATTACACACATCAAATGCAAACGGACACAATTTTTGTATTTGATGTAGAAAAAAATAGCTATGAGATCCATGTACAAAATTAAACAGGATATTAATCCTTAACTGGTAATGAAAGTTAGGAGTCAGGATACTAATTATTAGTTAAAAATGTTGTCATACTCTGTAACACACAATACTTGGCTACTATCAAGTTACAACTTTTTTTTCTCCTTGACCCCTCCCTCCCTCCCTCCCTCCCTCTCTCCCTTTCTTCCTTCTTCTCTCTTTCTATATTTCTTTCTTCCCCAAGGACCTCCTGGGGTCCTCTTCTCTTGCATAACCTCTGACCTGTTGGTGCTATGTTCTTAGAGATGATCATAAAGGACTACTTTCACTTTCAAAAAGAGTACATGGATACAGTAACACTCTCGTCTAGAATGAGGATTTTTCTAGTAATGTACAATACACAAGATTTTAAATACCTCAAATTCTAGTGTAAACTAACCCAAGTCATTAACAGTATATAAATATGTAAATAATATATAAATAGTTTCATATTAATAACAAGGAATATTATACATTAATATGAATATTATTAATATTAATAATATATAAGATATATTCCTTAATCTCTTTCCACTTCAGTTTCTTCATTAGGACACTGACATTTCTGCAAATATTTGCTTAAAAGCGTTGTATCAGTAGAACTTCACATTCATTTGCACAAACATTCTCAAAGTGCTTACTCTTATTTCGTATGGCAGAAGCGAACAGTGGCTAGCAACAGCATTAGCCAGGAAGATAGAGATTTCTTTAAGAAGTTGAAAATCTGAACAAAGGGAAAAAATGCATAGAAAGGGAAGGGCCCTGGCTGGTGCGCCTCAGTGGATTGAGCCCCCGCCTGTGAACCAAAGGGTTGCTGGTTCTATTCCCAGTCAGGGCATATGCCAGGGTTGCAGGTCCTCACTGTGGGGCATGTGAGGGGCAACCACACATTGATGTTTCTCTCCATTTTTTCCTCCCTCCCATCTCCTCTGTCTAAATATAAATAAATAAAATCTTTAAAAAAAGAAAAGGAAGGAAGGAAGGAGGAAAAGACATAGTAATTAATGTCTTTACATTATTTCAAAGTATTTAATGATATTTTGTTTTGAATCAGCTCTGAATCAACAGCACAGTGTCAATATTCTGTTGCGTTCAGCAGTGGACAATATTCCGCAACAGATAAGTGTCATCATGTTAAAGGCAGTATCAGAGGCTCCGTGAAACCTCGGGCTTCTCACAAAACACTTTGCACATGGGCCATCCAACAGCACAGCTTGGGGTATGATACGGTACCAAGTCAATTCAGCATTACGTGCATTTTGAAACAACTGAGAAAGATTTAAATATCTCAGTGTAGATTATTTTAACCTATTTTATGTTAGTCTAATTCTTTGAAAATCGGTAATTCGTGAGTTGTATTTCTCTATTAATCAAAATATATAATTATCCAGAGAGCCTCATCACCCATTTTAGAAAGATTATCTAAAGTAACAACAACCACCAAAACCTTTTTTAAAAAGCTTAGTAGAGAAATCACTCATGGCTGTTTGGATCAGTTTGAGTTTTTCTGCTTAATCATTTCATTTGTAAACTATTGAATGTCTATTTCCTTGGGTAGTTGAAAGATGTAAGTCATTTGCTGAAAGCATGGAGACAAAAAGACCACGGTGGCAGTGCCATCACTATGTGGTTAGTTGTTTTCACTGGATTTAATGGCTTTGACATTTGTAACCCGAGGCAATTAAATGAGTAACTTATTTATATCAATCAGAATCCAGCTCATCTATAAGAGAGTAAAACCTGCATTCTATTCCTGTTTGAGAAAGCAATTGTAGCCACATCGTTCTCTTCATGAAAAACAACACCTTAACTCCCTCATAGAGATGAGAATGTTGTGAACTTTAAGTGACTTTGCCATAATCGCACAGCTTCTGAACATCTTGCTTCCACAATCCCACCTTTTCTCCTAGCAAGGAGTGCAATGCTTCTTAAACACCTGTTTCGTGTCATCTTATACACATTCCTTTCATTTTACTTACATTGAAAAGGGTTCCCTCCCATTGCTCCACTCTCCATAGGGGTGGAAGAATATAGCTGGAACTTGTTATACTGTGGAAATTACTTCTAAAAGGCACACTGACAATTGCTATTATTAACACAATTGATCACTAAGATCTTATGTCTGGAAAAAAAGGGTCAAGGCAGTGTTAAACAGATCCAGATTCTCCCAGGCTATCATAAGGATGGTATTTTGGTGAAAAGTTTAATGAGAGAGGAAATTCTGAATGTCTTTAACATTGGTTAGATAAATAGCTAACATAGTCATTTATTCCCTTTAGTAATGCCATTTGGTGCCTCAGCCTCCAACCACTCTTTCTAGCATTGTGGGAAAGATTTCATTGGCATCACTTATTGCCATTAAAACACTTCCCATCTGAATGTTGGCTGCCAAAATATGTGGTATCCTGCAGAGCAAGAGGATGAGGACAGAGATTGCAGTGAGGCTGAACAGTATGCACTTCCTAGCAGTGACACTACACATCAATCTTTCCTGAGGACAGCCGAGAACACAAGAACGGACGAACAAATGAGGCATTATCCAACACCCGTCCCTTAAAAATTGCAACTGAAGCATTTCCTAGTAAGTTTCTCAAGTATGAAAATGCACCAGAATTACTGAGGTTGTCATGATGGTTGTATAAGGAAACAAATAAAAAGCAATTTCTACTTTATAAGATAGATATTTATGAGGTTGAAATAATTTACACCCTAGTGTTTGGGAGTTGTTTAGTTGCATCTTGAAGTATGTGTGTGTTTCATGTTTTACATGTGCATATTAGCTGGCCTTACCAAAAAAAATGCTAATTTGGTCACACTTAATCTGTTTCACATGGACTTCAGCATCAAATGTGACATCATTATAGGAAATCATGTTTTGCAACTCCACAACCCCAGGAGAATTAGTTTTATGTTTTACTGTTTGTTATTATTTGACAAGGTTTCAGATAAGTTCATCACAAGAAAAGACATAATTACTTGGAGAAACACGTTAACATAATTGTTTTGACCTATACTAATTTGCATGTTATCTACTAATAAATTTGTGACTGTTCAAATTCATATTGCACTGTAAAACTCAGGGTTTAAGGCAACTAATTGTGAATTCATGGGTGTTAGATTTGCTGAGAAAGGTTTAATGTGAGCCTTAGATTTTGATCAAACTCTACTTTGTGACCTTTATCTTAAGCAATTTAATTGATCTTCTTTACATGCACAGTAACTTTACAAATGACAGTTCCTCATAATAATGATGTTATAATGTTTGCAACAGCTTATTTTAGAAGTTATATTAAAAAAGACACTGTTAGGAAGAATATTTTTTGATAAAATAGATTTTTTTTGTATTTGTTGGACTAAGTCCAGTTCAAAGTGTAACCACTCATACTTGGGATGGCAGATGAGAGGGTAGGGTGGGGGCACTGTGGGAGCCTTGATCGACTTCTCTGGACTTTACAAGCCAATGGGGGTTACACTGAAAAGGACCCACAGGGATAGCCCTATGCATTTTGACCATTTCTTTTCTTTTTTATTTGGAGATTTTAAAATGCTTAGGAAGTTTTGTGTAGCCATATTCTTTTTTTTTTTTTTAATGTTGAGACTTCTGGAAAAACAAATGATCAAGTGATGTATCACATTTGTATTCTCCCAACCTCAAAAGTTTGTATGTGTATGTGTGTGTGTGTGTATACTTTCCAAGTAAAGATTAATTTTATCTAAATTATGAGCTAAATCATGAACATCTACATAACTCTAGTCAAAGCATCCGGCAAATGGTTAAGAAACCTAAAAACAACATCCAAGTGGATGGACTCCAAGTTCGATGTTCCAACTTTAGGACCAGAGGAGCAGCAATGATAATATGATAATATTTAAAATATTTTGATGAATTAGAGGAAAACATCTGTTAGTATGGAAGCTATCTCATTATTTTAGAATTTGACTTGTCAAATACAGTTTTTCAGTTCTTTCATGCAGTGTTCCTTCAATATCAAATCTTTGAAAAAATAATCACATTATTGACTGCACTAATAATGTTTTTCCGTGTTACTTTTACCATTCCACATTTTTCTTCATGTTTTGTCATATATGATTATTTCTTTAGTAATGACCTTTTAGGCCTGTTTGGTACAGCATATTAGAAAACAGTATCACAAGCTAATGTGAAGTCATTTAAAAAATTCATTCATTCAGAAATAATGGTTTTTGTCCTGATATTGTGCTAAGTACTTTGTAAATATCTAAAGAGAGACAGAAAGATGCAAAGAAGCACTAAGATTTAGTTCCACTTAGTGTTCTGATCCCACAGTTATCACCCTTGCCTGGAGGCCAAGATGATTCTGATGCCATTAGAAAAGAAAGGACAATAGGGGCACAGAAGGCAAGACAATGAGATAGATTCAGAGCATGCTGTGCACAGAATTGTCACCAGAAATTCAGACCCAGAAGTGGGGACAGAGACTTGTAGACTACACAGAGTATTTGGGAGTCAACTGAACTATTTGGAAATCATCAACTTTTGGATAATAGATTAGTGAAGTCATTTCAGTTGATAGCATACCATGAAAAACAATGGGGGTGAGGAACGAAGAAAACAAAAATTGGTTTGTTTAAGGTAGGTGAGAACAACGGAAGAAGTCAGGGAAGTGTACTTGGCCTGAATAAAGAAGGAGAACTGGGAGCAAAGGATGTTAGTAAAGCCAAAAGAAAGGTTTTCCAGACAGAAGTAGTGGTTAAATGTTTCAGAAAGTTCAAAGAGGATGACAACTAAAAAGCGGACCTGAGTTTTGGCAAAAAAAAAAAAAAAAAAAAGGAAAGAAAGAAAAGAAAAGCCAAGAATGATTTTGGAAAGAATAAAGTGATATTAACAATGAATTTAAGAATGAATGGAAGGTAACGAAGTAAATAATCTGCTCTTTTAAGATATTTGAGATAAAAACAAATTAAGGAAAGGGAAGGTCAAAGGATAATGTTTTGCAAAGTGAAATGTTTGGATATGAGTGAAATTAGAGTGAAGAAGCCCGTCAGTGTAAAAAACAAGGAAAATTTTTAAAAGCATCAATTTTACTGGTGAAAATACATGTATCTAGCAAATAAAATAGGGTTACTTGGTTATTAACTATTCAAATGAGCCAGTTTTATTTGTTAAGCATTGGTTTAGTGAAGAAAAATATATTAGTGTCTGCTCTGCAAAGATACAATGGTAGGTACTATGGGAAACACAGAGATAAAAAAATTAATCTCTCCCATTAAGAAGCTTATAAAATAGGGGAGGATGCAGAGTAGCAGAGAACTTGTGATGTTCAAGGTCTCGGAATAATAAGCATTGCATAGTAATTGTGGCTGGGAGGACTAAATGTGCTTTCCTGAGGAAAATGACATGCAGAGGTCCTTGGAAAAAGAAGAGCATTTCAACAGGTTATACAAAGACAGGGCAGCAGGAAAGTGCTGAAGGTGTTCATAAAGCCCAAGGAGCAGAGAGGATGAGGGAGATAAAAAGGAAGACACACTTCTTTTTTTCCCACGTAACATTCATGAGTCATAAACTTACTTTTCTGATTTTACTTTAATTGTTTAAAAGTGTGAAAACCATTCTTAGCTTGCTGGCTGTATAAAACAGGTAGTGGGCTGGATATGGCCCATGACAGGTATTTGCTGATCCATACACTAGATTTTGAGCAATATAATGCAGCACGCCCAATACATAGATGCCATGCCATGAATATTTGTTGATTTTACTGAAGCAATGAGGCCTCAATCTAGGAAAGTGGGTATGGGATAGGGAGGGAAGGAAGTAGATGATACACTGGACTGATGGAAGCCCATAGTGGCATACTGTTTATTTATTTATTTATTTATTTATTTATTTATTTATTTATTATCCTTACCCAGGGGCATTTTTTCAGTGTTTTAGTGAGAGTGGAAGGGAGGGAGGGAGAGAGAGACAGAGACAGAGACAGACAGGCAGACATCAATGTGAGAGAGAAACATTGATCGGTTGCCTTCCATCTGTGTCCCTAACTGGGGATTGAACCCACAGCCTTTTGGTGTGTGGGATGATGTTCCAACCAACTGAGCCACACCAGCCAGCACCATAGTGGCATCTTGATGCAGGTTAAAGGGAGGATAAAGAGAGTGACCAAAGGTACAATAGTTATATTACGAAATCAGGAAAAACAAACAAATGAACAAATAAACAAAGAAGAAGCATAGGCTGAACAAAATGAATTCAATTAATAAATATTATTTGGGTTTCAAGGACATGTAGCAATGGGGTCATGTTTGCTGGATCTAGGGAGTGGAATATGAACTCAACCCCATTAGAATAACAGGAGATACGTTCTTGCATAACCACTTCCATCTCCCGGTGCCCAAAGGTCAAAGAATATGACAGGAGTATGATTTCTCCAGTAGTACTAAGACTTGATAGTCATTGGTATCTTTTCTTTAATGCATTCAGATTTAAGGAGAACTTGAAAGGGGCAGGGGAAATGGAAAAGTGGATCATTAAAGTAACGAATGACATTCAGTTCTAAGATGTGTCAACAAGTGGTAATAACAGAATGTGGAACAATAGTTCCCAAACATACTAAAAGAAATCTATCAGGAGCAGAATGCTTCCTCAAAGACCAGTGACAATGCTGACCTATGTCAAAATGACACCATTCATAAAGGATAGACTTATATTCCAATTGGGACATTCAGTAATATTGAATGTTTCTAACATGGACATCAGGCTCATTTGCTATGAAGTGGTAAAATTTAGTTTCAAAATAGAAAGGAAAATGGTAAGAGCAATAGAAAGCTCTTATTGCTGTTAATGAGATCCAGGTTGGTGTTTATCGTTGTTGACAGGGGTAATCTACATGCACGGGGTTAATTCGAGAGAGAATGAAAACAGGTTGCCGCCACTTTCTAACTAATGGTTTTAGTGCAATTTTTTCCTGTTTTTCTTTTTCCGGACAATCCCTGGTTGTTTTGTTTCCCTGTTAACTTCCTTACGTTGCTCTCCTTTCAAACATTGGAGGTTATTTGTTCTTGGATTCTGTGACTTGTGGAGACAAATTATATAACTCATTGTTCCAAACATAATACAGCAGAAGTTCATTGTGTTTCACCGCAGGCAAGCACGCTGCACAGGAGTGCCGTGGGAGTGCTTGCCAATCCTAGCTGACTCTATTGACATAAAGACAGCTCTTCTCCCACGATTTCTGCCTCCTGATTGTGCTAGTCAATTCGGCATTCATTACGAATGCCAAATATATGTCATTAAATACCCTGGAAGGTTTCTTGCATTTAATCCATGTAAAGCATGTAGATTCCTTAGAATCTGAATATGTTGTAAGATAAAAATCACTAACTGCACCAAAACCTAAGTCTTGATGTTAATGTTGCTGCTGAAAACCAAGATCCAAGTAAGCTGGGATCTGGTTTTATTAAATGGTTGTATGCGATCTTCGTGAACATCAAAATTGTCAAACTGGTAATTATTTTTAAATGTAACACTGATAACGTATTTCCAAGGCTTTTTATTTAATTCTGCTAATTTTGCAGAGAGGGATGGTTTTCCCAAGGACACAGCTCTTTCCATATGGTTGAGAGGTATGGAAATATCCCTTAAACAAACATATCTCTTCACCAAAATATTATATTTTGGAAACTTCACTTTTCATACCACTTAAGAACACTTTAGTTCAATAATACCTTTTTTCTTCCCTATTGAGTAAAGAAGAGCTCTTTTCATGCATTATCAGTGATATAAGTTAGGGTTATCTAGCAAGGTTACCTGGCCCATGGTCTAGAGTTGAGGAAGTATAATTTTGAACTGAAAGAAGAGAAATCTAGGTGATTATTTGGTCTTGGCCAATACCAACATATCAACACACAAAATTACTAGGAGTAGAGGGATGTAAATAGAGAATAATGGAGCTTAGAGATGAAAGAGTATACAGTGAAGTCAAACTGTCTGATTCATAGCATTACTTTCAGGCAACCTTGTATATAACCTTGTAATATAGTGGACAGTAAAGTCAAAAATTACAATTTTGTTCTTACGGCAGTAGGTGGCCAGTTTATCATATGGATTGGATGTGTTACAGAGAATAAATGGGTTGACCACATGCAATAAGGCTCGGACTGCTTTAAATAGCTGCAAAGTGGAACTCTCTCTACTTTCATACATAAACATACTATTTATTTCTATTCTGTCTATAGAAGAAGCCATTAGCATCATGCTACATGTCTGCATACCTAAATGTGGAATGTAATTTGAAACTGTGTTTTCATATCCGTCTACCTTAAATATACACAAACGCATATACACACATGTGTACAATACACCTGTGTGAATGTGTATGTAAGTTACATTGGAAATGTACCCCATTTTCTTTGTATTTTCATAGATTCACTTTTAATCCTTGCCCTTTTCATTCCCAAAACATACACACACACACCTCTCTCTCTCTCTCTCTCTCTCTCTCTCTCTCTCTCTCTCTATATATATATATATATATATACACACACACACACACACAAACATATACATATATATACATATAATGTAATTTCCTCATATGTTTGAGGAGTTAAGCTGTTTCTTAGGAATTGGGTGCACTTTTTTCTCAAAGAAATTCATGCTTGCAACCTTGGGCTCTAAGGCCTGCCTGTATAAAGACATGTAGCTCATCATAAAGCTGAAATACTATTTTTTAACATGTCCAGTAATATTTCAGGAGGGAACTGCATGTAGCCTTCCAGTTTGGGAAACCGAAGAGCATCTTTCTATGCAGTGGGATGAGTAACCCTCTCTCACTCTCTATTCCACCTGCCTGATACAGGATGAAGGAAGTTCACATTGCATTTCAAGATATGGCTGCTTTTGGTGTTTTGTGGTTTTAGATAAGGGTTCTAACCTGGAAAGGGTTAAACAAAGAGCTTAAAGTGTGAAGAGACATCGGAAGTCAGAGACTGTTGGGGCTCACCCCAGTCCTAGCATAAACTCTTGTCTTTTTTCTTTACAATTATGACTCCTAAAAACCTGTCTGCTTTCCTTTATATTCCTAATACTGCTTGCTTATCATAGGGACTTTTTTTCCCTAACATTGGAATTTAACCACCTGTGGAACAGAACAGAACAGGTCTCTGGCTTCTCTCCTTCTCTCTAAGAAAGCCCACTGTTCTGCCCAAGTCTTCTAAAAGCTCTTACTCCTTGATCTGGCAAGGCAACCAGGAAAGTTTCCCACTAAACCATCCTATTCTTTATATGTTTAGATAGTAAAGGGAGCTATGCAATCATGCATAACTAATAAACTGGTGGGTCTTTGGTGAATAAAATTAAGATTCATCTGCATTTGCAGAAACATGAATAGGCAGACATGGGCTTTCCAAAGCAAGGAGATAATGAAAAGACTTGAGTATAAGAGCAGGAATAGTGTTGAGAAGACACTGGGCACCCTTGGAAGAACATGGAAATGGGACTGGGATAACAAGATAGGAGACAGTTTTCTTTCCTGAGATTTCCAGCCCTGTGATGCATACCTGTCTCAAGGCAAGGCAAGCCTTTCATTAGAATGAAGCAAAGGATGAGGCGAGGTAACAGAAGAAAGAGACAGAGGGAAAACCTACAGGATCTGTTCTAGATTTCAGATAGCCATTCTTTGAAAGCAGTCATTTTGGAAGTTCAGTGAGAAGAAAATACGAGACTTGGAGCTATGCTACTTGAAGGATGCTTTTAGAAATGTAGGTGCCTGTTTAACTCAGTATGTGCCATGAAGTGCTTTCCCCATGGAAGTCAGTCTGTAGGAAACATTGAGTGATGGAGCATACACAGGGCCCAGCACAAATAGCACCCACTTTTTATTACAAAATCTTTTATTACAAAACCATAAGCATATAATTCTGTAACATAACAGCATCACACTCAAGCACACCATATGACATTTTAGGTGAAATGTTCAAATTAAACCTATAAATTATTACACCCATATTATTACCCTACCAACCACACTCAAGCAGGTGTTATTTCTGCCGGACCCTGTAGATTTGTAATAAGGTCATTGATACTGGTGGTTACTACATCATATGTGTGTGTATTGAGAGCCAAAGTTACTAGTGGGGATGTAGTAGAGTTAGTTCACTGAGCTACAAGAAATCCCAGTGACTTGACACAATAAAGATTTATTTCTCACTCAATCTGGTTAAATATGCATCAGCGGGAGCACCGTCCTCCACGCTGTCATTTAGCTGTTCAAGTTCCTTCCACCTTTCCTTCTGTCCTTGTGTACCCCAGAGCCTCAGTGTCCTCCACTAAATACTCTGTATGTAGCTTACAATTAGAGGGGAACAGAGAGAGTTTGGAGGAGGTACACCGGTTCCTTACCTCATCCTGAGATGCCACATACTCCCACTCAGAACTGCATCACTGAGGATCAGTCACATAAACACGCTGAGGGGCAACGGGTCCAGAAAATATAGTTTCTGCAAGTTGCCACAAAATTGTTACTATTAATAGGAATAATAATAATCATTGTTTAACTTGGGCAAGTTATTACTAAGTCTCATTGTATCTTCATTTTCTCAACTATGAAATAAAAATTAAATATCTAACTTCTAAAATAGTTATGTTTAATATATAAATTGATATATATAAAATGTTTAAGATTTTTTCTAGTTCATGCCATGAACATGATCCTTGATCCATAGTTCATGCTATGTTTATGATCATTGCTTTTATAATAATAATAATAACTATTAGTATTATTAATCATTCTCATCTTGAGTAAAGATAGGGAGGAACTCATGTCAATTATAACCACTGAGGTAAGCATGCAGTGACCCACACTTGAATTGCATGAGCTATTGTAAAATCCCCTTTCTAGAACATTTTGAGAATAGACAATACAGACAGACAAGTAGGAAAGTGGTCACATAAATTCTCAAGCAGAGTGAAGCTAATGATTTTTCACTTTCCATGGAATCCCTGTTAAAATAATCTTTAAAAAAGTTCTGTAAAACAATAACTTTGAAGTAATATAGGATATGTACAACTATAAAATATTCCTTTTATTTTAAGGCTTGTAAAACCTCCCTGTATCAATCAGCTCTTTATATATATTTCTTTTGCTTTTATTTGCTTGTAGGTTCTTTAAGAAATTTTTTTCTATTTTGTGCTTTTATCTATCAGAATGCCTATACAATTATTTGTATGTAGTAAGGATTCAATAAATGAGTGCTAAAAAAATCTTTATTTTTAAGAATATACAATTTAAATGAAATCTTATGAAATATAATTTTAATTCTTAGACTTTCCCAAATGAGGTTGAAAATAGAATAAAACTGACATAATATAGATATGTCAAAATTCTGAAATTTTAAAATCACATTTTAATGTTTAATGTAAGCAATTGTGGTAGGTAATAATACCATTCTTATAATATAGTTTTAACATTTATGCAAATAACTCAATAATAAGCATACATTATTTCTTGCTTTTGTATTATATAGAACCAGATGTTTTGATTGAAAACATGATATAAATTTTAATAGATTTTTTGCTTCATACTGAAAAGGTATACCTTCTTTTACTTTGTTTTGTTTAAAGTTTGAAACAGTATAAACATATAAATGGAGAATTCCTGTTTTAAAATTCTGCAGGCTAAAATTTAAAAGCTTTCTTTTGAACATAAATAAAGAAGAAACAAATGCATTAAAGTTGTGATTACTAGAAAGATTGGATGACAATTAAGTATTTGTGATGATCTTAGAGCTATTGTTTGCTACCTCCCCTAGGGAGATGATTTAATATCTACATGTTGCTGAACTTCCAGATATAAAGTGAAAATTTGGAGGGAGGGTTGTTGGGGCATTGGGTGAGAAAGGTAAAGGGATTGAGAAGTACACATTGGTAGTTAGAGAATAGTCATGGGGATGTAAATCACAGCAAAGGAAATAATGCTCAGTGACATTGTAATAACTATGTGTGGTGTCATTTGGATACTGGAGGTATTGGGCAAACACTTTGTAATGTACATGATTGCCTAACCCCTATGCTATACACCTGAAACTAATACAAAATAATATTGAATGTAAACTGTAATTGAAAAAATATTTTTAATTAAAAGTTTTCTTTAAATGATAATTTTAGTTAAATCTTCAGATGGTTGGCTTCTATGATGCTGAACATCTGGATATTTATAAAATGTGTTGAACACAAATATGGAGAGCCAGTCAGCTTATCAATTTTATTCTCATTAATTTGACATTTTTAGATATATTTAGTAATTTATGTTTTGGTATTAAATGGGCAAAGACCAGATTAAAAAATACAACAAAAAATATCAGTCTGTACTCATTGCATGAATTGACAATGTCATCAATTTTATCATCACACTTATTTGCAGCTATAAGAAGTGAGTGAAGTTGTGATGACATTGCCAATTCATTCAAATAGTAGAGAATAAGAAGTAATTGAAGGCATAGTCAATGATATTGACACTTTCCATTGAGTCTTTAGTTCAATAGCTTGAGCATGTTACTAATTTTTGTTTGCTAAATTCAAATTCTTGAAGTCATTTATCAATAATACTTATCTGTTGGAAAAAGGTGAAACGAACTTTTAAAGGATTCACATATCTGGACTCTTCAAATTCAAAGTTACAATTGTTTTCAATAAAAAATTGAATAGGCCAAAGCCCTGGCTGGTGTAGCTCAGTGGATTGAGCATCGGCCTGCAAACTAAAGGGTCACTGGTTTGATTCCGCAGTTAGGGCACATGTCTGGGTTGCAGGTCAGGTCCCCAGTAGGGGGCACGTGAGAGGCAACCACACATTGATGTTTCCCTTCCTTTCCCCCTCCCTTCCCCTCTGTCTAAAAATAAGATAAATGAAAAATCTTAATAAAAAAATCAAATAGTCTAGTGTTTTATATTGTTAAATTTCTTATAAAAGGCAGTAAGGTAGTTATTCCAATTCAAGAGGTTTAGTACTATCATTTAATAGGGTGTGTTGAGCTCCTTAATGGCTTTTACTTATTGGAAATTACCAAGTATGTGCCACCTGAGAATACTTGGACCCTGTCACCTCTATTTCTGAAGGAGAAAATGTCCAGTTATGAAATAAATAAGTCATAGTGATATATTGTGAAGCACAGGGAATATAGTCAATAATACTGTAATAACTTTGTATGGTGACAGCTGGTAACTAGACTTATTGTGGGGATCATTTTGTAATGTATATGAATATGGAATCACTATGTACACCTAAAACAATAGGATATTATATGTCAATTACATAGCAATAAAATATATCCAAGAGGGCAGTAAATGCATCAAATAAGTCACTGCCGAGAGTGGGAATTAAAAAACTTTCTCCCCTTTAATGAAACTCATTTTCCTTTCCCATTTTAATTTCATTTTTATTATTTATAAAATTAAAAATTTGAACTAAAAGACCCTGCCATTTTCATGTTCCACAGCCACCACACAATATGCTAAATGTTGTAGAAAGTGTTTCTAACATGCCTTTCTTCATGCCAAGCATCACTAACATTTTGCAAATATACCTGCAACATTTTTTTCCTTTATAACTTGAGGATTTTCCAAATTCTTAGTGAATGTCACCACCCCGAAGATTCCTCAAGACTTTCTGTCCTATCCACTATTGAAGATTAAATAGCTATCATATAGCCATAAAAAGTCCTTGTAGACCTGTGTTTATGTCTCAAATTAATCTAAAGCATGATTTCTTTCCTTAGTTGACAGGCTATCAAGACAAGAGACTTATGTAGATATATTTTAGGTATATAATACATATAGACTCTCTTAGTTCCTAGATACTTAAAAATTTCTCATTTGGAAAAATTTCTCCCAAATTGTCCCTGTTCTTTGTTATATATGCTAAAAATATTTTTTCACGAAACTCTTAAGTATATAAATTAGACTACATCAAAATTAACACTTTTATTCTTGATAAGATAATGTTAACATAAAAAGTCAAGGCAGAGACTAGGAGAAAATGTTTGCAAATCACACATCTAATAAAGGACTTGCGTGCAGAATATACGAAGACCTCTCAAAATTCAACAATAAAAAAAGCAATTAAAATTTGGGCACAAAGTTTGAATTGGCAGTTCAGAGAAGACTTATAGATGGCAAATAAGCACATGGGGAGATCGTTGTCATTATCCGTCACGGCAGTGGCAATGTAATTTAAATTTCAATCTGATACCATTACACACCTGTTAGGATGCTGTTGAATACATACCTGTAAATAAAAGTAATATCAAGTGCTGCCAGAGATGCAAGGCAAATTTATCTCTCACGCACTGTAGATGATTATGCAAAAAGGCACCGCCATTTTGGAAAACAGTTCTTAATTTGCGAAATGCTAATATCCATACGGCTCAGTAATCTCACCTCCAGGTATTGTGCCCAAGTAAAATCAAAAACATTTTCACAGAAAAAATTGTATTAGAACATTTATAGATGTTTTGTTTGTAATTGCCTAAAACGAGAACAACTGAATTGTTCTTCAACTGCTGAATGGATAAAAACAAACAAAACAAAAACTTTGGTACATCCATACAAATGGAGTACTACTAAGCAAATAAATAAATAAATAAATAAATAAATAAATAAATAAATAAATAAATAAATAAAAAGGAGGAATCTATAATGATTATGCCAAGTGAAAGAAACCAGACACAAAAGGCTAAACACTGTATAATTCATTCATATAACATTCTCAAAAAGGCAAAAGTATAAGAAAGAATCCAAACTGGGGGACACTAGTGACTTGAGAATGAGCTTGAGGGGGATAGACCACTGTATTAATGATCTATGGCTTTGTAACATGCTAGTGCCTTCTCCTAGAGTCCCTGCAGGTCAAAAATCTTGGTACTGTTTACATGAGTGCTTCTGGCCCAAGGTCTTTCATGAGGTTGCAGTTAAGCCATTAAGCAACCTGCTGACTGCAGTGTTATCTGAAGGCTCAACTGGGGGAGGATCTGCTTCCAAATTAACTTATGTAGTTGTTGGCAGGATTCAGTTCCTTATGGAATTTGGAATTTAGTTTCTTGCTAGTTAGTGAGTTTGGGGGACTCCTAGTTCCCTGCCATATGCATTTCTCCAAACGACAGATCACAACAGGACCACTGACTTTCCTCAGAATTTGTGAGGGTATGAGAGAAAGTACCCAAGACATAGGCCACTGTCTTTTCATAACCTAATACTAAAAGTGTCACCCCATTGGCTTTGCCAAAATTACATTTCCCAGACAGGAGTCATTAAATCCAGCTTACACTCAAGGGGGAAGATTAAATGAGAGGATGAACACTAGTAGACAGGAATTATTGGGAGCCAAAATTGGAGTCTGCCTCTCATAGGCAGCCCTCTGGATCCCGGTGATTGATATTTTCCCCCCATTTAAAACATTTTCACCTCTTCCAAGGTTGCAAGAGCTTTATCCCATTACCTTTCTACTTTGAAGTCCAGAATCTCATCATCTGAATCAGGGAGTGATGTTAGAGTCAACCTGCCACCAACTCAAGGTGAAATGGGGAGCTTTTGGGGTTGATCAAACCTGTTTTGTATCTTGATTGTGACAGTGATTACACAACTATATTTGTTTCATAAAAACTCACAGAACCTAATAATAAAAGGGATGGATTTCATTATATGTAATTTATACCTTAATTTTAAAAAATAGAAAAAAGTTAATCTCAAGAATATAAAATATATTTCCATGAATCCACATTTTGACACTGGAAGGCAGCATAATTTTTTCTAATCATATCACTGAAGGGCCATAATAATATACCATGTGTTTATATAATCAATAATTTATTTACAGGAAAAGTAAATTGTTATTGACTGCAACTTATATTCTTTTATAGAAAGAAGCTCATTGTAATAATATTATTTTTCACTTTAATATTTGTTTTTATTCCTTAGAACAGATAATTCATCAATTCAATTCACTTAGGGAAGATGAACATATTTGCGAATGCACTATTAACATTTTCTCATTTTATTTACAAAAGGACTATTAGAATAATTTTCCATGTTACATTTTATAATCACTTTTATTTACTTAAAGTAAGCTGAATATAGACTGTGAAAAAAAATCCCATGTTCTTGTTTTCCCCAATTCTGCAAAGTGGCAGAGGGAAGGCAATGGGATCCTGTTACTGCGCCCTGTTTATACAGCTGCACTTCATTGAATGGAGGCTTGTGTTACACACAGTTTGTGATAGGAAGTAAATGCTTTTAAAACAACTAAAGAGACAGGTCTTTGACCTCCACCTTTGTGGATTCTTTGTTCTGTCATTTAGCTTCTGTGGAGGTTATAAGGAAGTAGTTTCAATATATCTTATCACCCTCTAATTTAACCTCATTTGATTAGTTTTTCCAGTGTGAATTCATAACATGGACACGTTATGATAAGTTTTAAAACAAATCCTGAAGGGGCCAACAAAATGGACAATGATTTTATTTGCAATGAAATTTATAAGTCAAGGGTTCTGAAATGTTCGACAATGGGTGTGTTCTAGAGGGAAAATAGCACTTAGATTGCTTCAGGGGCTCAATCTGTAAGAAATTTTAAGAGACTTAGGAGATTCATCAAATTTATTACTTCTTAATAAACCTCCACCTAACATCTGAAGTTATCAAGTGCCACAGGATTTGTTGTGTATCTCTTATTTGTAGCTCTACAGGCTAGTCAATAAACCGGAGATTTAGGTTCTAGGTTATTTCAAGGATTATGCCTGGGAAGTTAGAAGTCATAATGGTGAAGTAGTTCTTCTTTGTATAAGAAGAATTACCTTAATTACTTGGGTACAAATACTATATATGGGTCATTATTATATGTGATTAAAATGTCAACCAATCGGGATCTAAGTTACATGTAAGCTGATGGTTTATAAAAATAGTTGCAAGTACATGATTGTAATAAAAATGACTTTTCATAGGGCTCTTGCTTCATAATCCTGTTCATAATATTTTCCTTCTCACAGAACTTAGGCCTTCTTTTATCTCCAGGCTATCGTTTGTTTACCAAAACTCTTTTACCAATTTTGTTTGGTGATGCCCTACACAGATTGTCTGGAGAGTTTTCATGTCCTAAGTGAATGGCCAAGAGGTCCAACCAGATTAAATATATATGTGTATATATTAAGTATATATGCGTATGCAATATATATTATATATATACATGTATAATATATGTATATGTTTTATATATACACCTATAATTTCTATTAAAACTTATAATACATTATTATGCCATATGCTATAAATTTTAACAGTCAGTATATGGTAATTGCAAAGAAAAAACCCCCAAATTTTCACTCTTAGGCTCACTGTTCAGTTCCCATGAATCCAAGACACAAAGATTTAGTTTCTAACCTACACTGACAGACATACAATGATCATATCACATGGTTAATTCTATCTCCTGTATTTGTAGCAAAGAACTAAATACAAGGTAGTTTAACTAAGAACATAATTTTTAAAAACTAAATATAATATAATGAGGCATTTTGATCTGTAATTCTGGTAGGAAATGAAAAATATTGACAGAATGAAAAATGTGAGCTTGTTCTCTTCTATGCCACCTACGTAAGGAGTCATTTTAGGAGCATGTTTGTTGTAGAAAAAACAAGCAACTATCTTTTGGGGGTATATATGAATTTTAATACATTATGAGGGACCTTCAATCTGAGAAACAAATATTATTCTGCTTTGCCACTTATTTTAATAGATGGATTTTGAGAGTTCTTAAAATGCTAACAGGAAAGAATATTATATAATATCTTATTCCAAAATTTATGCAGCAATTTCTCCCATCAGAGTATTCTTCTTTAATTAGAAATATATTATCACATACTGAAAAATCATCACCATTCATTGACTATATTGTTACAACATTACCAGTTAGCTTTTATGATCTATCATATTGTAATATGTTATCAAAGTGTAAATTTTGGAAGTCATTTCAGTTTGCTGGAGGCATTTAATATCATATACACTATACATATTTATTGGCTATGCTTCAATTTTTTATTTGTTTATAATTTATACTCTCCTTGCTTCCAAAAGTGATTTAAGGCAGCTTATTTTAATTATAATTATATTGGCTAGCTTTTTCGGAGTGTTCCAGGTTTTCTTCTTCACTCAACAGAGCAGCATACATAAGTGAAAATGGAAGTTGCTTTGTTCTCATTCTCATGGCTCGTTTCAAATTATGTGTTTTGCAGAGGTTAATATTATGTGGGCTGGACACCAAACACACCACAGCTCTGAAGACTATAACTTATCCACAGCACTGAGACAGTCTGTCCTCCAAATATATACTTCCTGGGTAAGTTGTATGAAATTGAATAAATGTGATAATATAATTCATTTTTTAAAAGTTTCAGCTGGTTCTGTTTCCTACAAGTAAACTAATAAGGTGTTTTTGCTAAAATCCTTCTTTCTCCTCTGTAAGAACAGACACTAAAAGGAAGCAAGTTGTGCTTTCCAATGATAGTCTTTCATCATTGAAGTGGCTATCTATTTTTATTTACTATCAGTTAAGGGGAGCGATGGACAAACAATGTATCTCAATTCAAATATATGCAAACAAAGACTTTATTAGAAAGTTTTAAAAGGAGTTTTTAAAAAATGGCATTCCCATTTCTGAATGCCTCCCAAAAGTCTACTTAAACCCTTAATTTTTGCGTATATATCAGAGAAGTTAATACAATGCTCTCTAAAAAGTTTGGCTCTACAATATTTTCACACAAAGAAATGACAAGACTAATGAATACCGAAGATAGCCCCTAGCTCTAAGGTACTTCTGATTCACTGGGCAAAGCTGATCCACTTGTTAACAGCCTTCATCTGATTGTTCATCTTTAACTCTTTTTAACCATCCAAAATACTGCTGCTAAAATGCACATTGTGGTAGAAAGTCAGAGCTATTGATATGTAAGTGTATTTATTAATAATTTATTAGTTAACTATAAATTATAATGATCTAACATTATAGAGCCATTTGTATGGCTCTTTCTAGTTTGCAAGATACTTCTTTTTGATACCGTCTATTGAATATTGCCATGTGCCAGACGATCTTCTGAGACCTCTTTTTGTATTAACTCATTTGATATTTATGACAGTTTTTAAGATAGTTACTACTATAACTCATTTTTAAGAGATGGGACTCAGTCCATATTTTAATCACAAAACTAGTAAAGGGAGGAATAGAATTTGAACTCATTTAACCTGGCTACAGGATCCCAAATCTTAACCTGGACACGGTGTCTTCTATTGCCTCTATAGTGTTTTTAACTTATGTTACCTCATTTGATCCTCACAAATAGGCCCATCTCAGGCTAGATCTATTGGCACTAATATCAAGGAACTAAGATCAGGGAGGTTCACTCTATAGCTGGTGAGTGATTAAGTCCCATGTGACACCAGATGCCTTGTAACTGATGTAAATATACTTATTGGCATTTGTTCTAACTCAAACAGCAGAATATGCACACAAAAAAAAATCTGTAAGGCAAGATGGTTACTAATACATTTGCCAAAAGAAATATTAAAAGAAATCCACCCTTGTTCCCAATACCATACACCTGTGTTATAGCTTGTATTAATTTCCTAGGGCTACTGTAACGAAGTACCATGAATTGGGCTGCTTACAACACAAGTGTATTGTCTCACTTTTTCTGAAGTCCAGAAGTCTAAAATTAAGGTATTGGCAGGGCCATGGTCCCTTCGAAGTTTCTAGGGAAGGAGCTATTTTAGTCCTCTCTCCTAGGTTCCTTGGCTTTGGGGAGCATAACTCCAATCTTCGCATGGTTGTCTCCCTGTGTCTGTGTCCAAATCTCTCTTGCTTTTATAAGGACACCAGTCATACTGGACTAGGAGCCCACCCTACTTCATTAATACCTTATCATAACTAATTAGATCCACAATGACCCTGTTTCCAAATAAGGTTACCTTATAAGGAGTTAGGGGATAAAATTTTGAGGTATGAAGAGATAGGATTTCAACACATGAATTTTGGAGGCACACAATTTAATCCATAACACAGCTCTAAGTAACATGGATAAAAAAGACGGATTATATACACATTTTTTTTCCCATCTCCTATAGCTTGTGCCGAAAACTCTGGATGATTAAAAGTGGAACAAAATTCTACCTTTTTCACTCTGCATAGCTCAAGACTGGTCTAGGGTTCCAGTGAATGGAACAAAGAACAGACCCTTCATGGAACAAGGGACACTGCCCACCCTTCTTTTTTAAGAACTATCAGCATTAATACAAAATTGTATTATTCTGTACAAAATAGGCTGAATGCCAGATTGATTAAAACATTAATCTCAAAAAGTCTTTATTCTCTCCTGATGTATACATTTCTCTTTGTATGAGGATAATTCAAACCTCTGATAGTTGCATTGTGGGGAAAAAAGCATCCATGAAAGGAGGCAGCTATATTTCAAGTTGACTCAGGGAAATCAGTGCATTTAGTGAATTACTCATCTGGGGAATTATCAAAGGAAAATTTTTGTTAGAGCATTGTAGATTTCAGAACTAAAGGAAATCTTAGAGAAAGTATACTTAAGTCATCCATTTTTAAAAGTACAAAAGAATCTCAGAGGAACCCACTATCTCATACAGTATTGAATATTGCTGGTTGGAACTGAGTTCAGACATCTTACTCATAGTTTATCTTTATCCTGGTTTCACATGTGTCATCCCTCCTATTAAGTCAAGACATCTAGGGCTACAGATTAGGGAAAAATCTAAGTGAAATGCAGGTTCACACCTATATAGTGCAGGAATAAATGTCCTTTGCAACCTGATAACACATCACTGAGGACAGAAAAATATGCTGGGTAAGGAAATGAGCTTTGGGAATGCATCACAAGCTACTAATCTTTTGCAGGGGCAGAGGGGGTGGGGTGGATTCAGAGAACTTTCAGTGTGAGAAATGAAATCGGATTGTAAGTCAGCCTGGGTTCTTTTCTAGCATTTTTACGCCTGCTTGAAGACCGCATAGATGGATCAAGGGTCTATGATAGTTAATAGTCTGTGATAGGTCTTTCTAGAGATTCAAGTCAAAGAGCAATCATCGGTCATCTTTATTTTCTTTGACTCTTTTGTAAGATTCTTTTCATCCACGTTGTTACATAAGGTATACAGTTTTGTGGTTACTAAGGTAACAGTGTATTTTAGAACAAATAAAAAATGGGTCATGTCACTGGAGATGAAATTGATTTGTAAAATGAAAAGCAGAATTAAGTTCAGGAGTCTTTTCTTTGATATCATTATGAAAATGAGGGTGGGACCTGCCATTCACAGTAGTGAAAGATAAGAACTCAAATTTTAAGAAATTATAACCATAATTTTTGCATTTTTAAGCCAGTTTTGAGCTTAAATTTAACATTACTCATCGAAGAAAATCTGCAGTTTTAAGTGAGTACCATTTTAAGTGAGACATTTATTGGTTTTGCATGCTACTTCAATCTTTTATTGCACATCTTAATTAATATAATGCCTTAAACATGATAGTCTCTCCACTTTGCAAATAATAAAATATGTCTAGACCCATGGATATTATGTAATACATAACAGTGTAGGGATTAACATTTTGTTTTCTGCCAACTTTATAATGAAATACCTTAATGCTGTAGCTGTATATTGAAAACATAGCTACAGAAGTGCTTGAAAAATAAAAGAATGGGATGTGTCAAAGGAATACAGGAGCCAACTTGAAAGAGCTCCCAATGGCCAAAATCTGGAACAATTTGAACAACAAAATATATAACATACGGTGGTGTTGTAAACCGAAGTATAAAATAAATATCTTTTAAACTGGTCCATGCTGAAATAGCTAGACTATTGAAAAAATAAATAAATGGGAGGAAAATTCCCTTAAAGAATTAAAAAAATATATATGTAGATACCAACCTCCTCCAGGAATGGAGCTTAATGCCCCCCTATCCCTGACTTTTGAGTGTGGGCTGTGCTTAGTAAGTACTTTATTAAGAAAGACTATGGAAAAGTGACAGAGGTTGGGGTGGGGTGGGGTGGGAGGGTAACTTCAGAGTGAAGAAACTTGGCAAACAATCTCAGATCAAAGTTAATGTCCTCAGAAATGTCTTTTGGTAGCATTTACCCTTTGATAAAATATGGTAAGAATGTCCTCTTGATAGCATATAACATGTACCATTTGATAACATATAATGAGAATGGCCTTTCACTTCTGTGGTCTTTGTCACCAATATCTTAACCCCAATCTAACCAAAGAAAAGACATGTGTCAATCCCAAATTGAGAGACATTCTACAAAATACCTAACCAGTAATCTTCAAAAGTATAACGGCCACGAAGCCCAAGGAGTCATCTGGGAACACGTGCAGATCAGAGGAAGCTAGGAGGGCCTCCATCCGGCAGCATGTGGGCCCCATGTGGCTCGGGATGGCTGTGAATGGGACCCAACACAAAATTGTACATTTACTTAAAACATTATGAGATTTTTCTGTGACTACATATTGCAGAGTATTTAAGGTGTGGCCCAAGACGACAACTCTTCTTCCAGTGTGGCCCAGAGACCCCAAAAGTTTGGACACCCCTGCGGGGCTAAATGGAGTGTTGTACCCTGCACAAAACCTGAAACAGAAAAGGACATTAGGAAAAAAAAATAGTGAAAATCTAAATAAGGTGTAGAGCTTAGTGGCATTTAGTTAATAGTAATGTACCTATGTTGGTTTCTTAGTCTGTATATCACAATACCTCGAGGCTTCCCTGTGCTTTGCTATTATCGCTGCCTGGAAAATTATTTCCCCTTTACCTCTGATTGTTATATCCTTTAAAATTTAAATCATTCCTCCTTTATAGATGCTTTCTTCACTTTGTCCAGGTTGCTTTTGTTTGTTTGTTACATAAAACTCTTGCATATCTCAATTATAGTACTTATTACCTTGTACAATGCCTTTCATGTCAGCCTGTAAACTTTAAAAGAAGGAAGTCCATTTTTCACAGCTATATATTTTGCTATATATAAAGTACCTGATATAATCAGTGCTTTATAAATGCACATTACATGAAGACATGAAATATAAGGTTTATAGCTGTCAAAAATCAGTTTGTCAAAGGACATATTTTGCTAGTGTACTAGGTAAGGCCAATATGAGACTGATAATGACACAATGTATAAAATAATGTAAATCTGTCATTCATTTAAATATTTTTGATTTAATAGATCCTCCAAAATTAGAGTATAGATGAATTATTTCCCTTGAGAATAAGTGTATTTTAACATATTTGTCATATATGATGCAATTGAATGGGAAACAGTATGTTATCTATAATCGATGAGCTGCGTATTTCTCTTAAAAGCATAGGAAATCAATAATAAATGCATTAGTTTAAATAACTAATTGTTAAATGAGTAATTTTTTAGCTTTATACTACCTCTCAATCATTAAACTAGTTTTGTTTCCTAGGCTGGGGTTAAAATAAACAGTAAATTATGTTTATAGTATATTAATAATCTAAAAGTAGGTAAATTTTAATCACCAGCAGAATAAATATAGTTATAACATCAATTAATGAAAACCTTTATTAAAACCTTTAATACTATATATTAGAGAATATGTAAATATGTAAATATATAATGTTTTTTAGAATAATTTAAAAATATATTAATTACATTTAGAAATAGTAGATTGCAATTCACTAAGAGTAAAGAAGTCTGGGTCGCAGCTGTAGCTTAGTTATTAACTACCTTTGCCACTCTAAATTGATAATTAATGTTTCAATCCCTGTGACTTTTACATGAAATGGGGCAATTAATATTTGTTCTGCTTTTCATATTGTTATTTTGAAGATCACCTTACATAATGAGTGTGGAAATTCTTTGAACTATATCAAGTATGATTCACATGTATAATACTGTTTTTATATTACACATAAGACCACAGAGGAATATTTAGTGAAATCCCAGATCTTTTTATTACATCATACTCCCTGCCAAACTACATAAGCAAAGACTATTTTTCAGTATGCAGGAGTTGGAGTTATATAAAGACAAATGTGAACAAATAAAGACACAAGAAATGAACAACTTTGATGTAATGCAGTCAAATGCCCTGGGAATAAAACCATAACTCTAATGTCACAGAAGAAGAGCATGCCTTGAGCCCCCATGAAGTAAAGAAACAAAACTCCTCAGAACTCCAAGGCATGCCTTTGCCTCCCTCAACCACCATTCAAAGGCAGCTAATAAGACAAAGTCGATGTCCACATATTAAATAAATGAAAACCCCTGCTGGGTTGTGTCTTGGCCAGTCTCAAAGCCCTGACTCTAGTATGCATCACGAAGATGAAATTATTCTGTAGCTTAGTGAGAAATTTAGAAATTTGGTAAAAATTAAATTATTCTCCAATTTACAATGTTGTTTTTAACAGAAATTCAATAGCCATTTGTAGTCCTTGTAATGAAGGATAAATCAGGGAAATCACAGTGAAGACCTCTACATAAAAGAGCAGCAGCTTATTGTCACTTTTAAATAATGTACACTTGGCTAAGATATTCAAATCTTTTTATGTGTTTTTGTTCTTATTTTGAGAAATGCGCTCAGTCATTTTTTTCCCATAGACATCTTGACTAGTGATGTTGGTCATGATGGCAGAAGTTGGGGATATAATGAGAAGACATGAGCTTCTGTTATTAAGGTGACTTCTTTCCTTGGAGGGATTTGAGCAAGTCAACATCCTTCTAATACAAGTTATTAAGGCTTTAGAGAGATGTACCTGCTCTGAACACCAAGGGAAGCCTCACAGAAGAAATGATACTTGACCCCAATTTGTGAGAAGAGTAAAATTTTACGATGGATGGGGTTGTAAATGAAACATTATGTAGAAGGAGAATGTCTGTGAAAACACGAAAGAGTGAAAAACTATGATAAATTTAGGAAATGGCAAATAAAATGTATGGTATGTGTATTAGTTTTCTGGGACTGCCATGACAAAGTGCCAAAAACTGGGTGACAAGAGAAATTTATTGTCTCACAGTCTGGAGGCTGGAAATCTGAGATTAAGGTGTTGACAGGGTTGGCTTCTTCTGGGGGCTGTTAGGAAGAATTAGATCCATGCCTCTCTTCTGGCTTTTGGTGGTTTGCTGGCAATTTTTGGTGTTCCTTGGCTTGTGGATTCATCACTCTGATCTCTGCCTTCATTGTCACACGACCCTCTTGTGTGCATGTCTGTCTCTGTGTCCAGATTTCCCTATTTTATAAAGACACCAGTCATGGGGTTAGAGCCCACCCTCATTTTCTCATTTTAACTTGATTACTTCCATAGTTCTATTTCCAAATAAGGTCGCATTCTGAGGTACTAGGGGTCTAGGGCCTCATAGGCCTTTTGGGAGGACACAATTCCACGTATAACAGCATGAGTTTGGCTAGCATATAGGATGTAGGAAAAGACAGGATGGGGAAAAGAAGAAGTAGAGATACTTATAGAAATGGGAGCAGAAAGATGGACCTAGATTCTTAAAGATAAGTACTTTCTAAGTAGAAACAAAAGCACTTATTCCAAACGTGCAATTTACAATGCGTTTTAAGGACAGAGATCAGTATTCCCTACCTACAACCAGAGGATTTGGTTCTGTGTCACTACTAAACATAGACTTTAAGAATGTGAGAGAGTGAACTTGATTATTTAACCTTTAGTTTCTCAATTCTGAATAAAAAACTTTCTCTAAAATAACATTATTTAAAAAATTAGAACCATGAAAGTACAGATATTAAGAAAGTTAAACTATTATATTAAAATACAATAGACATGAATCCTGGAACTCAGAATTTTTTCATTTCTTTTAAATTCACTTAACTTCAACCACTTTGCTTAGCAGCTTGCTCTTGAACAGTTCACCTCTCTCAGTCCCTGATTCTTCTCCCAGTTTTTCATGCTTTATGATTTTATTTCCTACTTCATCCATCCCAAGGGACTTCATTTCCATGACTCTGGAAAGCACAGCCCCCAGCCTCCTGTTTCATGTGCTTTGAACTCCCCATGCCCTGCTTGAATTTAGTCACCACCTACTTCCCTCCCACCCCCTGATTGTTGAGCACCATGAGTGTCCTCCAGCCCCAGCTGGGCAGCGTAGTGTCCCTCAGTGTATGGTTTCCAGACACAACCGAGCTGCCCATGCTGCTCACCAAACTGGAAACATGAGCCTTCTCCCCACCTGGGAGAAGCATTTCCAGAATTCCAGTCTCCTCAAACTCTCTTCTTCACTGCTATCTTTTTCTGTAAGCCAGTGACACATTTTAAACTTCACAGAGACCATTTCTCTAATTTCTGTTTGGGTATCTTCATTAAGATTTTTGAATTCATGAGGGCACGTGCTTTCTTACCTCTACTTTTGTAGAAAATGTTCACGTCTCTTCAGCAGGTCTAGTCCTTAGGTTGGTGACATTGCTTCTTTCCTAGTTCTTTTCTTGGATTTTGTCTGATCAGCTACTTTTGGCATTTGTCCCTGTTTCTCTCAACAGTTCCTTCTGAATACATTGTAAATAAATTCATATCTCTCATATTAATATATATTTTAAGGAATACCTCCAGTTCTCCCCTTCATTGTTCTCAGGGAAAGAGAGAAGCGAGTAACCTCTACCTCTATTGCCACAGTTTCTTTGAGTGATTCTTAAACTTACTTACGCCTGGGTACCAGACCGGCTGCCCCACTGACGCATACCTACAAATCCAGTGTCATTTTTAGTTCAGTTGGTATTTGCGCAACATATTGGTTTACTCAGCAGCTTCCTTGGGGTATTCCTCAAGGACTTCAACAAAACATTTCCTAAGTTGAACTTTACAACCTGTTCTTCCTCCTGTTTAGTTTCTTGGTGAACATCACTCAACAAACAAGCCAAAAGTCCGTGTGTCTTTTGATATTCTTTTTTCCCTTTAATGTTCTATGTTTAAAAACTTACCAAACCCTTAGATCTCTTGTGTGTATTCTGCCTCTCCATCCCTATGCAACTGCTGTAGTTAAATGTGCACGATCTTCCACTGGGCTATTAAAATAAATTTCAAACTCATTTTTATATTTATTACAGCTTAAAACCAACATTGACCGCTCCTCCACGGCCTAGGATAAATCCAATCTCCTCAGAATGGTATTAAAAGGCTTTTCTCCCTGGTTTGAATGTTGTCTCACTTATCTCACCACAGACTCTCCGATGAAAGCTATAGAATGTTTCTCAGAAAATTGCGCATTCCTCCATGCATGCAACCTCATGCTTTCTTGTAGTGATATCAACGGTGTTCACAGACTTCCTGAGATCTATGTATGAGAGCCATGGTCCAAACCAGTCCCTTGTCACATTCTCAACACCTTTAGCAATGCTGAAATACTTAATAGTTCCCCCTAAATGCCACATTGTTTTTTTCTTCATGATATGCCCCTTCACACACCCCTGCCTACTTCTTTCATTTGAGGAATAGAAGAAAACTCACTCATCTTTTCTCTCCATTCGCCTGAGGTCTCCTCTGGGCTTATTTGCATTTCCTCCTCACACACGGGTCTGGGATGCTCCTCTCCTTTACGATCCTATTATATGACTTCTATCAAAATATAATAAATTAGCCCTGGCTGGTATAGCTCAGTGGATTGAGCATCAGCCTGTGAACCAAAGGGTTGCCAGTTTGATTCCCCTGTCAGGGCAGACGCCTTGGTCTCAGGCCAGGTCCCCAGTAGGAGGTGCGTGAGAGGCAACCACACATTGATGTTTCTCTCCCTCTCTTTCTCCCTCCCTTCCCCTCTGTCTAAAAATAAATAGAATCTTAAAAAAAAGATAATAAAATAAATCTGCAATACACAGTGTAACTTAAGGCCCTAGAGTCTTGAAGTGAGAATGACATGGGTTTGGATGCAAGGCAGAAATGGATGTATTTAGTAAATAGTATAATATCCCTTGGCCCAGGTACTGAGACTTTAAGGTTGAGGAAGGAGAAATTACTTCTGTCAGATTAGTACCATTTGAGATTTTCTGATGGAAAAAACATTTAAATTGGTTTTAAAAACTGTAGAGGATTTGGGAATACAAAGATTGGATGTAGAGAAGAATATTGCTGATAATTCTCAGACCTGGGGGACATTTACTACGCTGCTCTGAACTTTAGAAGTTAGAACCTTGATGGTGTCATGAGATCGTTTTTACAGTACTACGTTAATAACAAGACATTACATTTCTTGTGATTCATGTGACTTACCCCTGACCTATTTCTTTGTTTCTTATTAGAAATGAGATTTTCTGGAATTCATGCTGAGTTCATTTTTCTAATTGTTAGAGCATCATTGTATTAATGATTCGTAAGATTTGAGATAGTAGTTTTTATTCAATTTTTTTTCAAAATCTAACCTATGGGAAACTCATTAACAGAATATTCTAGGGGTTAATAGGCGTGTGGTTCGCAATAGTATGGTAAAGGCTCTGAGAAGTTTTGTGGTAAAGAAACTTCACTTGTTTAACTACTTCACAACTTATTTGACCATAGAACCCACTTTTCCATAGCTATTACTATGTCAAAGGACTATTTATTTACACTTTGGAGGGTTATAATGAACTATGAATATTCATCTGGTAAGAACTCTCTTTCAAAAGAGAACTATTTATTAAGCATCCAAGTTAAGTTGTTTTACATTTTTATTCACATCTTAAAGATTCCAAAACACTCCGTAACTCAAAGTACTTATATCATAGGTCATATATGTGTGTTTAAAATATTTTTATTAACTTTTTGTAAGAGGACTATTTTAATATATTACAAAAATTATATTACAGTATCACAGATCTTTTGAAACCAAAAGGATGGCTAGATTTCAAATGGTTTTCCCCTTCACAACTTATTTGAGGAAACTGAAGGTTAAGAAATTTATGAATATTGTGGAGAGACTCTGTAGTGGAACCAAGGCTTAACAGTGGATATCTTGAATAAGAGCCCAATATACTTTTGTGGCTCACTAATCTAATTCATTGCTTAATAATATAGTTATAAATAATGAAACTGATACTGTTTTTAATTTCAATTGAGCTTTTGTGACTTCAAGTTAGAAACAAAATCTAGAAGAGTTTATGTAAATATCCAATTTCTAATGTGTAATCATTACTAAATTTTTTGAAATAATGTTTGGCCTAATTGAAAACAAAAACCTTTAAAATAATATGGAAATAAAATTGTAATATTCAGAAGAAATATTACTTAAATATCTGGAATTTTGGAAATATTAACTCTATGAAATATAAAATATAAAGTGGAAGCAGATTACTTTTTTATTCCTATTTTGTTGTTTAGTTTTTAATTTAATAATGTATTTATAAAACATGAAACCACTTTTGGGATCAAAGTCATTAGGAGAACCCAACAGATTTTGCTTATTAGTTGATTCTAACCAGTTCTGTGGTTTAAGCATAAGGTTGTTTTTTTTGTTTGTTTGTTTGTTTTTAAGGCAGAGGCATTTCCATCTGGTAGGAAATACTAAAATTTAAAATTCATTTCAACTATGGCACCATATCATAGCCCCTTCCTTATTAGCTTTGAAAAAATTAGGAGATATTGTACCTCAATCAACCACATAAAAACAACTTTGAAAGAGAAAATTTATTTTATCCTCTCCTTAAATGAAATCACTCTCTTTTATTATAATTTCATTTTATTCCCAAGAATGCCAGGTTATAATACAGAGTTTGAAAGCTGTCAAGGTATAAGGACACATGAGCCTACATTTCTTTTACTTAAAGAGAGTATTTGTGTATATATAGAAAACCTCTTTAAGCTCAGGAAGTACATCCAGCCTTTTCAAGAGTAAGGAAATAGCACACCACCTATGGTATTTTAACTAGACAACATTAAGTACAAAATAGAAGTCCAGGGGACTTAGCTCTAATATTGGCAACTTTATCACCATGTGGAGAATTAATGTCGCAAAGACAAACATGACAATAAAATGTAAGAAATAGGTACATGAGCAAAAGAATAAGATGTATTTGCTTAGGTGTACACTTAGATGTTGAATCGTTAGTATATGTTATGTGGAGAAATCATATGTGTAAATTTTAAAAAAATTTTATCTTTCAGGTATTCTACTCTCCCTTGGCCCTCTTCATACCACCTTCAGTATATGCTGTTCATCTCCAGTTCAATCTCCTCTACCAATTTTGGATCCACACAGAGGTAAATCCTTTTCATTTTTGTTTTGTTTTGTTTTGTTTTGTTTTGTTTTGTTTTGTTTTGTTTTATACCTAAATAACCTGAAGCAATGTCCTGGAAATCCACTAGCAGCTGATTTATTGTGTAAGAAAATCTTTGTCTGCATTCTTTAAGGAGAAACATCTGTTCATTTTTATTCCTTTTTACTGAATATATATTGCAGAGTTTATAAGAAGCAATGAGGCCAGTTGGTCCCAATTAAATAAAACCATTTTTTGAACTATTAAGTACCAAAACATTTTAATGCTTTATTCAATACAATATCTTCCTGTATTACAGTTTATTAAACATTGTTTGCCAAAAGATGCTGAAATTTATTTTAATATAAAGATATAAATTTATATACATAATTTATGTATGCATATAAGTATATATTTATATATAAATAAAATATATTTTATAATATAATTTATTATTATATATTAGTAAGTAATTAAATATATAAATATATATAATAGTTACACATTATATAAGTGAGAAGTCCTTGAAAATTCCTTGACAAAACTTGAATGCCTAAAAAAATTATAAAAATATTTTTGATTGGAAATCTTGCTTTAATTTTAGAGTTTGAATTTTTATTTAAAAGGCGTTCAATATATTGTTAGGGTTTTTCCCCAGGAAAGTGAACAAATGTAATTTCTTCGGTCTTCTGTGGTATCTCAAATTGTCAGACTTGAATGTTTGCAGAAAGATCATTAAGCAACTGATTGGTTTATGAACTATTGTACTGATCTGGTTGTTAGGTAACAAAAAATCACAGACTCCCAAAAATTCTTACTTATACACATGAGAACCCTTTCAAGCATTTGGTATTTATTGGAAGCCTTTTGAAGTCCTATCGGAAGCACATTGACAGGTGTTGCAACCGGTTGAACAATACCACAAATCACAGCTGCATTAGATGCCAAAGCTTGATGCAACAAAGAGCATTATTTCATTAATCTGCAGTGTTTTATGCTACTGATTTACTTGGAATAAAGAGACTGTTACCATGACTTTGGGCATATGTGGCATTATTTGAAGATCTGTTATGAAATAGCATTGCATTTTATGCTAGTTGACATGCATCAATCAATACTACAACTGTCTGAAATAGTTGTTGAGGCCAATTCTAACTCTAGAGGTCAAAGACCAAATTTGTTTAAATCAGTGGAGGGAAGTTTTCTGATGATTTAGATGGAGGGGTTGAAGGAGAATTACATTTTTATATCAGCTCTGCTTCAGGTTATGTCATGTGTTGGGTCAGGTACTAGTTGGGTATAGAATAATGGTGCCCGAGTAACTTCTATCTTTTCCTGTGTCTCTCTGAGAGGATCATGAGCCAGGGCTTGAGTTCCACCGCAGGAAGGAAGGGAAAGTGGAGGAAAGCCAGTGGTGAGGCATTTCTTTTAAGCTCAGAACCCCTTGGTGCCTTTACTTCCAACTCAAAAGCAACGCCTTAGAGCCTCTCAGTTTTTGTTGTACATCATACTTTTGAGTGTAAAATGAAAGTTACACAGTGGAGCTGCACTGGAAGCAAAAAGCGCATTTTCTGAAATTAGGGTTTTGATATTTAAATTATATTATTAGGTATGAATATATTTCTAAGATTTTTTTTGCAACTGTGTATTTAATTACATTTATTGTTATTGCCAGTATACTATCATTTATTTACAAATAATAGAGTCATTTAGGAAGTAAAACCAAGAGATTTGTTACAGTGGCTGCTTCTAGAGAAGGAAACAAGTGAAATAGAGAACTGGATTGGGGAAAAGAACCTTTATTTAAAAAACAATATTCTTATGTGTTTCCCTATTTTTTCAATTAAAGGTTAATACACATTAGGTTTAAAAATGAAAAAATAAAAATGGAAAACAATGAATTTCAGTTTAAAAAATATCCACTGTTTGACTCTGTAGACCACTTGAGCACTGCTTAATTTCAGGCATCGTACTTGGGGATTCGTTCACAGGAACAGCATACAAACCATAGGCTTGACAGTGTGGGCCAAAGAGCTCTGCACATTCCTGAATGGAGATTGGATTCATACGGCTGTTTCACTTCTGCTGACCTCCATAAAATCAGTTCTCACTCTGAAGGGAAACTGACCTTAAGGAGGTACTGATTTTCTAAAAGTGAAGAAAAGTTCACTCCCTTCAAACAATCAGGTTAAGATATTAGGGGAAAAAAAAAAACCTAACATGGTTTTGAAAGATCGTATATAAAAGAAAAAATGTCATAAAACAAACTAGAGTTTTATAATGAAATTTTTATTACTTTTGAGCAACTTTGATGAAGGAACAACAGCATCCCTTTCCTCCCTCTCTTTTGAAAGTAACTAAAGATTCTGCTTGAAACTAGATTCTGTCGCTTCATTTTTATGACTGTATTTCTGTGTATTGTTCATTTATTTGAAATAGCTGCAGCACATAGTCATCCTTTTTCACTGTGATTATGCTAAAGGCAATTAAGAAATCTTTTTATTTAATACATGTTTTTAATTTAATAAGTGTGGAATGTTATAATTATTTGTTTAGCTATCATATGATATTTGGGTGTTAGCTGATTTATACAGTACAGTAGTGATAGTAGCATTATCTATTACCTTTCATTTATCTTAAATTTATCATCATGTTCATATACACATCAGATGATCTGGGCAGAAAAATGTAACAGAGTAATACTTCCTTGGTATTGAAGATTTGAACCGTATAATTAAATGACTTTAATAGTGATAAACTGAAGCCCCTAACTGGAACATTATGAGGTTACAAAAAAATGAGCGTTCTCTTTATGTACTAATATAAGCAGATCTCCCAAAAAATAAAGGTGCATGACAGCACATAATGTATGCTACTATTTATGTTAAAAAGGAAAACCAACTATATGTTTATATATGTATAAAATGTCTCTAGAAGTACACATGGGTACCCAATTATTCTTTTTCTGGGGAAGAATATTTGGGATGGCTAGGAGTAAGTATTAGAATGAGATATTAACATAATTTTACTCATTCTAATGGGTAAGGAGTTGTGGTAATATTTCTCTAAAAACTAATGTTGTTTAGCAGCATTCTATGAATTTATTGAACATTAATATATTTGCTTTAATGAACTGCCTGTTTAAGTTCTTATCTATTTATTGGGTTATTTGCCTAATTGATTTGTTAGAATTCATTATACATCCAGGATATAAGTCATTTATTAGATATATGCATTTTAAATATATTCCCACATTTTATAACACACTTTTTTATTTTGTTTCTGATAACTTTTGATCAGAAATTTTGAAAAGAAATTTTGAAGTTTAATTTATTATTTTTTTTAGGAATAGTTTTTTTTCTTTCTTTCTTTCTTTTTTTTTTTGTTTTCTGTATTTTCTCTAAGATATCTTTGACTGTCACAAAGTCTCAAAGGAATTATCCAAGGATATATTTTGGAAACTTCTTTGAGTTTTAATTTTATGTACAGTCTATGATATACTTGAGCAAACTTTGTGTATGGTATTTGGCAGGGCTCAAGATTCATTATTTCTATGTATATACCCACATATTCCTGCACCATTTATGGTGCAGACTTTGTTTAATCCATTGGATTACCTTGGTGATTTTGTAGAAAATATATTGAACATATATGGTTGGATCTTATGTTATACTTCTATTCTCTTCCACTGAGTCATTTGTCTCCACTTGTGTGAATCCCTCACTTTAGTAATCAATAAGGTTTTGTAGGAGGATTGGTTTGTACCAATTTGTAAAGTAATTTGTTTTAAAATTCACTAAAACTTTTCTTGTGTCAAATTTTGTGGTCTTTGAACAAATATAGTTTTCTTTCTTTCTTGGAGTTATGCCATTTATTTCTTTTTTCCTGTGTTATTGGGTAGAGTTCACGGATAATATATATCAAATCAAATTTGGAAGAATAACTGTCCATTATTTTCTTAAACATTATTTCTGTATTTTTCTCTCTCCCCTCTTTTGGGCTCCAAATATATGGTTATTATACTACTTGATATTCCCTCAGAGATCAATAATACTTTGTAATTTTTAAAAATTTAACTTTATTACTTATTTGTTTTTTAGATTTGATAATATCTATTAATTTGTCTTCAAGTTTATTGACCATTTCGCAAACTTTCTCCAATCTACTGTTAAGTCCATTTAGTAGATTTCTCACATCAGATACTAGTTTTCAAGTTCTAGAATTATTTATTTATAAATAGTTTTCATTTGTCTGCTGAGATTGTCCATTTGTCACGTATTATTACTATATTTTTCTTTGTCTTAGTAATAATTAACTTAAAATACTTGTCTGCTAAATCTAACATCTGAGTCATGTGCAGGTCTACATCAATTGACTCTTTATTTTTTGCTTGATTTGAATCACATTTTTCTTTTTCGTATATCTAGTAACATTATTGTTATTATTAGCCAATATTTATGGAAAATTTATTGTAAAGACTCTAGATTATGTTATATTCCTCTCACTATTTCTTAATTTTATTGTAAGAGCATTTAAATAATTGGCTAACCATTCTGAGTTTTAGAGGCTTCGATCTACCTTTTGTTAGGACATGTAGATCTTTTATTACTAAAGACTTATTCCTTATCCTTTCCAGCCTTTAATCTTAAGGTAAGGGCTTATTCCTTATCCTTTGCAGTCTTTAATCTTAAGGTAAGGGCTTACTACAAAGCCAGTTTCGCATAGTAGAATTTGAATTCTAAATTCTGTCTTGCCAGCAACAGGCAGAAGTCAAAACCTCTGCTCAGCAATTTTCTAGCTATTTACCTTCCTACTTTTCACCAGGTTCCCCAGTGCCTTGTTCTATGTGTGGGTTATTTAAGAGTCAGCCAAGACTCTTAATTCTTGAGTCAGGTTTGAGGGAGATTTGTGTGCTGATATTATGGCTCCTCCTTCTGTAGTTCATTGTGGGGCAGAGGGGGTTAGATTTTCCCTTTCAATTACCAGCCCTTAAAACAAAGTTCAATCTCTGACTCCTAAGCTAATGAGACTGGCATTCTCCCACTCTTTTCTTTGCATCAGGACACACTTCAGGACAGCCATTCTATTAGAATACTTCTTTGCCAGCTATATCCACCAAACACAAACATTGCCATCGGTGACCTAATTGACAAACTATGAAAAAAACAAGTTCTTCTCATTAACAGCACTGTACTCCATCAACTGTCCCAATCATATCTTTTGTATATTGTAAGGGTCAATAGAAATTGGAGTGTAGGAGGACTGTGGAAATGTCATGTGTGAAATTGGAAAGCAAAAGAAATATGCAGTAGCATTATGAAGCCATATAACTTCAATGAAAATGAGCAAACATTTTTAGAAGCTAGGCAACATAGACAGAAATAGGAAAATGTAGTTCTTTTTTTATTTTTTAAATTTTTTTATTGTTGTTCAAGTACAGTTTTGTCCATTTTCCAGTCACCACTCCTCCTCCCCCACCCTCAACCCTACCCCCCTTTGACTTTGTCCATGAATCCCCCAAATATGTTTCTTGACCACCCACCCCATTTTCCTCTCTTCTTCCCCTCCCCGCTCTCCTCTATTCACTGTCAGTTTGTTCTTCATTCAATGTCTCTGGTTACATTGAACTTGCTTGTTTGTTTTGTTGATTAGTCTCCACTTATTGGTGAAATCATATGGTATTTGGCTTTTACCCCCTGGCTTATTTCACTTAGCATAATGCTCTCCAGATCCACCCACACCACTGTGAATGGTAGGAGCTTCTTCTTTCTTTCTGCTGCATAGTATTCCATTGGGTAAATGTACCACAGATTTTTGATCCACTCATTTACTGATAGGCACCTAGGTTGCTTCCAACACTTGGCTATTGTAAATTGTGCTGCTATGAACATTGGGGTATATAGGTTCTTTTGAATTGGTGTTTCCAGATTTGTAGGGTATAATCCCAGCAGTGGAATTGCTGGGTCAAAGGCAGTTCCATTTTTAGTTTACTGAGGTAATTCCATACTGTTTTCCACAGTGGCTGTGCCAGTCTGCATTCCCACCAACAGTGTGCTAGAGTTCCCTTTTCCCCACAACCTTGCCAGCACTTGTTGTTTGCTGATTTGGTTATGACGGCCATTCTGTCTGGTGTGTAGTGGTATCTCATTGTGGTTTTAATTTGCATCTCTCTGATGGCTAGTGATGCTGAGCATCCTTTCATATGTCTCCAGGCCCTCTTTATGTCCTCCGTGGAGAAGTGTCTGTTCAGGTCCTTTGCCCATTTCTTAATTGGGTTGTTTGTCTTCCTGGAGTGGAGTCATGTGAGTTCTTTATCTACTTTGGAGATCAAACCCTTGTCTGATGTATCATTGGCAAATATATTTTCCCATACGGTTGGTTCTTTTTTCATTTTGCTGATGTTTTCTTTAGCTTGCAGAAGCTTTTTAATTCGATGAAGTCCCATTTGTTTATTCTTTCCTTTATGTCCCTTGTTCTAGGGAACATATCAGTGAAAATATTGGTGCATGGAATATCTGAGATTTTCATACCTATGCTCTCCTCTAGGACTTTACAGATTCAATACAATGCCTATTAAAATACCAATGACATATTCACAGATATAGAACAAACATTTCAAAAATTTATTTGGAACCATAAATGACCCCAAATAGCTGCAGCAATTTTGAGAAAGAAAAACAAAGTTGGAGGGATCCAAATACCTGATATCAAACTATACTACAAGGCTACTGAAATCAGAACAGTCTGGTACTGGCATAAGAACGGGTACATAGATCAATGGAACAGAATAGGGATCCCAGAAATAAACCCATGTCTCTATGGTCAATTAATATGTGACAAAGGAGGCAAAAGTATAAAATGGAGTTAAAAATATCCTCTTCAACAAATGGTTTTGGGACATATGGATAGCTATATGCAAAAAAAATGAAACGACCACCAACTTACACCATACACAAAAATAAACTCAAGGTGGATAAAAGACTTAAATATAAGTCACAAAAAGTAGTTCTAGAGCAGTAAAAACAATAGCATGGTAGAAAAATGAGCAGAGATGTTGGAGATTTTAGTCTTTAAGGATAACCTAAAAACACTAAAATAAACATTAGTGTTCTGCTTATTGCCCTTTTGTAACTGACACTGGCTTTCATGGACGTCTGGCAGTTGTTATCTTGTCTTCAAAATCTTATGGAGTCTACTTGAGACCCAGTCCTGTGAAAAAATTTATTTTTACTTCAAGTATGCATATCTATTTTATTCTATCCTTTCAATAAACCACTGATAAATAATAAAATGCACAGTATTCTCATGGTTGTAGAGAAACATATGTAGTTCATTTTCAGTTTCTACAGCTGTTTTTTAATTCTCTGTATAAGTGGGAACTGTATCAAAATTATTAAGCTAGTAGTAAAATCTCTTTTATTATCAAGTTATTTATTTTTCATAAGTAAAGATAATACTTGAACTACATTCTTAAATATTTTATATACTATAATTACTAAAACTCAAATATGAATATTGTGAACACACAATTATTCCTTCCAAATGCTTTTTTTTATAAAAAAAAGTTAAAAGTAAGTAATACCATTTTTGTAATATAAACTGTGTTTTCCTTTTGTGGCATCAGGTATTAAATTGCCTGAGTGCAAATCCTGACTTCATTTATTACTATCAGTAAGACCTTAGACACTTTACTTCTCTGTGCCTCTGTTTCCTCCTATATAAAATAAGGATACTACAGAAGCATAACATTGTTTTGTTTTCTGTACTGTTATTGACATTATCATCTATTTCTACAACCTAGGTACCTATTTTATTGTGTGTTACATACTAATCATTTCCAGCTATCAGTTATGATTATTCATATATATTTTATGTGATAATTTTAATGTAATCCACGTTTTAGTGTAAATTATTAATATGAATAAATGCAGTTGGATTGTAGAATTAAAGAAATAATTGATGCACAAATTTACTTTAGAAAAAAATGCATCCAGAATCATAGGATTCTGATCATGAAATGCCTTGTTTGGGGTTTTGTTATATTCTTTCTTTTTAAAATTCATTAACTAATCAATATACAAAAGTGTGAAATTTGCCAAGTTCAATACATCTTTTTAAATATTGAAATTATTATATCCCACAGGTGTTCATTGAATGCCTATTGCATTCCTAGTATTGTTTGTAATAAATAACAAGGACAAAAAAAGAGTGAAACAGTAAAGACTGGAATATTTTGGATGAAGGAAAACTAGCTTAGCTTGAAATATATATACACATATTTCAAGTTTATATATATATATTTATATATCTTTCAAGTTTATATATATAGTTTAGGAAAATAAACAGTTATAGTCATCCTGGGCCAGGAATTCTCAGTTACTGATAGTTATCATCGGTTGACATGTCCCAGGAAAAATTAGATGGGATAACATTTCTGTTTGTCTATTTATTTATTTCCTTTTGTATATCATATACTTGTTCAGAACTTACTGTTTTTCTGGAAGTATTTTAAGCATTAACAAATACTGTCTCATTAAATCTTCACAGCAACTCTGTGGAATTGGTAATACTATTTCCTCTAATTAAGTATATTAAGTAACTAGCCCTAGGTCAAATGATTAGTAAGTGTAAACACGGGACTTTGTAACAAGTAGTCAGGCTCCATATTCCTTGCTCTTACCCATGACGCTGTAAAACTTCATGTAGATGGGTCACTTCTGATCTTAATGTTGTAATAAAATAGCCACTATGTGTTAAGCATCCAGTGTGTGCCAAGCAAAAATTCTTTATATAATTTCCATAAAATAATTTGAATCACTAAAGGCCAATTAAACTTTTACAGGTTGTAAGGAATGAATGTAAATTTGAGTAACCTCAGTTAATGGGGCATTATTTTAAGGGTACATGTAGAAGTACACGCAGCAGGAAACCATTCTAGAAATTTAATAGACAATTTTAGAAAACTGGAATTTTTATATTCATCAACTCTGTGGCAAACACCATTCCTTTTAAAGTGAAGAATATTGAGATTCTACAGTTTATATAAAATAACACAGCTGGCTTCAGAACTTGTGTTTTGGCCAATCCTCATTCATCGCACTTCCTCTTCAAACACTGTGTTTATTTAGCTATGCCCCCGTATACCGAGGCAGATGGCAACAGGGCTTCTAAGGAACCTATATGGCACAGTGAAAAGATCAAGGCTGTGGGTCAGATAACACAGAACTTAGTTGTCATCTTGCCTGTACCAAATTACTGTGTGATCTTTACAAACACCTACTTGTTCCCCTTAAAATTTAATCTACTCTCAGAGGCTAGTCCTACTAAAAAGCCTTTGGTGACATTCCACTGCTTGCTGAGTAAAAGTCTTAAATTTTTTGCATGTTTTTTGTGCTCTGCCTTCCAAATCAATCTTCTGATACCCATATCTTGACTGTCTATTCCGTGCAATTCAGTCAAGCTAGATTGTTTTTCATTTCCCACATGCATCTGGCATGTAATCATAGTTTCTCTCCTTTTCATATTTTCTACATGTTGCCAATCTATTTATTTTTCAAGGTCCACCTCAAATTCCCTCTTCTTCATGAAGTGTTTATTCTTTTAAGAGCAAGGACCTATATGGCTCAGATCATGTATCAGTCACTACAGTATGATTTCACAAGACATATTTATTTGATCATCATACAACCCTTTGGTCTCCATTAAAAGTGAGGAAATTGAAACTGGGCAGAGATTAAGAAACCTGTTTAACACTGTTGCTGCTAGACTATAGTAAATCCATGATTCAAAGCCTGGTAAATAATTCTCTTCCTTTTCTCATCTGAAATACTCTATCACTGATTTTACATCTCTTAGAGATGTCCTAGCTTGCCCAGAACTGCCCTAGTGTATGCCTATTTTTCTGGTATAATTGTTAATAGCACACCTTTCCACTGTTTTAAATTATTCATTATACACTTGAGTTTCCTCCTAAACTGCTCTTTGATCTCTCTTCCCCTTTCTATTTCTATTGCCTCACCTAATTTGTGGTCCTATCATTGATTACATAGATCATTACAATAAAATTCTATTTTTTTCTATTTCTACACACTCTTCTCTCTCCCATATATTTACATACAACAACTGTGATGATCATTTTAGAACCCAAATATCAGGACACTCCCAACTTGTGAACAGCCAGGAATTTTAAATGGCTCCATTGACTACAAAATAAAATCAAGCACCTGAAGTTCATGAATAGATTTTAGGGCCCTTAGAGCATAAGCCTTGCCTATCCCTCTATTCTCATCCCCTTAGCTGGTCCAGTTAAACCATACTGCTTTTTGCCCCCTAAACATAGCCAACGCTATTTATTCTCAGTATTTACACATACTCTTTCTGTGAAGCTTTTTCCAAACATTCTTCAATCATGCAACTCAATTACCACTTTCTCTGGAATGTCTTTTTTACCTCCTAGTTAGAGTTAAGAGCACTTTTCTTTACACTAGTCCTGTGTTTATTTCTATATCCATATTGGCCATCAATGATCAAGAGCATGAACTGTATTGGGGATATAAATGAGATACATTTTATATCTTATATATTCTCCCCATATTAGTTTCTGCATATGGGGAGAATCCAATAAATGACGATGAAGTTTAATTCTTAAACCACTATATTGTAGTTGTTGCTTAACTCTGTTTCTCCCATTGTCTCAGTTCCTTGAGAGCAAAAATGTTCCTCATCTATTGTGTGAATATATGTTTATGTGTATATGTACATATATTATATATGAATATTAATAAATACAAATAACTTTAAATAATTATAATTATCTGTTATTGATAATTATTAGTGTTAGATGTTAATAAATATGTTATATGAGTATATATTTGTACTTATATGTGAAACATACTTATGCCCTATCTCCCTATAGAGAGCATACACTTTGGACAGTTATGAATGTGTATCTTTTGGAATTATAAAAAATTTTGAGGAAGAAGTAAGCTATACTTCAAAATATATACTTTTGAAAAATACTTATTTTAACAAAAATCAACCTTCATTCTTCTTTTCTTTCAAGTTCTTATTTAGAAAGTACATACTCTATCTAATATACTTTTTGTTCTTAAAATAAGTTGGGACATTTCTTAGCGCTTTTGCTCTCCTCACTCCCTTACTTATTTTTACCTCTCTTTGAATTTTTTGTTCCAATTCTCTCTTCTCTCAATATTCTCCTGTCTTTAAAATTTAAATTACTTTTCCATTTTCATACTGTCTCTAAGTAATTACATATTTAGTCTATAGCTCTCATGCAAATTCTCTTTAGGATTTATGATCAATGTTTCCAGTGTCTCACTTAACACATTCACAGGAATATTTGACACACCCTGAGTCAACATGTCTAAAACACATTTCATTATGACTCAAATCAGCTGTTCTTCTTTGATTCCATTGCTCCTCAAAGTCAACATCAAGATCAAATCTCAGTATCACCTTGTCTCTTTGACCTCTTTGTAGCCTATCTTTAATCCATAACCCTATAGGTGTTCTCTCTAGAAGTGATATTTTGTTCTATTCTGCAATTACCTTTTAAAATAATTTGCCTGCTGTACTTACTCATGTATAAAATGGTAGTGTTTTCCCACATGTATTAGACACATAAATGTCTTTGAAGTTCACGTGTTCAAAAAATATTTCGTGAGCACCTTACACTGTACCAGACAAGGGGCTTTTCCAACCCTCTGACTGGAATTAGCACCCCTTGTTAGTATCATTTTGAAGATCACAGCCTTCTTAAAAAATATGATGGATTCTAGTGGCTCTTTTCCAAAGGAGAGAGGTGGGAAACTTCAAAAAAAGAATTTTATGAGCTTCCTGAAACTCATCAATATATTGTCTAAAAATTTGTAATTCATCATTTAAAAAGCCTGCTGGGAAAGGGCTGGAATTTGAGGATTTCAGACACAAGGAATAAGATAGAGATCTACTTATCAGAGATACAGAAGGGGATATCTCAGGAACAAGGGAGTATTAAGACAGAATGGCTAAGAGTATATGTTTTGTAATCAAAGTAAGTTTATCTTCTATTAGAAGTTTGTATACTTGTGTGTTCCCAAGAACCTAAAAGGGTATCTATAAATGGAAGCTCAAAAAGTGCCTGTTGAAGGAATATTTAGTAGATTTATTTAAACTCTTTAACCTTGCTTCCTAGTCTGTTAAGTAAAGGTCACCATGCCTACTCTGTAGGTGTGTTATGAGGATTAATGAAATAATGTATATTAAGTGCATAGTCATGAAAATAATATGCTTTAAAAAAATGGTAGTTATTGTAGAAAAGCCCAAAGACTACAAATTGGAATTAGTAGATAAAGTCAGAATTGGAATGGAAGCAAGTATAATTCTTGTATGTCACCATATATATCAGAATTATCTAGGTGCTTACACAAAATATAGAATGATAGTCATCTCCTAAGAGCAACAGAATCTAAATTTCTGGTGAGGGCAGGAGTCTCCATTTGAACCCTTAAGGGATTAGACTTAACATTGGTGTGTTGTAGTCTGAGCACAATGAATAGAGATTTCAGTAAACTTCTTGAAGATAAAGGTTATATTTTATTCATCTTTTTTTCCCATTGTCTAAAACTTGAATGGCCATCAGCAAATGTATTTTTAATTAATGAATTAATTGATTGTGTTAAATGAGATTATTTATAATAGATATAGTTACTGAAGGAAAGCAAGAGAACAAGAAGAAAGTACTTACAGAAAAGACTTGGATTAGAGAGGACTAAATTATGTTCCTCCAAAATTCATGTTTAAGCCCTCATCCTCCATGTAATGATATTTGGAGATGGGGCCTTTGGGAGGTAATCAGGCTATGAGAGTGGAGCCCTAATGATGGGATTAGTGCCCTTATAAAAAGAGACATGAAAGAGGATGCAACAAGAGGGCAGTTCTCACCAAACACTGAATCTGCTGGCACCTTGATCTTGGACTTCCTAGCCTCCATGTTTGTTGTTTAAGCCACTCATCCTGTTGTATTTAGTTACGACATCCCAAACTGACTAAAACAGAATGTATTAATTTAAGAAAATCCTGGGGAGGCAAGGGACAGGTACCCTTTAGCTAGTCCTCAGTAGGAAAATAGAGCAAAAGAACTTAAGAAAAATAGAAAATTGTAGCTTCTTATTGATGGATTGAGAATCCATTCTATAACATTTGACTTTAAAAGCTTAGTATACAAATATTTTTTTTAACAGACCAAACTTTATGATAGGTGACAATCAGGAGATCTGCCAGAGGAGGCTGTAAGATTTGACATGCAGATTTATACATTCTATTCATGAAAGTAAGTATCTAATGCTTAGACAGTGCCAGGCACATGACCAGTAATCCACTGATATTTGTTGATTAATGACTGTAGAAGCAACACTGTGTGGCAATCATTATGGCAACCAAAATGCATGGAGTTTTAGAATGAGCTGAATGTTTGAAGCATGCATTATATGACCACCTGGACTGGGTTTTTGAACAAGAACTACTTAACCTCTCAATCTGTGGGTTACCTTCTTTTACCAAAATGTTACTACTAGCAATAATAATGTGGTCCATTTTCTCACTGAGTGCCCAAACTGGTAAATATAAAATGGTGTCGCACAAGAATGAAGTTTGATAGGGTTATGCTTATGAATGCTTCCTATTTTCCTTTTGTCAATTTAATAGTGTTTAAAAGAAAACAGTCACTTGGAATTCACCTCCCTTAGAAGAACGTTCAGCAGCTACACGTATTCATTTTTTCCAAGGAAAAGTCCAAAATGTTATGCAAAATGTAAGCTGAGACAAACTTTTTAAAAATGATAACTTGTCCAGCTCTTGTCCTTTTGAGGGACAGTACAATCTTAAGCGATAAGAATCAGGCTTCAAGATAATTTATTACAAACACAGTCATTTAAAACTGTTGTTTATTGTATAAACATAGCCTAGTCTCATTCTTCTTAAAACTAAGCCTTTAACTCTTTAACCCTGTGGTAGGGATTCATCAGAAATTTACTCCCTATGAAGTTCTTTATGATCCCAACAGTCCTGATTCTTCCAGATTGTTTTACTTGCAAACTAAAAATATTGTTTTTTCACTTCTTAGTGTGGAAATTTAGCTACTTCCATATTACATGCTTACTGAAGTAGAAAACTGCCTAATCAGATAGGAAAACATTTGGCTATGAAAAAATCAGCATTTATTGAGGATTTCAAAGTGTGAAAGCAGGCAGACAGCACATATCCTCAGAGCTCCGCTTTCTCTTGCTTTCCTGTAGAGAGATCATAGGCAAATATGGCCACCACTGCCATCTGTCTAAATACTTGAGTGTGTTTTCCTGAATTAACGCAGCAGAAGTAGTGGGGGATGTAATTAAGATTTTATTTTTACATTTTATTACCAGATTCTCTACCATATAAATCATCCATAAATGTTCACATTGATTAAGATCTTAACACAGAAAATAATGAATGTTTAGAGAGCAACTGACTCAGAACAAGAAGCAAAGTTATTTTAATAAGTTAACTTACAGTATTCATGGATTTTATCCTTTTTCTAAAACTTAAAATGAATTGCTATAGATTTTCTTGAGAGGAAAAACATACTTCTATATATATTCAAATAATAAAATCTGATATTGTCACTCATGCTATCTTGAAGTTAAGAAATAGTTAAATTATCTGTTACTAAATTGTAAGATCCGTGCCACCCTGTGAACTTTCAAAAGATCTTAACATGAGCCCTCAATAAATATCGATTGAAGAAATTAAGTCCACATAAATTATTTTGATTTCCATATAGTCAGTTGAAGAAGTTTCTATAGGTAAATGGGACTGACATGCTAGAATATATTATTACAAGATCATAGAAATATTTATAACCCACTGAAATTCTAAAAATATATGCATGAACCTATAGTTAATTATAAAGATATTTCCATATGATAGATCCTCCATTTTTACACACAAATGCACATGTACACATACTTAGAGAGATGAAGGAAAAAAAGGAAGAATGGAAAAGAAAGAGGGGGAAGAAGGATGGAAGGAAGGAAGGAAAGAAGAGAAGGAGGAAGGAAAGAAAAAAAAGGGAAAAAAATGTGACCAGGAAAAACCTAGCTAATCATGGTATAACTATTAGTCCATTTAATTTTAGTTTGGGTTGGCATTGAATCTTGCCACTAATTTACCTGAAAGGTTTTGCCATTTTTCAGACTGCACTTCAAGCATAGATTCCTCAGTTAAATATAACATAACAATGATTTTTATATCAGACAATAAATATATTAGGAGCTGGTTTAGCATTTCCCTTAAATACTGACTGCAGTGAAACACAGAGGCCCACAGTGGCATGGGTCCCTCTGGAACATCAATCATGCATGATGCTGCAAAAAATGTCTTTACTAGTTAGAGTCAATGTTGTTACTCTAAGCTATACTCATCTGAATGCAGGCATTTTCCTACTATGGAGATTTCATTTCACTTTGCCCCCAACCCAGTCACTCCTCAGCATTTATCATATCGTTAGCACATTCATTTTTATAGTGAGGATCCTGTAAAGCACTTGCTTCTGAGGACATGTTTTTCTTAGCATGATTTTTCCCTCTCAGATAGGAGACATGAATATTTGTAAGCATCTCTTATTTGGAAAGAACACTGTAATTAACTATAGGCACCAATCTTCTTTTTGAAAAGTAAGTGGTTACAAATATTCCTATTGTCTTTCAATAATATATTCCATTGGCAGATAATGCAACATTTCAAATATTATTCTAAAATTAAACAATAGAATTGAATTTTTAAAATTATATTTAGAAAACATTTTCTCCAACTTCAATTGTCATAGTGAGGTGAGAAGAGGCAATTCCCCAAGCAATTCAAACAAACAAAACAATTTTGTCTTGAATTAACTAAATATTTTTGTTAAAAGTAAGTTTGTCCTTCAACTTGAACATTGCTTAATTGTTTCTGTACTTTTAACTGAAATACAAAAATCTAATCAGTCAATGTTTTCCAATCAGAAGAATCAGAAAAATAAGTAAGAAATATGTAGAATGAAATACGTTAATTTTATAAGAAATAATTTTACATAGGACATTAATTTAGAATATGTGTTCTGATGATCCATAGAGTTCAACTCTAAGTGATTTTTCAATTTCAATTTGGAAAGACCTACAGAAATATGTTTTTCAGGTAATACAAGGCAGTCAAAAAACTCCAGAGAACTGTGTCAGGGAAAGAGTTAATTGCAATCAGTTCAGAGTAGGCATTTAATTATTTGATTTACCACATGTACTTAGTTTATCAATTTCCAGAGCAAAATCACTATGGGCTGGTATCCTAGATACAATGGAAGTTTCATTAACCTTTCAGACTCCTGAGTCATTAAACTCACTCAGTGTGACTACTGAGGCATGGGAGAGAGGGTCATAAGAACTTTCAGAAGAAATTTCAAAATCCCTTGGTAATATGGAAACTTTTTCATCCCTCGCTCCTTTCATTGAAACGAAGCCCACACAAACCTATGTCAAGAGAATATAAAAATAATTCAAGAAATTCACCTGCCAATGATTAACAGGATTCAATTGTCCCATCATCCAATCTCTGTGATTTTTATGTTTGGTTTTTGGTATGTTAGTTATTTATCTTGTTTTCTAGTTTACTAGAACAAAGTTCATGCTTGGACTTGCTTTAAGAGGCTTTAGACTAAGGGCAGTCTGGACTCATGTTTGCCTTTAGCCTTGGGGATGGCACCAAGCTTATTTCCTACTACACCCCTTCCTCCTACTTCCAGATTAGAAGGTAGAAATTATACAGTGCTTTTCTCCTGAACTGCAAAGACTGAAGCAAGACATTTTATACCCATGAAACAGATTTTCTCAGCCTCAGCACTAGTGACATTTTGGACCAGATATTTTCTATTTGGGGATGAGAGTTGGGGCCATCCTGTGCATTGTAAGATATTTAGCATTACTAAAACACACTACTCACTAGGTTTCAAGAGCACTTCCTCCAGTAGCGAGAGGCAAAAATATCTCTAGACATTGCCAGGTATCCCCTGGAAAGACAACCACCTCCGTTTGAGAACCGCTAGTACAAAGGTGGAAGGGTGGAGGGCAGTGCGGGGCATTTATCTAATCAATGTAATCTTGTTGAGTAATTACTATATGCAAGACAATGCCATAAAAGCTGTGAGAAACTTAAGGAAGGGTGAAACACAATCTCTGTCCTGACGGAACTTGCAATACAGTACTGTCGATCAACGCAAATTACTAGAACACAGAACAGCATGGCATAAAAATGAATGATGTCTCAATGTGTAGCCAGAAGAAGGAAAGCAAAATTCTCATTGGAAAAATCAAGAGGAGTATTTGGAAAATTTACATGGGTCTTGAAGGAAGAACAAGATTCCAACAGGCCAGGATCAGAAGGTTAAGCTCTCAGAGGCAGAAGAAAGAGAATATTGGAAATCAGTCCTGAGGAAGAGTGAACAGCTTTGAATGCCAAATATTTTGGACTTTAGTTCATCATGAGGAGATTTTTGGGGGGTTATTTTATTTTTGATGAGGGAAAATGACTTGATGAGAAGATAGCACAGTCTCATAGCACCTGTTCTCTTGCTTTTAAATTTAGCTCGTCTTCCCACCCCCGCATAAGTTGCGGAGGGAGAAATGAGGAGTTTGAAACCAGTCAGCAAATGATTCAGAGCTTTCCTGCTGGATACAATTTAATCAATAGAATGCATGGAACTCATTATTATAAAATTATTTTTATTTCTTTATTTATAATAATTATTATACAAGTAAAAACAGCCTAAGAAGTGATCTTTTGGAAAACAGTGATTTAAAAATAATATGCAGACAAAATTATTAACTGTTTTTGAAGTCTGAGTGAGAAACTCACACTTAAGTTTTAATAATGTGGGAATTATAAACATAAGAAGAGCAAATAAAATAATCTAAAGTTCTCCATTTTTAACCTTTAGCGGTTTATTTATCCCCTAGACTAGTGTATGATGAAAAGGGTAATATCCCTCCTTGGGGAAAAAGAAGAAAGTTCATAGACTCATATGCATAAAATTCAGCATGACACTTCAGGGTGTTCTTGACCCTATGAAGTCCATCCATGGCCCTCTAGGCATCCATGGTCCTGAGGTTATAAAATCCTGAGAGAAAACCACAGAATGCATCGCTTTGAGATGTAGGAGGCACCAAAAGTGCCTAAAATACTGTGAGGGGCAGTATAGGAGTTGAAATTCCCGCACTCTATAAATCCCTGGGTTCATTTTCATGGAAATGTAGTCAAAAAGCACTTAACTATCATTTCCATTAAAGTTCTAAAAGGTTAAATTACTTTTATTTGATAGCAAAATTGCTATATCTCTTAAAAACAAGATAATAGAAAAATAGAAAGATCCCTAAGCTAAAACTGAAAAGACTCCAGGGATTCCTCTCAAGCTGTTTGAACTTGCACTGGTAATTTATTTGAGCTTCATTTTAATTTTCCTTAAATAATAGAGTATTGGACTATATTATTTTTAAGTCCTCTGTATGTTCTAAAATTCCATAATTTAAATCAATGCATTTAAATTAAAAAAAAAAAAACTTCTAAAAATGAAAACAGTTGCAATTATTTCCACAGCATTTTCCTGAAGTGACTCAAAGCGGGCTATGGTTGAATTGCTAAATGACTGAGTTTGCAGAAGTGGGCTATAATTGAGTTGTTATGCTCGCTCTTATTAATTATTAATGACTTCTCTTTGACTTTGAATCGGAAGGGTTTTCCACCAAAGAACTTCGGACTAGGCTGTCTGAATGACCAATCGTCCCCCACACCGAGGTGGTCTTCCCCAGCTCCAAGGTACTCAGAGGCACTACCAGGAAATATAACTGTGGTTGCCTGTGTTGTACTTGGCTTTTAACTTTTTTAAAAAAGGAACTTTCAATATTGATATCACCATGCTTTAGCTTGCAGGAGTAAAAGATTTTCTTTGAGGAAAAGAGCTTGACGTTAAAAAAAATAATGTCCTCAGCCAAGGCTCCAGTCATCTGAATGCACTCACCATTTGTGTGGCTTTAAAACTGGCCGCCCACACGAACCAGGACCAAGGATCAGAAATGCATATGGGTCGCAGAAGCTGGCCGTGTACCTCCTCCGTCCCCGTTGGTTGTCTGTTTTTGTAACATATGTTAGGCACTGAAGAGACAAACAAGGATAAAATGGTTCTCTTCTTTCCCATCTAATTCTCTGCCAGAGACGCAGCCCAGACAAAGCATCAGATTTCAATGTTCTGACTCCTGAGAATCCCCACTTTCTTGTTCTGTATCCATTACCACTCTGCTCCTCAACCAATATTTTTCCACCAGTTCCAAAGCAATGTAGTCCAATAAAATACAGGGTTATTTCTCCCTACGCCCCTTCCGACTCCTGCTCATTAATACTGTATTTGTGATGTAATACCTTATGTCATAGGATTGCCATCTGATGTAAAGTTTATCTAGTCACAGTATTTTAAACTTCCAAAATTCAAAAATACAGATTGTCTTTTGCCTATGAGTTCTGTTCTATGAATTAACTGCAAAGTCTATTGTTTGCATCTCATAATGTATTTCTTGTGGAAATAACTTTAAAAATGGTGATAAATTTCCATTTTAGATGAAAGTGAGAGACCAGAATTAACATATAGCACATACTATTATACATCCTTTGTATGTAAACATTCCTCTCTGTTCCATGATGGAAGCTGAGAGTCCCATAGGTTGGTTAACAGTGAGTCCAATAAGGAGATGGTGGCACCTTCCCCATGGAGGGATGCAGCATTATTATGTGGCCACACTGCCTTAGCTTCTCCTTCAATAGCATACAGGCCCCACAAGCTGAGGATGACCTGACTACTGCAGCTCTTCACATTTTCAAAGCACTCGTAAATTGGATGTTTTTATGTCAGAGATTGTCAAACAATGATTAAACCATGCTATATAAAGAGCTGTAATCTCAAAGTATGCTTGGGCCTTTAGGGACTCATCAATATTTTGAACTGAGCACTTAGGTTATTCTTATATTACTAGAGTAGCAATAGCTTTCGCTTTAAATTTTATCTTAAAAATCTTCGAATTATCCAGAAAAGTGGAATTCATAATGGAATGAATTTATGTATCTCCATCACTTCCATTAAAAAATCTTTATGGTTTTGACTCTGGATGGTATGGCTCAGTGGATTGTGCACCAACCTGAAAAGCAAAGGGTCACTGATTCACTTCCCAGTCAGGGCACATGACTGGGTTGAGGGCCAGATCCCTAGTAAAGGGTGCACAAGAAGCAACCACACACTGATGTTTCTCTCCCTCTCTTCCTCCCTCCCTACCTTTCTAAAAATAAATAAAATCTTTTAAAAATCATTATGGTTTTGATTAATTTGCATCAGCTATTCTTTTTTTATTTTTTATTTTTATTGCCAAATATTTTGTAGCAAAACCTAGATCTCATGTCATCTATACTTTAGGTATGCAACTCTATAACACAGTTACATTTTCTACACAATAACAATGCATTTTAACTCCCAATAAAACAGTACTTTTATCATGTAATACTCTGTTTACAATTAATGTCACTTATGTTTAGTTGGTTCAAATCAATATTCAAACAGGATTCCCACACTACATTGGCTGTTATATATCTGAAATATCTTTCCATCTGACTTTTTTTCCATATCACTGACTTGCTACAAAATTCATGTCAGTGTTGTGTTTGTCAGTGGCTGGGTTTATTCCCTTAAGGATCATTTAAATTATTCCATTATTACTCATATATCCTCTAAATGAAAGTTCATGCTAGAGGTGAGTAATGTCTTGAAATATCATAACAATATATTGATTTTTGTCATTGGTAGGCTCTAATAAATCTATTTTGATAGTGATTAAAGAAAAGTGAAATATTCTGTTATCTGCCATGGTCAGTGGAAGAAAGAACAATGCACTCAAGATTAAAAGTGTTCCAACATTGCCAATATTAGTTATATAACATACCAGCTCTCTTACACATGGCCTGCTGTTTTTGTTCATGACTCTTACCTGGTTCTCCTGCTCCTTAGAATTTGCAGACTCTGGAACAGAAGATTTGTAATGAGAAATGTTGCAAGAGAAGATTGTAGTGTTATATGCCAGATTTTGAAGAGTCTTTAATTGTAAAAAAAAAAAAAAAAAAGGGGAGGCCCTTTATATATTTGACTTTGATGTGTGCCTGTAGGATACACTGATAGTTGGTGTATCTATAGGTAAGAGACCAGATAGGGTTCTATTTGAATTAGTGGGATGACCCTAATGCAATAGATAACAGCTACGATAACAAGTTGTTGCTACATGGCTGACCAGTGGGTGAAAGCAAACCCAGAAAATGAATATAATTTTCCCTTTCCTATTCACACTCTGCTAACATAAATCATCAAAGACATAGTTGAAAGATGAAAAATAAAATGAGAGAACTGCGCCTTGGCAATAGTACCATTTTAAATTATCAGAACATTATGATATAGATACTGTTATTACTTCCATTTTAAAGATGACAAAATGGAGCTGTAAAGAGTTTAATTTATTATTTAAAGACCAGAGTAATAAACGGAGGACCCAGGAACCAAGCTGAGGCATTCTAGCTCTTATCCTAACGGTAGACTCTCAGAACAAAGTTATGAGCTTATTTTTGTCTTTATGTGAGTAACAGGTGATAGAAAATCTTTTTTTCAATTCAGATGCCAACCCTGAAACTTGCAACATATCTTAACCCATCTGGGGTTTTAATGAGAGTACTTATGTATGGCATGTACATTTAATAATAACTGTGTATATAAATAAATATTCCTTTTCTTTCAAACAGGTCATTGATAACCTTGGTCCTTTGGAACTGATTCTTAACACTCCTAGTCATCATAGAGTTCATCATGGTAAGGAAATTTGACCTCTCTTTCCTTTTTCATTTATTTAAAAAATATATTATTTTGTATCATTTCATCACAATTACTCAACAGAGTCAGCACACACTGTGCAAATAGGCATCACTTCTTGCTTTGAACCTGGACAAGCCTCATCTCCAAAGCAAGGACTAGAGACAAAGATAATTTAAAAAAAAAAAAAAAAGAACAACCCACCCCCAACAACTTTTCCATATCTGGTTTTTGGAAATTTCTGTTTTGCCTAAATCTCCTCAGTTGTAGTGAAAAAAAAAATGAGTTAAAGAGTGGAGCGGATATTCACTTTATATCTTGAAGGCTACTACTTGACCTAATACTGACGTCACTCCCATCTAGAGACAGAGAGTACCTGGTCTTGAAAACTGTTGGGATTTGAGGAAAGCCTACTAAAGAACACTTTACTTCTTTGCTTAAATGTTGTGAACAAACCCTACATATTCTGCATTTGCCTGACAAAGAGAAAATCCCATGTGGCTAGTGCATAAAGTTTAGATACTGACTTAAAAAATAATAGAAATTTTCACATTTGTGCACCAAAAACAGGAATGTGCATATCAGCATTACTTGTAACAGGGGGGGAAAAGACCTAATTTACATGTTTATAAGCAGTAGAATTGATAAACTGTAGACTATTCTTGTAATGGAGATCTACAAACCAATGACAACACCCAAGCTATTATGACACGCAATGGCATGAATAAATCTCACAAACATGCTGTTGAGAGAAGGAAGCTGGTAATAAATGAATATTATTGTTCTGTTTTTATAAGTTTCCAGAAATCAGACAACACTGCAGGTCTTCCTCCCCTCGGGGCGCAGGTCCCTTTCCCATGGCAGTGAGCAGAGGAGAAGCCCAAGCTCCCCTGGGAAGAGGAGAGGATGAGGTCGGGCTGCACATGTTCAGTTTCCTCTTCCAAATTCAACAGTCATTCCCCTACCACGAGGGAGTCATTAGTGAGAGGGTGGAGAAGCCAAGGATGTTATACTCTTGGGGTTCCCTCCATAATAAAGGAAACACAAGGAGTGGAGAAGAGCAAGCCCACATTGAAGAAAAAATTGTTATGAGTTTCCTGTTTGACCTCAGAGCACCTTCCTGCACCTGTTGGTTTATATCATCCTTAGCACTATTAACAGTTTACTATTAATATTAAAAAGACCAGACAGTTCTTTGGGGACAAGGGAGCTGTCCTGTGTATTAGGGCATGTTAGACTCTGTGTACTAGATACCAGTAATACCCCCTTGCAGTGTGACTGCCAACAATGTCTTCAGACATTGCCACATATCCCCTGAGGGACACAGTGCTCCCCCATTCACCTGAGAACCACTGTTTACACTGTGTATGGCCACGGGGTGTGCATCTGTGTAGCCAACTCCACTCTATTTTTACACCGAGGAGATTTTCCCTGGTATCTTCACTTTCAAATGTCCACTTGCACATAGGGAAGGTGTGTAAGGAAATAAGGACGTATAAAGGCTGAGAGTTTTTTGGAGTAGTGGTCTGATATTCTTTACCCTTATTTACAATTATTGAATACATTTGGTTGTTATTATTATTAAAGAAATTATGTCCAGCTATTTAAATTATAATTTAAATATTTTGGAACAGAAAAAATATATATGTTATGAGTAAATTAAAAAATTGAGGGTAATTTGAATTTCATTTATGTATTTTATAATTTTAAAAAATAGTAATGTCTCACTCTAGAAAATTTTCTTCCTGGAAACGATGCAGGGACATAATACACTGAAAAATTTAAAGCAAACAAGCAAATACAAATAACATATATTATCTATCTTATATACTAGTGCCATTTTTTTCTGGGCCATTTAATTTTTAATCATTATTTTTGATAGTCCTAAAAATAGAATTATTGAGAATTATCCAAGATTTTTAAAAACTGGAAAATTATTGACACATTTTTTAATCTGGGATAATTCTTAATAGTTTTAAGGAAATCTTTGTTCTTTTTAGTAAAATTAGTTGAAAAATAAAATGAAAACTCAAGCAAATAATGGCTAGTATTGTCAGTGAAAAAAACATTCCTGGGAAAATCATTCTGTTACATAGGTCTTAGTTTTTTTACTGTGTTCTAAAATACAAGGAGAGAGATTGAGCAAAACCAGAAAAAAGGAAAAATAATACGGACAACAGTGTGGTGATTGGGGGAGGGGGTATAAGGGAACTAAATGATAATGGAAAAAATATAATAAAGATTAAGTCAAAAAATTTAAAAGATAAAATAAAATACAAGAAGAGTTCCAAGAAGCATAACTTTATTCTTTAAAATTATTTTAAATATTTTTCTCATAGGCAGAAACCGTTATTGCATAGACAAAAATTATGCTGGCACACTTATTATATGGGATAGAATTTTTGGTAAGTAAAAAGTACCAGAATTTAAAAAAAATTAATTAACTCCTAATTCTGAAAAAGCCAAAAGATCATATCCTGAATGTTTATCTTCCAGGAACATTCGAGGCAGAAAATGAGAAAGTTGTATACGGTTTGACACATCCCATTAATACATTTGATCTATTCAAGGTGCAGGTAATGTACTTAGTTTTATTCTTTATGAATTCACCACATCTTATCATAAACTCCTATTTAAAAGAAAATCAGTTTTAAAAGGTGGTAGTGCATTATAATATCCTGGAAAAAAAAATTTTAACTGTAAAAGAATTGAAAATAACTCTGGTGCTTACACAAAGACTTGAATCAAATTGGGCAAAATACATTAGAAAACAATTCATAAAATCGTTTAAATATTTCTATTGCCTGGAATGAAAAAAATGGCTCTTTAGCAAACATAATCTTGCTCAGTATAGACCTGAAATACATTCATGCATTCAGAAAGAGCAGAACTAACATGTATAATTAAGGCTGATCCCACAGTAAGAAAAATATTTGCTTCATGTCTGCAGGACTCCGGTCAGAAATTCAGCACGAGGCCCTTGCCCCACTCTTCTCGGGCCTACGTGTCGGGAGCTGTTACGGGCTGGTTAGGTCTGCACACTTTCACCTGCACAGGCTCGTTGCACTGGCCCAGTTTTCTGTTAGACATGTGGTATTGGTTGCTTGCTGGTTTCCATGGTTGGCACTAGAGGAATTAGGAATGTCTGTGAAGCTCCGATCTGTCAGCGGCACACCACCTCAAACACTCCTGGGGTTAGGGACTGTAAATGAGAAAAAGATAAGAATGCTTGAAACACTAAAGGGGTCAGTCAGTAAGAGCTCTGTCCTGGGGACTGGGCTTACAGCATTCGGGAAGGGAGAAAATTACAGGTTCCTGCTGGGTCTGCTTTCAAACTTACGTCTTCAAATTTTTAAGAAAGTTAAAATAAAATAAAGTGATATTTATTTTATTATGTGTAGGGGCATTGCTAGCAGCTCAGCACAAATATTTAATGTAACCATTACTAAAACCTTTTGAGGTAGTGGTTTTTTTATTTTTTGGTGGATGAAACTGAGGTTCCCAGGATTTAAATAATTCACCCAACTACACACAGCTTGTCAAGAGCAAACTTAGCCATGATGGGTTCCAGGACAAGCCCAAAACTTACTTAACTCAATTTAAACTTTACACTCTCCTGCCTCTTTACAGAGAAGGCCATGGCAAATTGCCTTCCTTTTTCAAGCGAAAGGCATTTTTATCTCACACTTCAAAAGAAAAAATTGATGATTTCTCTCTTTTTCTCTACTACAGAGAAATTTACTCTCTGTGTCTCTTGGTCTGTCTCTCCCCGCCCCACCCCCTTCTCTCTCTCTCTTTCTGTCAGGCGTTATTAAGAACATATCTCTCAGGAGAGCACTAAAGAAATATTTCAGAGTTCTTTCTTATAATAAACTTTACAGAATAGAAACCAATTTGGAAATAATACATTGAGAGCTGCTGCTTCGATTGATGTAGCCTTGTCTCCATCATGTGGAGATTAAAAAGGAAATAGACAACGTGGTCTCTGTCCTGTGTGACAGAGCCTTTCAAACTTCATGTGCATGTGAATCATGGGAGGATCTTATTAAAGTCCAGGCTCTGTTCCGTAGTTCCGAGGTCTGTCCAGGACTGTTTCTGACAAGCTCCCAGGTAATGTCTATGCTACTGATTCACTCTGAACTTTTAAATGGAAAGGCTTTGGAATTGTACACTCTTGCTGAGGAAAAACAGCACATGTTGAGACAGAATAAGAAGTTGACAACTGTACAGGAGGAGCTGCAGAAATAGATGTTTAGGATTTGGAGAGAGACAGTATTCAGACAATCACAAGTATTTATGAGCTGCTCATGAATGTGTGTCAGGTTCAAATCTCCAGGTATCTACCCTTCACATAAACATTTTTTAAAATGTAGTAGTTGTCACAACTGTGTCTAAGGTTTAGTCTTCTACTAATACATGCTCACTCAGATTGTCAGAAATGTCAAATCAGCAAGTTGTGATAATTAGGAGTTCCAGAACCTACAAAAACATATATTTACTTTCACTTATATTCCTTTATATTCAGCTAAATTTCTTACCTTTCTCTCAAAAACACAAAAAGCAACATATGAATTTTTTTCTCTTAGTATTTGGCATAATTTGCTTTGCTCTCCTTTGAGGTCCAAGAGCTTCAGAGCATTGGACAGGAAATAAGTGAGAAAATACTCCTGATTTTAAAACATCACCATACATTTCTCATGCATTGTGTCTAGTGTGACACCACTAAAGTTGCTGTCGGTTTGCAAAAGAACACTCCAGGTAGGCATATTAATGTGTTATAAATTCTAAACACCTTAATTTGCTGTATTATTATTATTATTGCAAAACTCCAGGGTAAGTTCCCATCTAACATTGCCTTTTTCATCAAATTTCGCTCACTAAATCCTAAATGGTTCCTTAATTGCTTAAGATTCCTTATTGTAATATTTTAAGCAATTTTTAAAACCATTTTTTAAAATTCTAGCAGTTTGAAATCTTTAAGAGACAGTTAAAATGCCAGTAAGACCACAAATTCTGATGGAGCCAAAACTTCTTTCTCCATCAATGTATTACTACACTTATAATAGAACTCATCTCTAGATTCTGTAGCTGATGTTCAACCTCTAGGATTATTTTTAATCCTATGATTCGTTATGATGACAAGTGTGGCATTTATAGCTAATTATCTTAACAGCTATATTTATTGGGTACTTATCATGTATGGTTATTGAGTACTTATCATGTATGGATGTACTTTTAACTTCAGGACCTGTCAAATATGTGTTATTTAAAGAATGTAAATTCCTGTTATAAGCCTCAAGGCAAACTTTCGACTCAGTCAGCATACTTTTTTATTTTAGAGTATATAGTCTATTTAATACTCAGAAGTCTAGTATCAGAAAAAGCTTTCAACATTTTTCCTTAATATGACACATTTGCCTATAACTCGGTATAGTAAATAAAGGATTATTTTTCAGATATATGACATATATGCAATATTTGTATGTTTCCATGATCAACCTAATATCCATTTAGCAAGACTTTAGAAAAGATGTCATTAGCCCTGGTCAGGTGACTCAGTTGGTTAGAGCATCATCCCATATACCAAAAAGTTGCAGGTTCAACTCCAGGTCAGGGCACATACCTGAGTTACAGCTTAATTCACTTTTCTACTTTGCTGAATTTCTAAACATTCGACCTGTTTTTTTAATTTTCAAATTATAGTTTTGGGGAACTCCAGAAATATTGATAAGAATACAATTTAAATTTAAAGATCTATAAGTACATGGAATGAATTATAATTTGTAATGCGGTTACATATCCATTAACATTAATCAACTTATACATGACCTATATATTTTAAAAATGTGTAAATTGCACTAAATGATAAAATGAAACACATGCTTTATTGTATTTAATCTTTCTGTTAAGAGGTTTTTATTTTAAATAAACTATATTTTTATGCTTCTAGTTCCACCATTTAGTTTATATATGCACTACATTCTGGGCCACACCTGGATTCTTCAACAAGTTTTCTGTCATGTTTAAAGGACCAGGATGGGGTCCTGGCAAACCAAGACTTGGACTGAGTGAAGAAATCCCAGAGGTAAGTAGAGTTCATGGGTTTGATAATGATGAAGATTAGCCTCATACCTTTAGGTCGATAGCCACCCTGTATATGTCGCTGACTTAATGCAAATCTGAAAAAAGATGTTCCCTTAGGCAGACACAGCCTTGTGGGAACATAGCTTAATGAGTGGACACCACCTAGGGGCCAATCAGAGGGGTGCCTTTACCCAGAACACACTACCTCTCACCAGGGGTCATGGTTTAGGGGACAGAGCAACAGAGGCTGTTTTTGAGATCCACCCAAACCCGCAGCCAGCAGAATCTGTGGAGGGCAGAAACTCATGTGGCTGAGTCACAGAACCCTAGGTCACTAGAGATGGAGGGAGGCGTTAGACGATTCAGTCTACCCGTTATTTTTGCATGAAAAACTGAGGTCTCCAGAATGGAAGATTTAAAGTCAAACCAAGATGAGGTTATTATTGAATTAGACAACGCCTTTATTTACTCTGTAGTAGAGTAGTAGCATTAAATGCAGAAATCCCATTTTAAAACAAAAATAAGCAAGATCTAAAAATTTAAAACACTGGAAACCAAATGAAATATTTATTTTTATTCTGGAATTCCTCTTAAAGACATAGAAAAGGAATTGATTTCTAAGCATTCAGGATTTATATTATTATTCCTTATCAAAATAACTGCCATTAATGGTAACAGAAATGGTAAGCTACCTTTGATTTTAAAGATAACTATGAACATAAAATTTATTTTATTTCAAGAAAATAAAGTAACATATTTTACATGGGTTTATTTTTATTTTGAAAAAAATCCTGACCTAATAAGGATGTTTTCTCATCCAGTTATGAATGCTTCTATGTTTAAATCTCTCAGATACTTTCAGTATATTCAAAGTCAGTTATGTAAGAAGAGCTAAATTGATATAGGCAAAAACATTTTGCTTATTTTAGCTCCAAAATCTCTAGCTAACTATGGTCTATTTATTATTTTTTTCAAATAATAACCTAAAGTGAATATTTTAAAGTTATATTGTTGCTTAACTCTGCATTAACTATAGAACTGTAGTGTTTCTAGGAAAATCTATATCTGAGAAAGTTGTTCCTAATGTAGCAATATTTCCCTTTGAGGCACACGTGTCTCCACTACCCAAAGTCACCTTCCATATTCTCTGTTGCTATACTTTCATGTGCAGGGTGGGGTAGAAGTAGTTTCAGAGCTCTGAGTATGTGAAGCACAGAGTTCATTTTTATATTTTAATTTATTCATTATTGTATTACTTGTCATACAAACAACTGTAAATCTACTTTTGTCTCACCCTGTATAATCATGGACATAATTTTCTATTTATGTTTTCATATTTCATATTTTTATATTCATTTTGGTTAAGTTTACCATCAGGACATACTGCTGAATCAATTCTTACTTTGCTCTCCATATGGCAGACTAAATCAGAGTCATAATGCTTTTGAAGTGAAAAATAAGCCTGCTAGCTTTTACATTTTTTCTGTCCAAAAAATGAATATTAGAATTATTTTGGAAAAAAAATCACAAAACCCTTCATTTCTTTTTGCGTTTTTTTTTTTTGTTAGTGTGAATTTCATTGAGAGGAATACGCCAGGAGCAATATAAACAAGTCTTCTTTCTTGTCTTCCCAGGTTACAGGGAAAGAAGTTCCCTTCTCATCATCGGCGTCTTACCTACTCAGGATATATGCAGTTGTACAGTTTGCTCTCTTGCTAGCGTTTTATGAAGAGACCTTTGCAGATAAAGCTGTAAGTACTGCCCAGTTTAAATAATGTGAACATTTGTCATTTTGCTTGATAAAATATCTCTCACATTAAAACAGATAAATGAATTCTTCTAGACTATTGAATGTAAATTAATTATATCCAAAGTGTTTCAGTATAGAGTGCCAAATAGTATCTGATTTATCAATAGTAAATAATTTGCCACAAAAAAATTCCTCAACAAATGCAAAAAAAGTACTTTAGAATTTGGACTTAAATGTTTGGGAAAAATATATTAATTTCAGCATAACTTCAATTAGAAAATACCCTGATAACTTTGACTTTAGAAAGTTTTCCATGTAGGGTAGACTTCATTTGTTTTGTTTAAATACTCAGAATATTCAGAATAGCCATAGCACTGGACCAGGGTTTAGAGTCTGGATTCTAATTCAGGCCTTACCACCTAGGGGGATATTTGCTTATTTATTTATTTAGCCACATAAGAATACTCTCACTGCCTACATTTTTGAGAAAATAAAAATAACATAATGTATGTAAAAATGCATAGTACATTGTAAAAAGATAAAAACATATATATTTTAAATACATGTTTTGTTTTCTAGATTTCTATTTTTTTCTTCCAAAAAGGATTTATAATAGTTCAGAGGTACATAAATTGTAAGGTAACTACTTTGGAAGTAGGCGAAATTGAATATAGAATCATGGAAGAAAAAAAACATCAGTGTTTTTGACTTCATTACCAAGAAATTAAGTACCTAATAAAATAACCTCACTAAATCAGAAATTTTGATGTCTCACATATTGGCTCTCTTTGGATAATTAGTTATGCTTTCAAGAAATGGAGGAGGTTCTATTTATTGGGTGGCCAAAAAGTTGATATGTTTTTTTCCATAAAATAAAAGACACATTTTTCATTTTCACCAATAACTTTATTGATTTGGATATTTTGAGTATGTCAGCTATCTCCTGCGTGGTATAACATTGATTATTCTCAATTACTGTCTTGGTTTGATTGCCATCGACTTCAACTGGCCTGCCGGACTGTGGAGCATCGTCCAGCAAGAAACCTCCAGCACAAAACTTCGCACACCACTTCTGACCCATTCGATCAGTCACGGCACCTTCTCCATATGCTGCACAAATTGTGTGTGTGTGTGTGTGTGTGTGTGTGTGTATTTCCATTGCATTTTTACCTTTCTTGATATCATAAAGTAGAATATGCCAAAAATGTTGCATGTTTTCTTCCATCTCAATATTAAAATGGCTACACAAAAATTCACCAATTTTGATGTTTTTTAAATGCACACTGATATTACAGCTTTCACAGTACAATCTAACAATATTGTTTTGAATGAAGTTAAAGACAACTTAGCACTACTAGAACCTTCATATGAAAAAAACAAATGAAATTTTTGGCCAACCCCATGCTATGAAACAATGGTTTAGATATATATAGATATATTTCTTTCTAAGGCACACAGGGCAATTGGAATTGTGGATAAAATATACTTTAAAAATCCTCTTTGTCAACTAAAATCCATATAATATTTGGATTTTAGTTGATAATAATATAATCATACTGGCTCATTAATTGTGACATATAAACCATACTAATGTGAGATGTTACTTTAGTATGGGGCTTATGGGAACTCTTCACACTACCCTCACAACTTTCAGGAAATCTAAAACTGTTCTAAAATAAAACTTTACTTTTAAAATATATAAAGAAAAGAATCTTTAAAAAAATTTTTTTAAATCCTCTTTAAATGCATTGCATAGATGAGCTGGCAAAAATTTGAGGCGAAAAATGTTGAAAAAATGTAAATCCAATGAGGAAACAGTGCTAATCCTGACAGCTGTCCCAGGGCATTGAAAAATCTCTGTTGGTTGAGAACTTAAGTAACCAGACAAAGCCAAGAACATACATAGGTGAGAATTCAGATAAAGAACTTCAAATAAAACAATTGAAACCAAAAAGAAATGCCTCATTTATGGGTCTGGGTAAGGACGGCTTTGAGAAGGCAGAATTTTTAAAAAGTCTTTCCTGTGAATTTTTAACTACAAACCAGCCCTCTCAGATATGAGTCGAGGTTTTACACTAACCATTGATTTATAAGCCTAAAGCTAAGAACATGGTTTAAAGTGATCTCAGATTAGCTCTCATGTATTTAGAAGACCCATATTCAATTCATGCTTAGAGCCATCCATTAAACCCAAGTCTCACCACATTCTCATAGTCTTAACGATTATGAACTCAGAAATAAAAAGTACAGAAACACACTACAAAAAAGCCAACGTGAGAGAGTATTTCCAGAAACAAACGAACAAAAAAACCCCCAGCATAATCAAGCCTTAAAATATAACAGATTTTGAAAATGAATGCAATCAATTAAAATATAAATTAAGTAAATTAAATATGTTTAAAGAGTAAAAGTTGAAGAAATTAAAAATTATGAAACACGAAGAAACAAGAGACAACAAAAAACAATGAGGCACATTTAAGAATAATCAAATTAGAATTCTAGAGCATGAAAATACAATAGACATGAGGTAAATAGTTTAAAAACAAATGAAGAGAGAATTAGTGCATTAAAAGACAGAGACAAAAATGTTTCCATTATTCAGTGCTAAAAGACAATGAGATCAAAATATATGCACAAATAATACTACGAAAAACTCTTAACAAAGATATAAGAACCTAGAAAAACATAAATGAATGTGAATGTAATTAGTGGACAGTGAATGCAGGCAAGATAAATTATCTTTTTCAAAGAATAAGTCTCTGCTATTGACAGATAATCTACCCATGTATCTCTCATAAGTAATAGAAATTTATAAATAATATGTACAGGGAAAAAGTTCTATATGTTTATTTTTAATAATTTTAAGATATCAATGCTATGAAATTATCTAAGAAATGAATCTACTCAAGTAGGATTCTGAGAGTGTTAGGCAGGACTTTGGGGTTGTATGTGATAGAAATTCAACCCAGAGTGAATTTATTAACTCATAGAGCTGAAGAGTCTGGAATTTTTCTTCTTCAGGCAGTGCTGTGCCCAGTGAGGGAAATAATGCCACCAGGAGTCTTCTCTTTCTTTCTCGCAGCTATGCTTTTCTCAAATTGCAGATTCTCCTACAGATTTTCAGCTTTGTGGTAGCAGGGTAGCTACCAGGAACTCTAGCTTTAAGTGCCGCCTCACAAAGAACTCCAGAAGTGAACGTTTTAAATGGGAGTCTGATGTTAAGGCTTGGTTTTCTGGATACCACTGAGCCAAGCGGTGTGGTCAAACCTGGGCCACAGACCATTCAGTCTGTGAATGGGAATACAGGCCCAGCTCCATAGATAATGAGTGTCCATATGATACTCATTATCTGAGAGGAAGGGTAGGATGGTTGGGAAGAAAAATTGAGATGATAATAAATAGAAAAAAAGAAATAGATATGAGTAGGCAAAAATAAATGTTAGATCTACATAAATCATTCTCATTCATAAATATGTGATTTGAACTTGTTTTCAAAAAATATTCTTTAATACAACACTTATAAAATACCTGTGTATAAATTGTCCTGTAGGATACCAGAATGTCTTAAGAATATAAGGGTAGGAGATATACTGAGTTCCACAATGTAGCCTGTTCATTTGCTTTAGCTTCAGAAGAGACAAAATTTGAACCCAATAATTTATTTTAGGAGCAAAGCTTTCTTAAAAGCAGAATGAACTACCTCACTCTTAATAATGCACATATAACTGTCAAACTACCCTAATGTTTAGAATTATTAATTGCTTAACTTAAGGCCTCATAGTCATCTCGTTAACTCTTACATAATTAACCCATCACTGATTACTTTGTTATCTTAATTTGTTTACCTAAATTATGATTAAAATATATATACATTATAGAGTTTAGATCATTGAATGAAACCAGAAGAAAAGCAAGATCATCTGCATCTGAATATAGAGGTGGGCAAAGTATTTGAGAGTACATAAAACACAATTTATTCTTATATTATTATTTATCATTTTAATTATTGTATTACTTAGTATTATTAACCTACTTTTGCCCACCCCTGTATCTAGTGCTTGAGATACTGACCAATGTTGAGTACAATTTGATTTATTGATTTATTTTAGTTGTACTAAAGTCCCAAAATAAATTATACCAATTTGTAGGAACAAAAATAGAAATTTACCCATTTTGATTTTAAAATAAAGAACCTTAATATTAAGTTCACCAAGAGATTTGAATGTCTAGGCCAGTGTGAGTGCTTCCTGGATAAAAATGTAGCCAGACACTATGTATATTAAAATATGTAACTTATAGCATGGTTTTCACAGGATTTTTCATCTGTAGTCAAAACTATATGAGAAACTCATGTCGATATATTGACAAAGAGAAATACCAAGTGTTGAAATCCTTTTCAAACTGAAATTAGAGTTGAAGACAGCTTCATTCCTGACACAAATACATTTTGAAAAGGTGCTTTTGCTTGTTTCCCACACATGTTTTTCTTTGCTAAAAACATGCTGTGCAACTAGGAAAAAAAGATTGCTTATTTGCACAATTCTATAGTGCCTTTCTAGTCTCAGAGATGTTTGAAGGCATATGAAGACATTAAAATCCAACAGCAATATTTTTTTTCCAGATTCGCCGTAGCCAATAATCACATAGAAAAGTTGTGGCTGACTTGTAACTGGGTACATGCTGTGGCCCCACAGCCCTTTCTATTTATGCATATACCAAAGTAGATGAATACTCACTTGTTTTATGTGTGTGAGTTTTATATAAATAACTTTGGGAGTCAAAAAAGCAATTTGATGGCCACCACAAAGGTGTAAAAGGCACATTCCTTTCTTTCTGAAACATGCAATGCATACATTTAAATACATAATGTTTGGTTTAGTGATATGAACCACAGACTTTTGTGTTGATCTTGGTTTAGTAATGCTTGGGAAATCAATTCCTTAGCTGCCAGGGTCCACTTCACGGGGTGATATCATGAATACACATTTGAAATGAAAATGTTTCTGAAGTAAAATCGTAAAGGAAATGCTATCCTTTTAAATAATAGACACACTCAAAACAGTTTGAATATTTAATAGAGTCTTATAAGAGAATGTGTTACAAAGTTACTATGGGTATGTTTTAACCAGATTATTTGATGATATATTTCAAGTTAATGAGGCATCTGAGAATATCCAATATAAATTTGGAAACAGAGTTTTATAGTTTTAAATTCCCCTGGATGTTGTACTCTGTAAAACATTACAGGCCTGAAATTTTGTAACTAATGTTTTCATGTTGACCTGTTTTAACAGACCTTTTGAAAAAAATATCAATGTATTTAGTGGTACTCTCATAACAGAGTGTCACTTGAACAAATTCAATCTAGTTTAGGTCCTATGTGAAACCTCTCAAGTCAATATCCTCTGTATACTGTTTTCTTCCAGTGTAGCCCATTGGGATTTAATTTAATTTCCTCAAGTTTTTAGGTGGTAACTGAAGTAATGTGAAAAAAATGAAACATGAGCCAAAATGAGCATCAATTATAACTTAAAGCCACAAAATAAATGTAATAAATGTGTAGTAAAGAAAGAATATTAGCACAAGTTACCTTACTAATAAGCAAAGACTGCAGCAATGTAGAAAAGTGATCATTGTGAATTCCAATGAAAACTATAATTTTTCTACTATATTGAAAAATAACAAAGTAAGATAGTGACATTAAAATGTCAAATATATCAAATAATGAAATATTATTTATGGAATTAAATATATCTCTATACTATTAGTACTATCCCTTAATATAGTCAGTATCATACAGGCCCACTTGGGTGGAGTTCTTTTGATTAGAGTGTCATATGCCAACATGGCAAGGCTATTGCTTGATCCCTGGTTAAGGCCCATAGGAGAATCAACCAATGAATGCATAAATAAGTGGAACGACAAGTCAATGTCTCTCTCCCCTTCCTCTTTCTCTGTAGAATCAATGAATAATAATTTTTAAAAGGTTATCATAAAACACAATCAACCCTAAAATGCTTATAATTTAACTTAGGATCTCATTTTGATTTCTCAAAAATAATAAATATTGGATTTTTTTTTTCAGCTTTAGAAACTCCAAATCTAAATGCACAGTTCCTGGGAGTCATATTTCCTTATTAAAAGTAGTACTCGTGAAAAGGAAGTTGTCTCTCTGATACTGTCTTTAATGTCTCCTTTCTCTCTCTCTCTCTCTCTCTTTTTTGGTTTGTTTTTGGGAAATAACAGAAGGGTACAGGGCTTATATTTCTACTGGTGCCCTCTGAGTTGCAGCTAGAAACTCTCTCAAGGTATTAAGATGGGGCAATTGCAGGGGTCATGTCATTTATATCCCATTTTCCAGGAATCACTAACCTCTGTTGCCTTGTGTCCAATGTCTTGAAAACAGTTGTTTCGGGGTTATTGTGTTCTATTTTTTTGTTTTTTTTTCAAGTGGGAGTGTAAACTGGTTCTTGTTTCTCTATCATATTGGATGTACATTCATTTCTCAATAGAGTATAATCATAGCTTAAAATATAATTTTAACATAAGTATTCTCTAAGTATTTGGTTAAAGTTTTTGTATGCATTTTTATTTTATTTTGTACAAATGCATGACTTTCATATGAATTCAATGCTTCAGAACTACATATTACACATTTTAGCTGATATATTTTCACCTTTGAAATATTTGTTTCCTTCTTGTTTGAATTCTAAAAACTGTTCATTCAAATCATATTTCTTTTTTTAATGCTTCAGTAGTAACCACCTAGAGAGTTTTGAAAATTTAGAAAAAGAGAGTATAGTCAATATTGACAAAAATTTGAAAAGCAAGATCTTATTTCAAGATAGATTCTTGAGAACCACATAGAATTACAAATTGCATTATGATAGGTTTTTTTCCCTGTCTTTGTGGTAATACTGGGAAACATCTTCAAACATTAGGTTTCAGCATAACTAACCCAGCAGTTGAAGACATCTGGAGGGCGGAGCCCCCCAGTCCTAGGGGTGATAAAGCGGCCCTGCAGGCCTCCCGGCAAACCCAATATGCTGCCTTCTCAGACATTACAAAGGTTTAAGTGTTAGATCATTCTGACCTCATTTTAAAGATGTTTGGGAATCTGAGCATTTTGAACAAAAATAATGACTTTAGAACTCCTTCTCAGACACCTTTTAGAGACACTCTTAAAAATAAACCACTTTGTTATAATAGTAAAATCTACACCATTTTTTCTTCATCCTTAGAATAAAATCATGGAAAATATTATCAGATCATCTTTGGCAATACATAAAGTTTAATAAAAATAATTTTTATGTAGATACGTATGATTATTTTAGGCCACAATATATGGGGCTGATATCTTCTGTTGTGAAATTTATCAGGTAGGGAAATATAAAAAGTAGTTATGTCGACCACCAGAGTTTTTCCACAGAATGGTATGAGGATCTTATCCCCTTTCAAGAAGAAAAAGGCTTGCTTCTTTATATCTGTGAGCAAAGTTCATTGAATGTTTAAGCAGCACTGTGTCAAACATGGAATTCTAGAGTTTCTATATGGTTAGTGTCAATTCCTGAGTACTTTTTCCCATCTTCTTGAAGAAAATTGCAGACAGGTAGAGTTCTCCAGGTATACATATCTGCATAGTGATTTCTGCACTGAGAAACCTATGGGAGTAAGGGTTACCCAAGTACCTGGAATTTTAAAGGTCACTTTAAAGGAGGAAAAAGAATCCCTTGCTTAATAAAGTTTTTTATGGTAATGGTCTCCCTCATTTTTGTTTTATCATAAAGACTTCTAATACATCCAAAGTTTAAATTTAAAAATAATTTAATTTTAGCACTTTAGGCCAGCAGTGTTTTCCTGAAATATATACCAACAGAGGATGGTATGAAATGGAAATAAAGCCAATGAAACACTATTATTATTTTTGACATGCAAACAAAATGCATAATTAATTTATTTATAATTATGACAAGACTGATCTTGCTATAATTCAAAAGATAATGCCTTTAACACTGCATATAAATATATAGATTTCATCAAATATGAAAGTTTGTGTGAAAGCTCTTTCATATATGTATTTGCACTCATAAATACATTTTCCTTTAAATATTTTCTGTATTAAAGATAGCTTTGTGTTTGAAATCACAAAGAATTGGTCATGTTAAAAATAGCTGTTGGCCCTGGCTGATGTGGCTGAGTGGATTCAGTACCAGCCTGCAAACCGAAAGTCAACAGTTTGATTCCCGGTCAGGGCACTTACCTGGGATGTGGGGAGGTGCCCAGTTGGGGGAGTACAAGAGGCAGCCATCCCTCTCTCACGCAACGATGTTTCACTCCCTCTCTTTGTCTCTCTTACCTTCTCTCTAAAAATAAATAAATCAAATCTTTTTAAAAAATAAAATAAAAATATAAAAATAGCTATTGGAATGTGGTATTTATTCACAAAAATCTAAGTGATTTCTCCATACATGGGGGCATAGGTACTTCAAAGAATTATAAAAGTCAAACTTAAAAGGGGAATTTTGGAAAAAAACGGTCAGTAAAATATCATTGTGTCATTGTCTAATTCATTTTTCAAGTGTTCAACAAGATAAATAAATGACATTAAGAAGATCAAAATGTCCTCTTTTTGAAAATGTCAACCTCTTTGAAAAATGTCAGTGACAGATAGCGTAATACAAAATGTAACTTGGACCTGTTTTTCATGTCAGCTTTAATTCTAGTGCACCCTCGGATAACTTTCCTAAACCATCCGTTGGTCTGTGTGTTTGTCTGACAGGCACTATCGCAGTTCACTCTCCTCCTGAGGGTTTGCTTCATTATCCTGACCTTGACCTCCATTGGATTTCTTCTGGATCAAAGGCAAGATATGAAATTCTTTCATTTTATATAATTTTATAATAGTTTTTAAAATATATGTAAAACTTTGTTATTCATCCAACCTTTGTTATTGAACAAAGTAAAGTTGAAACTATAATTTCACACCTTTATTTTAAATGAAACATAGTAGCAGTATATCTGATTTTATAGCAAGAGGGCATTTTAAATCTAAATCTTTTAAACGAAAGTTAAGATTTTCAAGTTTATTTTTAAAACCTATAAATATAATGATTAATTTGGCAAAACCTAGACTATAACTCTGAGTACTTAATAAATAGAAAACATATTTTGAGTATTTTTCTTTTTCCATTGCATAGTTCATAATATGACTGAATATGTGTGTATATTTAAAGTTTACCCTCACACAACATTTTATTTAAGGAATCCTGTTTTAAATACTATCCTGGACAGAGAACACACTGAACAATTTTAAATTGCTTTTTTGGCATGAGGTATATATTCAAATATTATAGTTCAGTGTTTATCAATTATTAATATTAATACTAAGACCAATATTTATATATTTAATATGTACCATGGAATATGTTAATGCTTACAATAATACTCTGAGATAATAATTACTATAAAGCCCATTTTACAGGTTAAGAAAGTCAGACAGACAGTAAAAGATAGAACAAAACATGAACCCAAGCAATGTGACCAAGAATTCACAAATTATAGGATTTACATATATTGTAACTTTGTGAAAAACTGCAAAAAAACTCAGTCATTCTTGAAATCTTCTCTTTATTGTTACTTCTCTGTGGTGTTATTGTTTTTCAAGTAGGTAACCAGTAATTACTAGTTTCAGTAAATGTTTAATATAACAGTCCAGTAAACATGCATTTAACTTTTATTGAATGCATGTCACTTGCCCAAGGATAGCGTGATGGGTGTCCTGGAACAGCAACAGATTTTGGAGTTTCGTCAAGATTCAGGTCCACATGACCTTTCTAGTTAATGAAACTGTTTATAATACGCATTCTGTATAAACATTTGGTAAAGAATGATGCAGCCGACACATTGCACGTAGTCATATGTAAACAATGTATAGAACTTTAAACCTGTTTTCTTCAATACTTTAAAAATGGTGTTTATTTTATCATTCATTTTGTTTGGCTCTTTATCCCTCCTTTTCTACACTAGAAGTAAAGTACATAAATACTGAGCCATAAAATGAGGAAATGGAAAAATGAGTCTCAAGTCAACCTGAAATAATTAGTCACATCCGAAGAATCAGAATCACATATTAAACATCACAATTCTATTTTTTGCATATACTTAATAGAATTAACAATCAGCCAATAGCAATGGCATAGTTTTATTTTTTTCTTCAAATTACAGGTTTTATTGAAAGAACTACATAGGTCCATTAATGATTTTTAATTTTTTATTATGTTTTTTGAGGTGACTTTGGTTAATAAGATCACATTGGTTTCAAGTGTGCATTTCTATGATACGTGATCTATATATTGCATTGCTGCCTATCACCCAAAGTTAGGTCATCTTCAGTCCCCATATATTTGGCCTCTTTTATCCTTTACTATCCCCTTGATCTCCTTTCCCTCTGGTAACCACCATACTGTTGTCTGTGTCTATGAGTTTCAGTTTTACTCCCACATATGAGTGAAATAATATAGTTCTTAGCTTTTTCCATCTGACTCATTTCTCTTGGCATAATGTTTTCAGTATTCACCTGTGTTGTCACAAATGGCAGTATGTCATCTCTTCTAATGGCTGAATAGATGAATGTCATCTCTTTATTCATTCCTCTGTCAAAGGGAACTTTGTTGTTTCCATGTTTTGGCCATAATAAATACCGCCACAATAAACATAAGGGTACCTATATCTTTTGAATAAATGTTTTTGAGGTTTTTGGGTAGCTACTCAGAAGACTGATTGCTGGTTCATATGGTAACCCTATTTTTAATTTCATGAGGAACCACCATACTGTTTTCTATAATGGCTATACCAGTCTACATTCCCACCAGCAGTGGATGAGGGCTCCTTTCTCTCTACAACCTCTCCAGTACTTATTACTTATCTTGTTGATAATAGCCGTTCTAAAAGGTATGAGGTTGTAACTCATTGTAATTTTAATTTGCATTTCCCTAGTTTCATTTTCTCATGAAGATTTATTTTGTCTCTATGGATACAGACAAAAGACCAAATAAGAAAGCTATCAATTTTACCACAGTAATATCCAATTATTCTTATTGTATATAATTATTTAAAAGTCCAGACTACCTTATTTAGGATCTTGTACTGAGATACTTTCTGAGAAATGCATCATTAGGCGATTTTGTCTTTGCACGAACATCATGGAGTATACTTACACGAATCTACATGGTTTATTCTGTTGCTACAATTGTGTGTGCTGTGCTTACAAGAGGGAGGATAGTAGGTTTGTTTATACCAGCTGACCACAAACATGTGACTCATTAAGTATAGTATATGCCTTGACAGTTGATTTTTCTCTTTGCATGGAGGAAATGCTCAAGTTCAGCTTTTATTGCTGTGGCAACCACTTCAAGGCAGACCAGCTGGAATAATCACCTTGACAACCACATCCTGATAGATAAAGAGCCTCAGACACCCTGACCAAGGGTCTTTTGTTTCAGAGATCCTAGTTGATTGGGATAACTGACCTTTTGGCTACTTGTTTTTTTTCTCTTCCAATCTTTAAATTCACCTAAAAGGGGTGAGCCCATTAAACCCTAGGCTTCCACCCTGGACCCCAATAAAAGCAGAAGAATCCCAGGCCTATGTCTATCTGTCTGTCTCACTCTCTTCTCTTACCCACTCCCTCTCCCCTCTTTCGCCTCTCTATCCCCTCCCCCCCTTTCTGTCCCCCTTCCTCCCTTTCTGTCTCTGTGACTCTATCTGTTTCTCTCTGTGCCCAAATGAGACCTCCTTGCATGCTTTGTACACCCCAGGACCTGTATGTAAGTCAAAGGTTTCTAATGATATTGCTAAAGAGTGTTTTGCAAAGTAAGCATCACCAGGGTCCATTCCGTTGCAACGTTGATTTTGAAAGGGGGGATATCTGTCAAAAACTCACCAAGGGCAGGTGAGTGCCACCACCCATTTCTAGCCCGTAGTTTTACTGTTGACAGACTAATACCAGCACAGAACAGTAATGCGCTGCGCAACAACCTTACAAGACCTAAGACCCACTGGGCAATAGGAATGTTTCAGCTCCACTGTAACTTTATGGAACTACCATCCTACATGTTGACTGAAATGTCATTTTGGGGCACATGACTATGTAAGTAATAGCATCCAATGTACCAAATACCAGGAAAATACAATCCTAAAAAATGAGTATAAAATCTCTTTTAAAACACCATAAAACTTTTGAAATATGGTGAAAAATAAAGAACTAAGTAAATAGATAACTACATTCATAAATTGGAATCATGCAAATTAATTTACATGTTCAAGCAATCTGAATTAAAATTGTGAAGGTTTCTCCCTAGAATTTAACAAGCTCTTTCTGAAATATACATAGATAGAATAATAGCCAACAGTCTTGAAGCAAAAAAAAAAAAAAAAAATGGCAGGAATTGCATAACTTGCTATCAAGATTTATTATAAAGCTACAGTAATTAGACATGTTTTATCGGCACAAAAATTAGAAGAGAAAACCTAGAAAGAGATTTATGTTTATATTTAATCTTGATTTGTGAAAAAAGTGTCCCTGCAGAGCTATGGGAAAAGGCTGGCTTTTCAATAATGGTCTTGGAAAAATTGTATTTCTACACAGGAATAAGAAAAATAAACTTGACAAATATTTCACACCATAAAAATTAGTTCGGGGGTCAGGGGATTATAGATTGAAAAGTGAGAGGAAAACCAATACAGATTCTAGCAGTTGGCCTAGTAATGTATCTCTATAACTTTGGAGTGTGTAAAAATATTTTAATGGTATACAAACATTCCTAATTATGAAGATAAAATTGATGAATTTGACTATAATAATATTAAGAAGGTCAGTTTTTCAAAAATTCACTCTCGTTGAGACAGTAAAAAATAAAACCAAGTAAGGAGACACTTTTGGAAAATTTTAGAAGAACTTATATTCCAAAGACGAAAATAAAAAGGACTGATAGTACCAACTGTTAGAATGCTCACACACTGAACAAAGGGGTTTATATTGTTATACTTAAATTGAAAAACTGTTTGAGAATTTTTCTAACATAAATTTAACATATATTTATCATATACATATATACACACACACACACACACATATACATACCCCCTGCAACCCAATATTTCAATCCTAACTATATACTAAACAATACACCTAAAGGCCTGTAAGAGAATGTACAGACAACATTGTTTATAATAAACAAATATGGCCAACACCAAATGTTCTTCATGAAGTAAGTGGATGCGTGTGTGTGTGTTGTATCCACACAATGGAATACTGCACAGGAGGGCAAGAATGAACACGCAACATTGTAGATCTATCTCACTAACAGCACTGAGTGAAAGATGCTAGATACAAAAAAGTGCATACGGTATAATCCCACTTATAAAAAAAGTAAGAAAGAGACAAAACTGATGGCTACTTATTAGAAATTTATGCTAAAGTGGTAAAATATTTTTTAAAAAAGAGCAAGAAAAGGGTATGATTGCCATTAAAACTGGGAAATTGTTGCTGAGGTAGTTCGGTGAGGGAGTGAAAATATTGAGGACATAAGCTGTATCTTTGAGGGTGCTGATAGTGGGTGGTAGTTACATGGTTGCTTATTTGTTGAAAATCACCAAACTGTATATGTTTGTTTTGTATACTTCTCTATATACATGTTTTATTTCATTATATAAAAGTTTAAAAGGTAAAACATATAAGAAAATTAACAAAAACTCTATGTGTTTTAAAATAGGAATCATGTTGTTTTTTAAATTGAAAATTACCCATATATAATTAAAAATAATTTATAGTAATAAAAAATAACATTATTTTACAAGAGGGAAGCTTTCTTAATATCCTTTTCACAAAAATTAATCACATTACTTGAATGCAAACAAATCATAAACTATTATCCTCTTTCTATTGAGTTTAAAAATGTGTACTTTGTGGTACAACAATACTGTTACATTCAATTTTACAGAAACAATGAGTCATAATAAACAGTAGAAGAAAATTTTATGTTAAAAAATATACTACTTTAGATTGTTCTATAGATTTTCTTTACTTTGTTCTATATATCTATATTCTAAAATAAATCTACTTATAATGACATTAATTCAAGAATATTTTAGTTGGAAAATTCACTTCTTTTTTTTAAAGATTTTCTTTATTTATTTTTAGACAAAGGGAAAGGGAGGGAGAAAGAGAAGGAGAGAAACATCAATGTGTGGTTGCCTCTTGAGCGCCCCCTACTGGGGATCTGGCTCATAACCCAGTCAAGTGCCCTGACTGGGAATTGAACTGGCAAGCCTTTAGTTCGTAGGCCGGTGCTCAGTCTACTGAGCCACACCAGCCAGGACAAAATTCACTTGTCTTTTACAAAAATAGTTTTCCAACTGTTGGGTGATTATTATATGGAGTTATTTTAAGCTGATAAAATACCTCTTTATTACTATCATAAGGCAATCGAATCATACTTATCAATAAGTGCGTGTGACATTCAACTCAGTTCCAAATATATAAAGACATATTTCATATATTTTAAAAACAGTAGATACAGCAAATATTCATAAAAATAATTAACAAAGGTCTATATTTATGCTACCTATCAGATTAGGAATAACCACACAGACTTTATATCCTTAGTGTTCAGAATTTGTTCATTATTTTAGAGTACTTAACTACATCAGCCCTCCTAACAAGTCACTTTTAAGTGAATGAAGCATAAAGATAAAAGTATTTAGTAAGGGAAGCACCATTTACTTTAAACCCCAAAATTAAGTTGTCTAATATTTTATTTATCAGTTGAGAGTATGCTTCAATCTCACTCCTCATGCTCAAACTAAGCAATTCATTTATAAAGAGCAGTTTTTCTTTAAAAGATGCATTTTATCTCTTAGTTTGATGCCTGTTTCCAAACAGCTTTAGAGGCACATGCTCCTCAAATATATTAAATACTATGTATTTCTTGAAAAATGGAAAGAAATGTGTATTAGTGTATTAATGATAACATGTAAACATGTAAAGAGCAGATTTAAAGCTAATACAGGTTAATGATGCTTATTCCAGACCTAAGGCAGCTGTTGTGGAAACTTGCCGTTGCTTGGTGTTTCTGATGCTCTGTAGATTTGGTCATCTGAAGCCTCTCCTCCCTTCCTGGTCATTTGCTTTTGAGGTAAGACATTTTCTTTCGTTGCCTACAGTAGGATTATATTTCTATTACATATTTAATTCATTCACTCAACAATAAACAAAAACAATGCTTTTGTTTATTTTGTGACTGGACCTTGTGGGAAATTTTTACCTGCTCACCTACTTACCAAAAATAAATTGTGTCACCTCGAGCTAGTTAATAGTGTGCGGCCTCAGTTTTCTGGTCTCTAAATTGGGATTGACATGGTTAACCACATGCAGTTGTTGGATAAGTTACATTGTATGATGTTTATAAAGAAATTAGGCCCATAGTTGGTTCTCAAGAAGTAGTACAGGTTATTTACAAAAAGTTCTTGGCAGAGACTTTGCCATTTGGGATTTTTCTTTTAAGGGTTAAAGTGAAAATTGTAAGATATTTCATCAATTACCTGTAATTCTGTAAAATTATAATTATATAATAGAAGTGATAATTCTATAGAAATAAAATCATTGGTGTCATTAGGATTTTTCTAAAACTGAAATATCTGTTAGAAAACTGAAAAATGTTATAATTTGATCTTGTGTCATGATTATTATCTTCGAAGAGCTACATTGAATATTTAGGTATGTATTTATTGCTTCAGATCTTAAAAAACTGTTTTAAAAATGTTAGTTATATCATTAATGTTTTAATTGATATGATTTTATTCTTTTAAGTTAAGGGTTAAATTGTTTAACTTTAGAATAGGTTGCTGTTCAACATACCTGCATTCCCAGAATGTGCAATATGTAACCTTATTTAAGCATGAAGCATAAATGCTAACATTCCTCCAAACATCAATAGAAAAACTAAAATGGACACTTTCATAATTCAGTAATAATTTTAAATTGAAACAAACTATTTGGAAAGTAATTTGGTGCTACCATACAAAGCTTATAAGTATAAAAATGAGGAGGGGAGATGTATCATATAAATATGTAAAAGCATTATATATATATAATATATAAAAGTATTATATATAAAAGTAGTATACAATAAAGCATTATATAAAAGTATTTTATATATAAGTATTATGTATAAAAGTAGTATATATGTATATATGTGTATATATATATGTGTGTGTTTGTGCATATATATATGTAATACACACATATACATACAAGATGAACAGTGTGGTGAGGAAAATTGGCTAAGGGAAAGGTTCTTCATAAAATTAATATTCTATGGTACCTCTAAAATTTCTGAAATGTGAATATATTTCCTCCTTTAAAAACCAGGTGAATTTTTTAAATAAAGCATAAAAATTAGTATCAAACCTTGAATATTATTGAATGTAATACATTTTGCATTTAAATAGGCATTATTTATATCATATAAACATATATTGTTTCTTTAATTGCAACCTAAAAGAAACATGAAAAAGCATAAATTACATATATTTAAAGAAATTTTAAAAATATATATACATATATGCCCACAAAAAAACTATTCAAATTCAAAGAACAGCATTTTCTTACTCTAAAGGAGGAAAACCATTCTAATTGTAGGTATCACAAAACAATTCCACTTCATGAATTTATTTTTGGATTTATTGTGGGAGTTTATCTAAATGCTCTAAAAGCAAATGGAGAATGTGTTTCTTTAAGCCATTCTTGGTATAAACAAGTGGCAGTGTGTACTTATAGAAACATACTATATTTGGCTTTCTTTGATGATGGGATCGAGGAAGGCAGCCTACTGTTTCTGATTTTTTAATATGATGGTATCTAGTGGGGAAATAATGCCCACTTAGGTATTTTTTTAAAAAGATTTTATTTATTTATTTTTAGAGAGAGGGCAAAGGAGGGAGAAAGAGCAGGAGAGAAACATCAATGTGTGGTTGCCTCTCGCACGCTCCCTACTGGGGACCTGGCCCGCAACCCAAGCCTGTGCCCTGACTAAGAATCAAACCAGAGACCCTTTGGTTTGCAGGACGGCACTCAATCCACAGAGCCTCGCCAGCCTGGGCTGTCCACGTACTTATTTAGTCAGTAAATTATATAGGTGAAAGTGAGTGGGTAAAACTTGAGCTTTGAAACCACAATGCCTGCATTTGATTTCTGGCTTAGGAACTTACTGTGTGTTCTGCGGCAGTTCATTGACCACTTAAATATTCTTAGCTTTGCCTTCCTCCTCTGTAAACAGATGAAGTAATAATGGCTATCAAATAGATTTTTGAGAATTAAATGATATAATCCATTTAAGAGATTTAACACAGTGCTTAATACATAGGACATGCTCAATAAATGTTAGCTATCATTATTATTACTTAAAGACCCATTGGACTAATTCTGTGGTTTGCTTTGGGATCCAAAACTCAAGTCTGGGAAGCGGGGGGTGTGGAGGAGAAACAATGTTGAACTAAAAGTCATCATTATTAATTCTTACTTTGACATTGACTCTAGGACATTGGACTCTGCCTCAAGTTATTTACCGGTGAAATAGGTTTAATGAGAGCTAATTTGCATTGAGCTTTTACTATGCTCTCAATACCTTGCTTGTATTGTTCCATTTAATCCTCATATCAATGTAACTCACAATATAGTTACTTTTATTATTATTTTTATAATAAGAAACTTGAGTTACAGAAAGGTTAAATAGCTTGTTTAGATTAACATAGCTAATAAGTGAACAGGTCAGGATACAAATTCAGGCAGTCTGATGCCATTGCTCTTAATCATCCAGCAACATTTTGTTCCATGCCATGAGAGCGATACTCAACTACCTCAAGAGTTTTACATGAAAAATACAAACACGATGTAGCAAAAGCACCTTAAAAATATAAAGAGCTAAAATAAAAAGTCTTATCAATTTAACTGCAAAATGTTCTTAAAAGGCTAAAGGTCTGAATAACTTATCTCTGAATTACCTTTGACTTCTGATTCAAGGAAGGGAAGACACCAGAGCAAAAATCTTTCAGGCTGCTTACCTACTCTTTCTGGAACATGTTATTGTTTGTCTAAGCCCACATATGGCCAATTATGCAAGACTAGATGTTGCCTGTGATTCTCCACCAAAACTTTTCCTTCAAATGGTGTAAGAATAGTATCTACTTCACATGGGTTTTGGAAAAATTAAAAGACACAGACAGTAGAACAGAAACACTTGATCCATTTTAATTGCTATCATTGTTTATAGTACAATTATTACTGCTATTAATACTTAATAATTAAAATTATTATTAACCATTGGATTTCCATGGTTAAAAATGAACAAGTCTTCTCTGACCAGAAGTTAATAACCCTGTGGCAAACAGTGGGTAAGCAAGTAGCATTTTAACCTATGAAGCAGCCTTTTCTTCTGCTTCTTTTTAATGTTCAAAAATTTAAAAGTTACAACCAGCTTCCAATTTTTATTTCTTAATTGTGAGCTTCAAATTTGTATTTCCCTCACATTTTTATTTCTTAGAACTCCATGTAAATCTCTGCTATTTATAATAATTTTCATAAAGTTGTTCTTTGCCCTGTACAAGGAGTATAAAAACTTAATCAATTATCTCAGTCACTCCATTCAGTGTGAATCCGGGCTGACTGACTAGAAGTAATAATACTACAAGGACACAATGTTATCATTTTTCTTTGAAACTGTCATTCACATCAATGTCATTGAAACCATTAGTCCCCTTTCTCTTATAAATCAATGTTGTGTATAATGGCAACATCAACCCTACAACTCTTCTCTATCTGGAGGGCCGGTTGGAGTTTTTCGGTTGTTGCTTTAGAATGTAAGTCAGTTTCTGTAGGTTTGAATGATACCAGTTCTTCTATGCTAAGTGAGCATACTGTTGGCTACACTGACAGCTTAAAACACACACACAAGCACACACAGACTAGAAAATTGACCTTAAATAATTTTTCACTTAGAATATAAGACACCTCTTAAGTAGTTACAATTCTGAGTCAAAAATAAGTATAAATTGAATTTGATCCTGTGATCTGTATGCAAAGGTTTTATTCTATTGTGTATCCACAATAATAGTATGAAAGGGTGTGTGCTCTTGCTACTTATAAATAGAACTTACTGCTACACAAGTGAACAATCGTCCATTTACTGTTTGCAATGATTAACCCATGCTTTTGTACATTTACTTTAGATACGTTCATCAATGTTTTGACCACTAACTCATATACATGTTTTTAAACTTGCTTTTTTTCCATAAGAAATTTCACAGAAAAATAATCCCTTAATCCTTTCATTCAGTCATTTCTCATGCACAAACACACTTTTGTTTTTGTTTTTTTTTTGTTTGTTTGTTTTGGTTTAGTTTTTGTGCTAGCTCAGGTATAATTTTTTCTTCATTTCCAAGACACACCTGTGAATTTGTGTTGCTTTGATTTTCTAAGAAGGATAGTTTTAAATGCAGGTGGGGGTAGGATGGGAAGAGGAGGGCAAAGGGGGAAAATTGGGACAACCATAATAACAATTAAATTATTTAATTTTAAAAAGAAATGATATTACAGGTTAGTTTATAAAGATGAATTATTGAAAAATAAGTCTGAATAAAATGTGTTCTGTATTAAAAAAAAAAATCTCACCTGATGAGACCTTAAAGGGAAGATAGCAAGGTCAAAGATAAGTAACTAGTTTTAATAAGTATATAGGGTATAAGATAATGGGAAATACTTGTTTGCATATGTTTCGATACTTGGTGCATTTTGTTTCTTTTTTTTTTTTTTATTTAATGGAAAAGATAGGTTAGGGTACTGGAAAAAGCACTGCTTTTGAAGACACACAAGCCTCAATGCCTTTCCTAACTCTGTCAATTGCTTGTGTGGCCTTGGGAAAGTTATCTAAAATAACCATAACTTAGTGTCCTTCATTTAGCTCCCTCAGTAAAAAGGAGAATAAAAACCTTGTGGGAGTTGTTTTAATATTCAAAGGAGTAAAGAAGACAAAGCCTATGTAACCTAACATAATATCTGCCTATAGGTAGTATTACTAATAATAATTATATCCATTTAATATTACTATATACACACATACATGTACAAACTACAGATGAATTTAAAATAATGTTTTGAGATAGTACATTAAAAGCAATGAAAATATAAACCTGGGAATATCTTCTTATTAGTGTCCAGATTTAAATTATTGTGATGGAAGTACATCACTCCTAAATGGTAAAGCAACTTGTTTCTGCTGAAGATATGCACAGAGGTGGGTGGAATTTGGACAAGTTGAGCAGATGGTGGAGAGCAGTTTACAGAAGGGAGAGAATACAGAAAAAAGGCCAGAAGCAAGGCTGACCACAGGCTGCTTAAGTGATGAGATGAACTAGTAACAACAGACCAAAGTGTGGGTCCTAAGATCAGATAAATAAGGGCCCACTGCAGTTAGAACCAACTTGCCTTGCTTTAAATGGCGGGCAGAAGTGTTTACTCAACTCTTACTGAATACCTGCTCTAGCAAGAACAGATCAAGGTGAAGCATATTTTTTCTTGATACTCTGTTCAGATCTTAAAAGGCTGCATTTAAGATATTGGCCAGATTATGTTCCCATTTGGAAACTCAACTATGGAAAAATCCACTTCCCAGCTCAGTCAGGTTGTTGAGAGAATTCATTTCCTTGCAACTATAGGATTTTCAGCCCCAGCTTTTTGCCGGCTTTTGGTCTCAGGGGCTGCCTGCAAGTCCCCACCCCACTTCCTCAACATGGCTGTTTAGTTCATCAAGCCAGCAAGGAGAGCTCCAGGGAGGTCTCAGTCCCTCTTTTAAGGGCTTTCTCCTGATTAAGCCAAGCTCATCAAGGATAGTCTTGTTTTATCAAATGAAAGTCAGCTGACCCCCATTACTGCTCTGAACATATTTTCTACTATTTTCCTCTTGCTTTTACTCAATTTCGGTCATGGGCACTTTGCTGGGTGCATGTGCAGTACACCTGCCTCAGTACCTTTGCACTTCATTTGCGTTTGACTGCTTTTTCCCAGGAAACCACATGGCTTTTGACCTCACATCGGGTCTTAACTGAAATGCCACCAGCCTTCCCTGGGTACTGTTTTCATTAATGTTATGGTTGTTTTCTAAGTTTGCCTTCTTCAAAGCTAGGACATTTTTACTATAGTACTTATCATTATCAAGGAAACATATACATGAATATAAATATATGTATATGTACATAAATATTTGCCTGAATTACAGTCTGCACCCTTTCCCACTGTGGCAGACAGAAACTAGAGTGTCCCATGGTCCCTGCCACTGCTGTTTATGACTGTCTGCCTGTGTAATTGGCCTGGATAATTCCCACCCCTAGAGCGTAAATGAGGCCTGTGACTTGTTTCCAACCAATAGCAAACACTCTTCAACACTTATTTATTTGTTTAGTTACTGTGAAAGGAGCACCAACAGCACCTGTTCCCCAGCTTGAGGAGGGCAAATTGCTGGCATTTTAGCCTTACAAAGAATGCTGAATTAAATATTTATTAACTTTTAAATAGCAAGGTATGCATCTTATGCATATGAGATGTCCTTTGTTATCTAAATAGTTGGTCAAAGTACACATATCAGAAAGCAAAGGAAGGTTCAGCAGTTCTTAGTAGCTTCATGTTTTCATAAATTCTTCCTTCTTTCTTTTTTGGTAAAATTCAGCCTTCTTTGGGGATTAAGTTATCTGTGTCCATATAACAAAACAACCCAAAACTTAATGGCTTAAAATAATTATTTATTATTTCCTACAATTCCGTGAGGACTTTACTGCTGCTTTCACCTGGGCTCACTCATCGGGCTGTATGCAGCTTGGGGATCAGCTGGGCTGGATGGCGAAAAATCAAATCACCCGGTGACTCAGCCCTACAGCCCACAGCGGACACTCTGCAACTTCTGGCTTTTCCCAAAAGTAAAATCACCTTTGAAAGGGAAGAGATTTCAGACCATGGATGAGATTTAGGAAAATACAACAGCATGGCTGATGGTGATTGGGAGAGCTGTGCAAAGTCCCAAGGGGCCTACTTTGAAGGGGACTAAGGCATCATTGTCCCATGCACAACATTTCTTTTATCTTGTATCTTCTTCAGTAACTGTCTCTATTTTTCATATTACATGGCTGGATACTGTCTGTACACACCTCATATATACTACACAATGTAGACCCATTTGTCTGAAGCCATTTTAGATGATTCATTTAAACTGTACTTCTGGCCACATAATTAGTTAATGTAAAGAAGAGAATGGACCCAACTTCTTAAGGAAATATATGCTAATCTGCCATAAATGTACTTATAGATTGAAAGGGAAAATAAAACAAGCACATATACACTGACCTATGAATATATATAGTATACAGTAATTTTGACTAATCCAGTTCAATATTATTCAGACTTCAAATATATTTTTCAAGTACATAATGTTTGTTTATGAGCAGGAGTTGTATTAGTTTTAAGTAATGTTCTTCCTCTTATGAACTCATACTTTTTCATTATGTAGTACTTGTTGTATATTCAATTACATAAAATATCTTTAAAAGAACACAATGAAAACCACCTATATTAAAACTGTAATATTATAATACCGATAAAGTTTGTTTACACTGTGTGATCTGCTCGCAGCCTGTGTGATTCTCATCTATTTCATCCATCTACAGATACCACGATTATTTTGCACTTTGTGCTTATCATATCCATGATTTTTTCTAAACTACTTCAATTTTTTCATATATACATATATTTCTTCACTAAGCAATATCTGATTTATTTTTTTAATTTTAATACAATAAAACGTTGTCATACTATAGTTTTCTGCAACTTCCTTTAATGTATTGAATATTTTGTTTCTAAAATGTGTCCTTTTTGTTGCATGTAGTTGCAGACTATTCATTTTCCTTGCTGTAAAATATTTCACTGTATGACTGTATCAAAATCTCCATCCTAAGTGTTGGTTTCTAGCTTTTACTTTCACAATGCTGCAGTAAAAATTCATGCACAGATCTTGTGCAAATGGCATGTACGGAGTATTCCTAGGCCATACGGCTCAGTGTGGAATTGCTGTGTTGTAGGAGCTGTGCATGATTACATCCTTAAAAGAATACCAAGTTGTTTTACAAGCTGTAAAATCTACTATCAGAACATAAATTTCCTCACCAAAGTCAGTGGTCGCATTTCTTAAATTTTGTTTGTCTGGTGATTAAATGATATCTCATTGTAGTTCTAATTACCATTTTCCTGTGTACTTCTAATGTGGATCATCATTTTTTAAATCTCATTTACCCATTTTTCTATTTAGTTATTTTCTTCTGCTGCTTTTCAGAAATTCTATACATGATGATATCAATGTTTTGTCACTTATACTTTTTTTTGGCAAGGCTTATAGACAATTTGAATTTTAAATACATAGATTAGGATTTTCCCTTTCCTTTAGTAGGGGCAGAGTGCTCAAGTTTAAAATTTATTCAGAATCTACTCTATAGATAGAGTAGATTAGATAGAGATAAATATAGAGATAAAATTTATTCAGAATTTACTCTATGAAATATCAAAACTGCTAAAATGTATTGAAATTGCCCTAGATCTATGATGGTATATTACTGAGTAACAAGAATCTTCTATTGAACAAGTCAAACAGCAACTGTTTTATCTGTGCTTTAGCCATGTATCAAATAGATGAATATAAGCCACTTCACCCACCAGAGCATAGTTCCAGGTCATAAACCCTCTTGTATTCTATAAATTAAGAAATTTGAAAATAATCTACATGTGGCATGTAAAAGAATATTTATAGGACATAGGGGATTTTTATTTTCAGCAAAACACACACACACAAAACGAAGAATTCATGGAATAGCATAAAATATTCAAATTGAAGTTTTTAGCAAATTCCCTCTGAGAAATTTTGTGTGTTCATATAATACAGCTTTGTTACACTTCTTCCTTCACTTCTAGCTCAAGTATCACTGAGCATTTCCTTTAAAACTTTTTATTCTTTCACCCTCTCTTACCATCCTTGTATTTTTAGATTTTAGAGATATAATTTTTTCAAGGTTTATCATCAAATATAATTAATAAATGTTCACTCTATTCCAAGTCTTGTGCACAGAGCTTCCTATCTGTAAACTTCTGCACAGCGTACACGTATCTCTCATGTCTGCATCGTGTACTATTTTGTGAAAGTGAATAGAAAATAACTGATGTATCAAGCATGGCATAGATTAAGTAGGAGGCGAGAGAAAGCTACTTGGGGTGATTTATATGAGGCCCCCTTTTTAAAAAATACTGCCCATTTCTTATGATTCTTCTAAAAGTAATTATTTTCTATGAGCAACAAAATACTTGGTAAATAAAGTAAAGCAATATTAGAATATAGAACTGCTTTTTACTGTTGTTGTTTCTTGAAAGGTTAAAGACACGAGTTTTTACACAGTAGATTGTAAATTATTGCATTAAATTTCCTGCAACGTATTGGCCCTTGTGTGGGATTTTTCTAGCATGAACCTGCATACTAGAAAATATTCATTTCATGATAGTTTTCTATATATCATGTCTTTTTTATTAAGATGGGTTAAAAGTAAGAGATATAAATTAAGAGAATTTCTTATATTCTTGCCCATCCATCCCTTCTCACTTAGACCATTAATCAAAAAACCCTCATAGAGACATCCACGAAGTGCATTTACTTTACAAAATACTTTAGGTTCAAAGAGTTATCAGCATCAAGCTCTTTTCCCCCCATTTTAATATTATGTGTATTATGAGGAACATGCATTTTATATATTTCTGATTACTTACACTGAAATCATCAAAACATAGGTGTTTTAAGAGGAATTTTACATTAAAAATTGAGTTTTTCAAAAAGGTATTTTAAATGCATTTCTTTTCATTTAGTTTTTGTTTCATTTACTTTGTCTTGCCTTTTTTCTGGTTTGACTTTTCTTGTTTGAAAACAGGAAGTGATTCCTTGCCAAGAGTAGATTAACCAGAAGAGCAAACATGTTGAATTTAGTTCACATTGCAAACTTTGGAATTTTGAGTGAGCTCGAAAATAGATGCGATCTCTATTAATTATATTGTTTGGATAAAAATAGAAACTCAGGAATGTTAGAAGTCTAGTGTTCTGCATGGCCCATTTCTGAGCACTGACCCAGTTTCCATCCTGTTGACTCACGTCCCTCTACATTTTTCACCGCTGTCCTTTCACCTGACTTATTTGTGGGTATAATCGACCAGTGGCAGCCTGGTGAATTACGAGCAGCAGCTTAAGGTAAACATCATTTACTCATAAGAAATTATTTCCACATCACCTAGGTTTTCTGCTTGGCATTAAAAATGAGAGACCCTGCCCCTTTTTATAATCACCTGCCCTACGTTTGAAATAACAAAGAGCTTCGCCTCTAGCCTGAGTGTGCCACGCGCTGTGCTATGATTTATTACCTGAGCATCGGACACTCTCCATGCGCTAACGAGATGGCCCGCTGCTTTTGAAATACATCCCCCGAATGAAAGCAAACACAGCTTTGTGATATAAAGCCTTGTCAGCACGCAAGGAATTAAACACATACAAGTTTCTAATTTTTCGTTTTTCTTTTTGCGTTGCCTTTAAGAATAGCTAAAATCGGCTGAGATCCGTGGGTGGACAGGATTTCATAGATTAGGCGAAGGCTCTAAGGGGAATCCTGACCCTGAGAAAAAGGTGCAGGGATATTTGGCAGAGCGTCAACGTGGTTTCCACTAGTACATGACAGGGACTCATTATGGGCTTGGTGTTGCCTGTAAGCTGGTTTCACTGCCATCAACCTCCGAGGCCAGAATGCCTGGTTCCAGATGCTCTCGCCAATTGACCGTAAAATTGCTATGCATTTCTGGCCAAGCCCGAGATTTTTAAAAGCCCCCTCCCCCTTTCCTCAACACCCTAACCCCCAATTCCCTCTAAAAAGCTGCTCATTATTCTTCCTTTGCCCCCTGATCTCAGCAAAAGAAATACTTCTGGAATCAATTAGAAATGTCTGCCCTTGATGAGGTTTGCACGTGAGTTTGGAGTTGTGAGGCTTTGATAGGGCAGCCAACAGCTGCAGTTTCAGGTGGTAAAATCTACGAAGGAATTTTCCAGGGTTTATTTACCATCGTAAAAATTTTAGAAATAGGCAAGACAACTCAGGAGACTATCTTATATGCCTTTGAAATTGAGCTTACATTTGGATTATGTATTTATTTTATTCACTATGAGCAAATTAGAGATTTCTATTTGGGGGTATCTTTCCATTGCTTTAATAGAATGTGTCAAAATGGTTATAAATACTCTAAATAAAGGGTCTCCTTTCCAAAGGTTAATGGTAAAAGAGCATCTGTTATTTATTCTGTCATATTAATTGCTTGACAAGTAAAGATAGTCAAGGTTAATGGAAATCAGAGCCTGTCTTCTGAAAATAATGCGAATACATTGGCTTACTCTCTTTCTCCCTAGCTATATGTATACGTATTAAATAAAAATTTACAATAATTTTTCTTTTAAAATATAGCTATTTGGTAACCTTTTATTAACGCTTCTTTAATATGACACTGTAAATTTTTTATGTTTATGTGTTCAATTAAAATACATTAGCTATTGGAACATGAAAATGACATGATTTTCCTAAAGCCAAATTGAAATGCGTAGTAACAACCCAGGTATCCAAATTGTCACTTAGCACTTTCGAGCACATGGCGTTTCCTTTCCTTGAATATATGAGATGCTTCTTGGAAGTCTGCTTCCATTTTTCCTGCTGAGGAAAATGCAGAGACAATTTCAAGCATATATTTTTATCACTAAAATTTTCACTCATGCCTTAAAGAAATGCTACCAAACCATTTTGTCCCCAGAGAATCACAATGATGGAATTTTAGTTTTCAGAACTCCCTTCTACTTCTATAATCAAGTGAATTTTTAAGCACTTATTATTTCCCCTTAAAATATTGCAATTTTTACTTTTATAATGGTAGAGAGGTAATTTGTGTCTGGTAGTATCTCCATATTTAAAGGTGACAAAGGTAAGTTCAAGTTTACCTTTTTATAAGCAGTCTCTACACATGTGCAGACATTTGCCCACCAATCAGTCTGGTTTCTAGATTGAAATTTACTAGGAAGTAAACCATATCAGTAAATAACTGTATTTACCTAACATATAGTGCAATTTTATTATACTCATGTAATACATTTAAGTAGGTTGAAAAATTCTGTTACTTAGAATACCTAATGTTCTCATGCATGTCACAATGTGCATGAGATTAAAGATTAAAAAGACATATTTTACTTAATGATTTCCTGGGTAAAGTTGCATACTACCAACAAGAAGAATGAAAAGTAACAAGGCTGAACAACTTTCTTAATTACCATCTTTCCAGAATCATGCCTCATTTTTCCTTCTCAATATCCTCCATATGCCCTGCATGTCACTAGTGAACCAAGCAAGCTTCTTTTTATTGAGTAAAACAAACAAAAAACAAGCTAGAGGCAACCTTTAACAACACTCTGGAAATTACTTCGCTGTGATCAAATTGTTACAGAAAGGAAAAGCTGGCTAATTTGTTCATTCCTTTTCTCTGAGATGAAACATCCTGTGTGACAACTTTTTCTAAGCAAATGTTCAGATGGAAGAGCAAAATTCACTGTTCGGCATTAAACCGAATGACAGTTGAAAGATTCTCTCCAGGGTGGAAATGAAGATCTACTCTCTGACTCAAATATTAGGCATCCTCTTAGGTCTCAGGTGAGACTGCAAGCTCACTAATAACCATTTAGACATGTAGTCTTGGAGGAAAACATCTAGCTGGTGGAAAATTACTGCCCAACACCCTCAGTTACCACTCCTAAGTTTGCTCTTTAAGTGGTATCATCTTTTCTGCATGCTTACATAAAGGATCCAGGGGAATTGGCTGATACAGATTAAAAACTAATAGGGATTTTTCCACAGAGTTTATGCTGTCATTTACATTATTTCTACCAAAATTCAATTATTTCCATGGGTTTTGATCTAGCATATAGCACACGAAGGTATTACCTCTCTAAAATTTTGTTTGTTTATTACAATGTCAGACACTGGCTTGGCCTAGCTTTATACAAGTATTTAAATTACTTGTGATGAGATGGAGGGAAAATTGGACTCATATCCCAGACATATGCTGTTATGAATTAACAATGTGAGGAAAGTCACTTAGTTCTCAGTTTCACCATCTGTAAAGTCAAGGGAATGAACTGGATTTCTAATGTTACTTCATTGTTTAAGATTTCATACTGGCTGTGTGATTTTAACAAAAAACATATTAAATAATTGCTATTGGTTTATGTTCATATAATTAATTCACTGAGAAGAATGAGATTCTGAGGAATCTTTGAGTACTGAAGAGTTGAGTCTATGAGATTTTTCAGTACATGGCACACGAGAATGTAAAAGACAGCACTGGGATAATTATGACCCTAATTGTGCTCTGTGAGAATTTGACTGCATCCCCACATAATCACCACCCTACTCTTTTCAACCTGCAGTCACTCCAAACGAATGAATCATTGAAGTAGATTTTTTTTTTAAATTTGCTTGCTATAAATCCATCTTCCAGACAAGTTTTCTTATGGGTAAAGATGGAGCTTAGAGGAATTCCAGGCCAGTGGAAATGGAGTCAGGGCATTGGAGCAGGGCCTGGAACAAATTTGTGACTGGGAGAATATTGGATATTGGAATACTGAAGTCAGTATCTTTGATGTAAATGACAGCAAGTCTTTAAGAAGGCCGCCTGAGGATCCGTGTGCCAAAAACCGAATATAGCTCTCTGCACAGAGGCTGTTATCAACATTCAGCAAGATTCAATTTTTTGTCAGTGTGCCTAGGGTAAAGGCAAACAGAGGCATATATTTTTTCCTCTTTGTTCTCCTAAAGTGTTAATTTTAAGTCACTGGGATATCACTCACGGAAAGAAGTCTCAATGTGAGACATATTAGATGTTTATGTGATTAAATGTTTACTTGATTAAACATGTGGAAGTGTTTAATCAAAATACATTAGGCAGATAATTTAGAGAAACTTTAAGGCTTGATCTTCCATTTTTGTTAATGATGTTTGGAAATCACAGTGCAAAAATTATTTTTCTCAGTTTGCTAAATACCCTTCAGGTGATTGCTAAAAGCTATGGATAATTTTATGTGAGATTTCCATTTACTTTAAATCCATCCCTAGCACAACTAAAGTGGTGGACTTATTTCAACCTGCAGTGGTACTTTTCACTCAGGCTTATTCTATTATTTCAGAGGAAAATCTTCAAGTGAAAGGGAGGGAGATACTTTATTCATATTTAACTCCAGAAAATATGGCCCTAAAAACGTAGATTCTCTGACTCTAGAAGTACACTAGTGTTATAAAGAAGCAAATAGAAAGGAATTTAGCCAAAGTTGTAGTAGAATAACACATATCAGAGAATACCTGTTTTAAAAAATATATAGTATATTCCAAGGCATTGAGTTTTATTTAAAAGTTTGAAATTCTTGTTACTCTCTTTATTCAGCCTTCTGTCCACTGACCGTCAATTCTTTTATTTTGACAATGGCAATTTCATCCAACATTCAGTGCACTTTCACTTATTTCTGGCCAGCATCATTCTAGGCATATATTTGACCTTAGCATCATACAGATGTGTTGATGGGAGATTCTCTCAAGAGAGGATATAGATGAATGAGTTCAGGTATCCTTTGGATGGAATCGGGTCACTGGAATGTGGGCCTTTGGAGAGAAATTAGACTTTGAAATGCTAAACTATCCTCTTTGGATTACATACAGATCACAAGGGATTTTACACGGTGAGGCAAAAATAGGTTTACAGTTGTGCGTATGTGAAACATGGAGTTCATTCTTATATTATTACCTATTAATTATTGTATTATGTTCCATATGAACCATGGAAACCTACTTTTGCCCTACTCTGTATTTACTCCCACATCTCATAAAATATATTTATAAAACATTACATTTTACATTATATAATAGAATATATAATATAATCACAATAAATATAATATAGAACATTATTATAAAAGTATTATTTTGAATGTCAAAGGTATTCTGGACTAACAAGTCACAAAGAGTAACAAGGTCGAGAACTGTGAGTGAAATTTATTTTGTAAGAGTAAATGCAAAAGAGGTTATAAGGGGTTACTTTTGACATAAAAATAGGTCTAATATCCCAGTAATAGTCTCCCTTTTGTATTAAGGTGGAAGGATTACAGAATTTATTTTCCTTAGGTGCCTGCCAGTGAGTGGGGTCTGCAAGAAGACAGGGTTCGCAAGCTAAGTCCAACCTTTGGTTGTACTTGGTTTGACCTGCACTGAACTATTTGTTTTTCATTTCAAATTTGATAGGTTACGAACATTTTCAAATGAGGAGATTTTAAGAACCTGGATTTATGGTTTCTCTTAAATAATTAAAAGATTTGGCCACCTTGAACCTGCATTCCCATAAGATATCAATGAGTTGGATTCAAGGAACAGTTGAGTCCATGAATGGTTGTCTGGGCAGGGTTTGATTCTCTCAGATGGTGGGCATCAAGCAGGAAAGGCAAATAGACAACTAGCATGTGAATCACTGTAACCTTGTGCCATGGAATAAAGTACTAGCCCTGGCTGGTGTGGCTCTGTGGGTTGAGCACCAGCCTGTGAACTGAAAGGTCACTAGTTTGATTCCCAGTCAGGGCACATGCCTGGGCTGGTGGCCAGGTCCCCAGTTGGGGGTGTGTGAGAGGCAACCAATCAATGTTGCTCTCCCTCTCTTCCTCCCTCCCTCCCACTATCTCTAGAAATCAATAAATAAAATCTTTAAAAAGATACTTTAAAAAGAATATAATACTAGATTTCCTATTATAGGTTAAAGAAGGATGTTTAAACTTTGAGATGAAAATAAATAGAGGGATAAACTGCTGCTCTCAGCTTTCTTCACCTGAGTTATTAGAATTGGGAGAAACCTAATCATCCTTTTTGGCATTTTATAGATATGCCCTACATCTAAGACATTAAGTGACTTGTCTAGAGTTACATGGTTAGTAAAGACCAGGACATGCATCTAGGTCTTTTAGTATTTGTATATGTATGTGGTTGTGTCTGTGCATAAAAATTTTTAGGAAGTACAGACACGAAGACACACACACAATTATAATGGAGTCCTCAGGGGAAAACAATTGCATGGCAGGAGGACAAATGCAGAAGGGAATTTTTCACAGAATCTTTTCAATGTTGATCCATGTGAATGTCCTACTGTACTACCTATTTTTTAAAAATACTTGTATTGGTACTTCAAAGAGTAATTTTTCCATGAATGTATAAGAAATACATATAATACATAAGAACATATACATTTAGATACAGAAAATAGTTATTTGACAATGCACCTTTAACTTAAACCAGTGGATCTCATTTAAAAAAATAATAAGGCGCAGTTCAATTCAGACAACTTTGTTTTTTGCTTATAACCAACACTAAAATATTTTCCAACACTATATATTGCATATGGTTAACTCATTTTTCAGATTTTAACCCTTAAATAACTTTTTTAAAATTAGCAACTTGGCTAAAATATAATTGTTGGATTTTTTCCAAGTATAACTTCTTAAGGGTCTTCTGTTTTACTTTTAGATCTGCAATTTTAAATAAGTGAGGAGGTTTGAAATAAAAAGAAAGGTTACAATGCAATATTCCTCTTATTTAGAAGTTATGCAAGAAAGAGTACTTAAAGTAAATTATCCCCATAACTGTCAAATAAAAACTGCCTGATGAAGGAAGATTAACAAATGTCATGTTTTACCATTGAATCCTAAGCCCAGAACACTTGAAACACTTTGTAATGTTTAAATGTTGGAAATAGGTGTTATGAAGAAATGAATATACAAAGCCCAAGTTATTTACTAACTGAAGCCCTGAGACCTAGACCAAATAATGCCGTTACCTCTTTCCCAATGGAATTTGAGTGATTACATCTGTCTTGGCAAAAGTAGTTTGGTTTATCTTAATGTAGAGTCCATGTAATGCTTATATTACATTGTTTACATTGCTGATTGAAAGCTAATATATAGAATATGCAGTTTAAGATGCCTGTTTCTGGTTTGAAATGTATAGTTTTTATATGTCAAAGAATTCTATCAATGGGTTTTGAAATTCACCTGAATTTAACACATCTTCTTTATTTTACTACATCTGCTAAGAATCAATATTTTCCTTTCTATTAAAACAAGATATATTTAAATGACCCTTTCTTTGGTTTATAAGAAAATGTTCAACTATATTGAACAATAATTATGCTATTACTTTTAATAAGAATTAACATTTTATTACTAAAACATTGATATTTCATTCACCTTACTTGAGTTTAATAGGCCCATTAATCACTCGCATACTCAACAAATATTTAAAAGTACCAACTTTGTGATGGAATTGTTAATAGTGGGTAGGAACAAGGACTCTGGGCTCATACAAATTTTGTGTTGGATCCTGGCTTTGATATTTACCAGCTGTGTGAATATCAGTAAGTAAGTCTGTAAGCTTTCTGGGGGTTAATAATATAATTGTTGCAAGAATTAAATGCAATATTGTATGTAAAGTGCTTAGGGTAATTTTTTGCTACACCATGAATATTTAACAATTGCTGGCTTGTGGATCATGAAAATAACAATACTTGGGGGAAATGGCACATGAGATATTATCCCAGTCTTTAAAAACTGGGAGGAGATGAGCAAATAGACTGGTAATTCCAGGGAAGTTTGATAAATGCTACATTAAAATTAAGCACACTCTGAGAGAAAATTGAAGAAAAACATAAATAATCTAGCTGTGGTGTGTGATAAGACTTCCCAAGGTGGCGATGTGTGTCTTAAGCATGAATGGAAGTTTACCAATGGCAGGATTGTGAGAAAGTAGACAAAACATCCTCAGCCAATGCCGCTAGGTAAGAAAATTCCTGCCATGTTAGAAAATTGAAAATAGTTTTTTATGGCTGTAGTGTTAAGTGACAGTGGAAAGACACAAGGGGTAATTTTAGAAAAATGAAAATGAGCAAGAGCAGAAAAAGAGAATACACATAAGAAGTTTGGGACACTGTTCTCGGGGCATTACCACTGGTGCCATTGAAGAGGTTGTGAGCATAGGAACCATTTGATTAGTCTCAGTTTAGTACAATCACTGAAACGGTTTTGTAAGGAAGAAATTGGTGGGGAACAGATGAGAGACAAAACACATTAGGGATTTATTTTAGTAATCCTGGTAAGATGTGACAGTATCCTGAACTAAGATAGTTACTCTAAGAATAGAAACATAGAATCAGAAAACTCCTAAAGATTTAAGTTAGCTTATCTCTTTGTTTGCATCTCAGGAAAATGACAGTCTTATCAGAGAGATAAACTAATGGATATAGAAGAGTATGATAGGTATTTTTTTAAAATTCAGGTAAAATTTTGAGAGATGCTTTAAGTTTAGGGATTTATTTAACCAAGGAAAAATCGTTATGCCATTCAGGGGACCCTGCTGTATTGCTAATGCCAAAATCTTCTCTCAAAAGCAAAGAAAATATGCCTTCATCTTTCAAATGTCAGGTTAAGGTATTTTTACTAAGCACATTAATTCTAGATCTGAGACAATTAGACTCATTGCAAAATTAACTATACTCATAACTTTGCTAGTAAATGTCTCTTTAGCTTTGTGGAGAAAAGTCCAAATTCTTTAAGGAAATTAAGGCATCAGTAATTGTAATTGTGTGTATATGTGTGTATATATATATATTTATATATATATAATAAATATTGAGTGTTCACTATGTGTCATGTACTGCTCTAGGTGCTTTAGATATCGGTGACCAATAATATGTATTATTTTCTAAATCTTGATTAATTCCTAAGCTTGGAAAATATCTTTTTTTTACCATCCAAGTTAACTGCCAAGTTGCTTCTTTTTGTAAACTCCTAAGTCTCTAAGAAGATACAGATAGCCAATATCGTCCAGTGAATTTTATGAGTAAAGGAAAATTATTATTTTCTAAATTTTGTTTCTATGTGTACATGAGTGAGTATAAACTTCAACTTTTAAACTGCATTTAAGGCAAGTTACCTGAAGGACAAATTTTGTTCACTATTCTTGTACTAAGTAATAAATAGATCTTTCTCCTCCCCTTTTCATGGTTCGGAATCATTTTTGCAAAGCATGTACTAATATCAAACACAAGCTTTGCAATGCTTTAGCGAATAATATTACAGCAAAGTGAAGCTATGATATGAAGCTGTGTTGCAACTGTTCAAGGCAGGACAGGCTCATGGGATTCAGGCAAATGGAAGAACATACACAGGGCTGTTGGGATGTCTGGCATGCCTTTATTCAAGGGTGGGTGATCCACGCATGCTGCAAGCTGCATGTCCCCTTCTGTGTCACCCTGCATGTCATCTGTCCTCTTTCAGTGGCGAGTCCCAACTCCCTTAGATACTAAATATAGACAAAGCTGGCAGGAAGCCAGCAGATTAAACAACAGAGCTTCATTCTATACAGGGGAGCCCACTCGAAGCTATGGGAACCATTTATTGGACCCAGTCACAAGGCTATGAGGACACTGCTTATCAGGCCCATTCTCAAGGTTGTGGAAAACTGCTTTCCTAGTTGCCCAGACATCTGGGGGAGGAAGCCAGAGTGCCTCCATTTACCCTACAGAAGCTCATGTTATTTTCAACTTTATAAAGACAAAAAAAAAATCTGCAATGAAGGGAAGTAAGGAGGTTGGTATGGAATTGTGTATATAACTCAGAACTTTTTGCGTTACTTTTTAATCTGGTCCTTTGAATTATTTTTTTTCCTGGATGGTAATTTATTCTGAAAGGCTAAAATATCATAAACACCAAAAAGGAAACCTGGACCTACTAGAGATTCTTCTCCTGACCTCTTTCATTGAAAAATTCTAAGGAAAAGATGTGGGGCTGCTTTACATTTCATAAAACTTAAAGGTATGCTGGTGTTAGGATAGTTAATGAGTTAAATAGTTGATACAATATAGTATATAGTTACTATAATGTGGTATTTAAACCTTAATTTAAGGTGAAATGAGAGTGAATAAACAAGTATGTTCTTCAAGCTCTCACTGACATAAAGGCAATTTTCTACTGAATGTATTATGAGAAAAAGACATTTATATATTCTATAATAAAAGGCACATCAATTTCAAGGGTGTGCTTAGGATGCAACCCATTTTCATTTACTCCTCATAGAATTTTTTTATTGTATATTATTATCCATACTTTTCAGATGAGGAAATTGAGGCCCAAAGAGGTAATTAACTTTTCCAAGGTCATATGATTATGGCTTATAAGGGTAGAATTTAAACTTCACTTTTGTCTGTACTTATGCTACTGTACTACTCTCACAAAAAGAATAAAAATAATGACTGTTCAGAATATTAACAAATAGGGTGATTTCTTTCTAAATACATACCTGAATGAAATAAGCTATTTTTAAAAAGTCTCAGGAGGACAGCAAGCCCAGTTCTCATAAGCTCCTCAAAACATTTCCTTTCTGAGCAAGTTACTGATGAAACTGCTTAAAACCTTGGAGAAACTTATATAAGGAAGACATATAAGGCTGCCGTTTGATTAACAGCAGAGATAGTGGATAATGGGGGGTTGGGGATCTTTACCAATGAGGTCATTAATACTGGGTTTTAAAGATAAGTGAACTTTCCTTAGGTAGAAAAGGATTTAGAAGACGTTTATGAATTCCCTTCCGTTTAATTTTGGAGTAACAACCTTGACCTTTCCCTCCTTCATTGTTCCTTCTCATTTCCACAGTGATGAACTCTTATATGTTTTATTCCTTCCTTACTAGCTACTTCTTTTCAGCTGCTGGAACCAACTTTTCTTCTGAATCTCAATTCTCATAGTGCCTGGGGCGGGGTTCAGTCTTCTTACTTTCACTCTGTGTTACCTACCTTCAACCGGAGGCAACTGACTCAGCCTCATGGGTTTAAATGCCTTCTCTATGCTATTGACATAAAATTTTATGTGCCGTTTCCTGGTTTCTCCACTGAACTTCCCACTTATATATCTGATTGCCTACTCTATATCTATAAGTGGCAATGTAACTGTGGAAATAACAGGATATAATTATATAATTATAAAAATAATTATAAGCTCAGCATATAATTTTGGGAGGCATCTATTTACGGATCCATGGAAATTCATGAGGTTAGACAGATAGGATAGGTTTCTTTCCTTAGTATACAAAAACGCAAACATAAAACAAATTTTGCACTCACTCATAGTCTTTATTTGAATTTATTTAAATCTAATTAAGGATTTATTTAATGATATAATGATTATTTCTAATCAAAACAATTTCTGTTTGTAGCATTTACTTTTCAAAAACTGTACTCTAACCAATTTATATATGAGATATTAGATAACTTGGTACCATTACCAATTCTTTGATTCTGTGTCCTCTGTCAAATAGCTGGAATTCAACCCCCTATACCAAACATTGGTTTATATTAAAGATCTAATAGATATAAATATTTAAGAGCAGTGTGATTAGGTAAAGATAAATAATTCCGTGCACTACATTTTAAATGAGAGTCAATGTAGGTGCTCATGACATCTGCACTTTTTTTGAAATGAACTTCCGTTCATCCCATTATTTGTTCATTCATTTACATGCTCATTGATAAATTTATTTTAAAATTAATTTGGTTTTTAGGATGCATAGAGTGCTAGGTCTTCTGGTTCTCGAGAGGGGAATGCAGTGGGGGAAGAGGTCTGCAGATATATACATGTGGAATAGTTTTGAAACTACATCTCCATCAGATGTTGACCTCCAAATTACATAATCTAAGGAGGTCAGAGCTTCACAGCTACCAAATCTGAAAACAGAGATACAATGGCAAAATATTTTGTGTAACAATAATAAGTGATTAAAATGAAATTATATCATTGTTGTCTACAGTGAAAAATAAAATTTGTATAACTTTTCAATATCTGCCTATCATAAGAATGCGTGAAAATTCACCTTTTTTCTTTCAGAATTATAAAAATGTTTTGTAACTTGGTCGAGGTGGTGTTTGCATGACACTGGACTAAATGTCTAAATCGTACACTTTAAAATAATTAATTTTATGTTATGTGAATTTTGCTGCAACAAAAAAATGAAAATAGTGTTCCATGGAGAAAAAAGATTAAATCAACATATTAAAATGTCTATAGATTATTTTAAAAATAAAACTTTATTCACTCACCTATATGAAAGTATTTCTAAAGTACTTAGAAACCAGTCCTCCCCACCAGAGATAAAATTTTTATGACATATTCCCTCCAGCCAGCCCAAGTCACTGCTTATTACCGCCCCAGGTCCTCCATTGTGTCTGCCGAGGAGCCTTGAATCTTTTTCTTCAGTTAATTGCTGGAGCTAAGAATCCACTGGAGAGTAGCTTCCTCTTGCTATTCAAAGTTGGGAAGGTGGAGCCCAGGTGCTTTAATTTATCTGTCCACAGTCAAAGGGCTAGCAATCTGGTAAATGTAAGAAACAGCTGGCAGGACTCAGCCAGCCGCTGCACTCAGAGACAGGTGGACAAAGACTGCTAAAGAGATTTGTCCCGGAGTACCGCCGCCGCCGCCGCCGCCGCTGCTGCATTCTGTGTCCGTATTGCTGGCAAGTTTTAAAATTGTGCAGGGTGAGCAGGTGGGTTGTGACTGGCCCTCCCATTTCCATGGTAGAATTATAAAGAGCTCCTTTCTGGGGGGAGGCTGGCATATCTTGCAGGTAAGGGTGGGTTTAATCCACCTTCCCACAAGCCCCATTCCCCAAAAGGCTTTGCTCAGCTTGGAAGATCTCTGACAAGGCAGAGATGAGCCACTGGGCCACCCCATTAAATGTCCCCTTCGGCTCTGCTAAAGTACAGTACACACCCCTATTTTAAGGCAATCACTGCTGTCATTGCCTCTCTCCTCTTCTTTTTTTGTCTTTTTTTTCTCCTGCAATAATTGATAATGTAAATTATGTAATTACGAAATGTTCTCTGTAATTGAAATGTGATTTTTGGCCTAAGGACTTTCCCCTTGTGTATGCATAGGATTATTATTTAGTACTATTTATGGGCTTTAAATGAAAGAAAATTTGGAAAGAGTGGGTATGCCCGACTCAAACGTCAGAAAGCCGGAGGTGACAGACTTCTTCATCAAAGCCCTTGCTCCTTATCTCACAGGTTAAGGGATGTGGCATCTTACTTCCCTGCTGAAAGGACCCTGTTACTTTCTTTCAGGGAATCGTGACGGCATGTGACATTGTGATATGCGTGGTTGTGTATGTTTGGGTGCTCCAGGGAAGGCACTGGGATGTTTGACAACCGTGCACATGTTTTTAGATGTTGAAGTTCATGACCTTGAAAGGACCAGGTGTCAAAATGGTTTTGTTTTTGTGGTTTGGGGAAATTAAAGTCTAAATGTAAATCATATCTAGGTCATCTTAACTTGCTGAAATATGTGTAAGGCCTGATAAGAAATTAGTTAATAAATGCCTTTTTAATCATGTAAAGGCTGCATAAGCTAGGGCTTATTAGATATGTCTAAACTGGTAAATAACATAGGTTCTCTATGACTTTCTCAGTGTATATGAAAACACACAAAGTAGTCAAATTATAAATTCTCGAATATGAGTGTAACAGACCCAATCCTATAATCTGAAGAATGTGATTAATATATTCAATGGCACACATTAAAATGAAAATTAAATTTCCCCATCATTAACTTAGAACACATAACTCCACAAAATATTTTTTATTCAACAGCAATCCTTAAACATGAATCAGTAAGATTAATTTTGGGATTCAAGATGAAGAATAACAAGTGGGTATGCTGAAAGTTAATGGTGGGTATTTTTTTCCGTATTGAGTCAACCAATTTTATAGGAAAGAACAGTGTTCGCCAAATTTAAAGAAAACAAATAAACCTTAAAATAGTATGGTTGCTTTGATTCAGTTGGCACTGAGATTTTCTAAATAAAGGAAAGAACTGAGTGGACATACATTTGTGGTGAGAGCATAGTTTCCAGCACCCGCCCCCCCCTTGGTGGGTGTGATGGATTTCTTTTACTGTCATTCTGGTGAATTGAATGTGGTGGAAGTGATGACCCACAGAATTTTTTGATGTGTACGTGTGTTTGTGTGCACAGAGGTTACTTTTCACATGAATGCAAAGATTTAAATAACAGAGTTCAGGAGTGGTTAGTTTAGCCTGGCTTAGCATTTATCTTTAAGGCTATTGTATATTTTCACGGGGCCCCAGTTCTCTTCTGTACTTTGGAGTAGATCTTCTATTTATTATGATATATTTTCTCATAATAGGATGTATTTAAGAGCTAAACTAATTTCTCTACGAATTAGTTATATGTGTATATGTAAATATATACCTATAATTTCTACATTGGGTTTAATGTGACTATTTAAAGTAACAAAGACTACTGTTTGGTTTTGGTGAGAAATCTGAATATTATGAATGGCTACTGAAACCATAACTGAAGACAGGTAATATATAGAATGTAGCCTGCTACTGTACTATCTAAGTTATGGATATGAAAGCTTAAATATATTTATCTACACATGCTGCAATAAATCTTAACAGTAACTGGTATGCAGAGAACATTTGAAAGGTAGCTCTGGCCAGACACAAGTCATTTGGCAATGGCCTTGCCTAGTATATATTTTCAGGGCCTGTCTGCACAGAGATGCTGGCAAGTTAACCATGATTTCTATTCCAGGTGATGGATTTCTATCCAAGTAAGTGAGTGACTAAATATTTTCCGGTGGAATCTAGGCACCATAAAAATCACTGAAGCTGAATAAAAAAGTTGTCGACCTTTCTAAAAAAGTAATTATGATAGCTTTGCGTACCACTATGACAGAAGAATTATTTCCACTTAGATCACCAAATAATGGAATGGGTAGAACCTAATTAGAAAAAAACGTAACATGAGTATATTGCTAATATTTCTTTTTATCAGCACTAATGTATGTCTTATTGAATTTTCATGCATTTCCAGAACACTTCCCGATCATTAACAATAACGGAATGTGTAGATTCTATATCCAACTCTATCAAAGAAAAGAAATCCAACCTGAACCCACTGAAAACCCAGGCCATCATCACTTCATCTGATTTATTCTACACAAAACCAGTTAGGAAACTGAACACTTTACATTAGTTTATTTGTGTTACCCTAAGCAATTAGAGATGAATATGCCTTCCCAAGCGATACAAATGTGAGTCTCCCTTTGTGGCAGGTTGTTTAAATTTATAACATAAAGCTAGCATTTCCATCTCCAATAAAATCCAAACAGACATTTAATTTTGGTGCATGACATTTCTGACTAAAATGGAGCCAGAAAAGACTCTCGGACAGCTCTTATTGTTCATGAATTCGAACAAATTGGGGATCTGTGAATTTATAGCCAGGTTTTGCTCTACTATTGTTTAAAATAGCACACATGGAAAACACGCCATGGGTGTGTTGTAATTCAGCTTTAATGATGTAACACTTGGTTTCAGTCAATTGTTGGAGAGCTGTAAGTGACATTGGTTTTGTGCTTCAGACATTGCATGTAACTTAGCAATTATAGTAAGCCTTTCAATAATGGCTGTTGGCGGGATATCCGCAAGTGAAGTCATAGCAATTTTGAAAGAGAAAGCTAATAAAAATACACCTGCTTGTAGTGGAAAGTGAGCCTTTAATATCTCTGCTTTGAAGTTGGGTGAAGCCTTTGGTATTAACTAACAGATATTATGATGTAGGAATAATCCACTGCCCCAGGGGAGAGCAAGGTTGAAGTTACAAGAGATTGTTATTTTCTAATCACCTACTTTTCAGTCACTCTGATATCACAGAAGGAGAATGGAATGAGGTGATACTTTTTTTCCTAAAATGCCTTGAAGATGTTGCTGTTGGAAAGCAAACCATTGTAATTGTAAATATACAAGCTAGCACATGCATATTCCTCAAATTAATCACAAGAATGTAAATAATACTTTGTGAGAAGTGTTTTGTTTTTTGGGTTTTTTTTGGTCAGAAACTTCAGGGTGATTTGAAATTTTACATTCCTGTATATCATTTCAAGGTGATGTTTAGAGTTTCAAATTTGCTTTGTGAGTCCTTCTTTCCTCTTTGCCTCCCTTGCTTGGCTATTTTTTAAGTCATTTATTAATAGTTCTATATACATTAAAAAGAATGAGATAGGAAGGTGCTTGGTGAACCTTCCTTTATTTCCTTTGGAGCATTGCGGCCCCCAGGAATCCACTTTGTGCCTGAGGAAACAAACCCCTGCCCTTGACGCCTGGCTTCCCTTACACTTGCCTGGGCTTGCTTGTTGTCTATAGCAACTTTTATGGGGCATTTAACATATTGAGTTTATAGTAAATATTGATATAGTAAGAGCACTGGAGAAAGATATTTTAGAAATAAATACAGTTGGAATTTGGAAATTATGCAAATAAAAATAATTATTAAGTACCAAACTACAATTGTTTTAACCACTTTCCCAGATATTTATTGCAATCATCTTTGTAACTATTAATTGTGATGTCTAGATTAGCATGAAACGTTTACATAATCAGTATTTTCTAAACACTTTAAATCCTGATGGTTTTCTGAAGTTATATTCTTTACAAGTGAATGTTTGAACCCATGGAAATAACTTTTTTCTTCCTTTTTTTTCTTTTTAATTTAGTAGTGCATCTCTATAGAGAATATCAAATAACCTAAAGGGTATATACATTAGCACTTGTCAGGGCCACATTTAACATCAACATGCTAGGCACATTGAAACTTACTACCAAGTTCAAAGGAAATATATGGACTTTAAATTCCTTGTTAATGTGGTAAAGAATCAGCATCAAGGTGTTTGTTTTGTTGAAAGGAAGTCACATTTTATTTCTCATTTATGAAATGGACTTTGATGTTTCTTTAAACCAGAAGGGATATTTTTTCTCCCAGATTCATTTACTGTATCAGTTAAGTGCAATTTCATTTAGAGAATATTGTACAAGAAGTCTTGGTGGGGGTGGGAAGGAGTAGAGTTGTTTTCTTTATAGAATTTCAGTGTGTAATTTGCATTTAACTTTGAAAGTGGATTGTTGCTGAGTCTTGGCACCTGCTGGGATAAGTATCCATTTCAGGCTACAAAGTGGTGCTCTGAAATAAATATGAGCAAGATTGTTAAATTGTGTCGGGTGTATCATCACATTAGTAGAAAATATTATGGTAAAATAGAGTTAAGTTTAATTTTCTGGTTATATGTTTAGGCTATAAGCTTTTCCTACTAGTGTTCATGAAGAGTTTCTGCACCAGAGATATTTCAAGGTTAAAAAAAAAAGAAAGAAAAGAAGGGGGACTGATCCATTTAACTTTCATATGCCCAGAATGCATTATATAATTTATACTGTAATTTGAGATATTGATTTTACTTTGTAATATCTGCCAGAGAATCAGGATATGAAAATATAGAGTTTTAAATGTCATTACATATTCCAAAAAAGGTGAAACATATTTTTACTCTGGTAATAAATATAAGTCATTTTGGTAAATAATTTTTATTTTGCATAATAATAGTTAAGTTTTAAGCCCCTACTAAGTACCAGGTGCTCTCATGTGCTCCTGGATTTGTTTACTTTATCTTATTTCATATTAATTATGGGACAAAAATGGTCTTGTTTTATGTTTTAACTTGTCTGAGGTCATACAATGAATAAATGGGAATAAATGGGAATAAATGGGAATATCAGAACAGCAAGACTGGCTGGACCAGAAGCTGTAGCCAAGCTGGTTAAGTAAAAAGAGAAAATGAGGTAAAATATCAGAAAGAGGATATAATGAGATAATATATTAGAACAAAGGAAGCTGTATGTGAAGTCCATAGAATCCAATGCCTGAAGATGTGATCTCTTTTATTTTGATTTAGTGAAAGCTCCTGATGAGACAGATCTTAGCCTCAGTGGGACTTTTAACAGTTGAGATTAATTCAATACCTTATGTTTTGTTAAGTACCTACAATATACCAGAATCAGACAAAGTAGCCTGCCAATAAGGAAGAGCCCGATAAGAAGGAAGATACCAGTGTCCAGTCAAGGTGTGTATTAGTAAATATCACACTACCTACTGCAATGAATAAACTCTAAAGTAGTAGTCAGTGGCTTACAAAAAGAGAAGTTTCTTTGCTCACAAAAAGACCAATGTTAGTGTTCTTGTTTGGTGCGTAGCCCCTTATACAGTCTTTCAGGAACACTGGTTCCTTCAATCTTACAGGTTCACCCTTCTCTGCATCCTGAAGGATGAGTAGAAGGACAATAGAAGATTGTCCATTGAAGGCTTTCAGGCCATGGTGGAAGCAGCGCATATAATCTCTGCTCTCATTTCATGGGCAGGATTAGTCACATACCATTCTTAACTAGAAGGAGGCTGGGAAATAAAATCTAGCCCAGCAGAAGAGATAATATGTTTCAGTGAACACTTAGTCTTGCCTACAAGCTGCAGAAAGCCCATAGTGTAGCGCAGCTTGTCCTGACACAAGACTTTCTGTCCTTTTCATTGGACTTAAGCACCTTGTTGCCTGGCCACACACACACACACACACACACACACACAATTTAAGTAGCATCTACCACCCTATTTTTTAAGTACATACTGTGTACTAGTCACTACATTAACCTCTATAGATACCTTTCTTCATTTTATACCCAAAACATTTTAATCAGATATGTTACTCCTGTTGTAGTTATCATGGCTGCATAACAAATTATCCTAAGCATTAGTGGCTTAACCATGAACAATCAGAAATTCAAGAAAGACTTAACTGGGCAGTTCTTTTTTTTTTTTTTTTAATTGTTGTTCAAGTACAGTGATCTCCATTTTCCAGCCACCACTTTCCTCTGCCCCACCCACCCCCACCTCCCACTCTCAGCCCTTCCTTGCTTTGACTTTGTCCGTGGGTCCTTAATGCATGTTCCTTGGTGACCCCTCCCTTCCTTTTCCCCTGTTATATTCCTCCCTCCTCCCCTCTGGTTACTGTCAGTTTGTTCTTTATTTCAATATTGCTGGTTATATTTTGCTTGCTTATTTATTTTGTTAATTGGTTCCACTTATAGGTGAGATCATATGGTATCTGTCTTTCACTGTTTGGCTTATTTCACGTAGCATAATGCTCTCCAGTTCCATCCGTGCTATTGCGAAGGGTAGTAGCTCTTTCTTTCTTTCTGCTGTGTAGTATTCCATTGTGTAAATGTACCACAGTTTTTTGATCCACTCATTTACCATTGGGCACTTAGGTTGCTTCCAATTTTTGGCTATTGTAAATTGTGCTGCTATGAACATTGGGGTGCATAGGTTCTTTTGAATTGGCATTTCATGATTCTTAGAATGTCATCCTAGTAGTGGAATTGCGAGGTAAAAAGTTTCATTTTTAGTTTTCTGAGGAAATCCCAAACTATTTTCCACAGTGACTGTACCCATCTACATTCCCACCAACAGTGTACTAGAGGTCCCTTTTTTCCACATCCTCGCCAGCACTTGTTTGTTGATTTGTGTGTGATGGCCATTCTGACTGGTATGAAGTGGAATCTCATTGTGGTTTTAATTTGCATCTCTCTGATGGCTAGTGATGCTGAGCATCCTTTCATGTATCTCTGGGCCCTCTGTATGTCCTCCCTGGAGGAGTGTCTGTTCAGGTCCTTTGCCCGTTTTTTAATTGGATTGTCTGTCTTCCTGTAGTGGAGTCATGTGAGTTCTTTATCTATTTTGGAGATCAAACCCTTGTCTGAGGTGTCATTGGCAAATATATTTTCCCATACGGTTGGTTCCCTTTTCATTTTGCTGATGTTTTCTTTAGCTGTACAGACACTTCTTATTTTGATGAAGTCCCACTTGTTTATTCTTTCCTTTATGTGCCTTGCTCTAGGGCACATGTCGGTGAAAATATTGCTGCGTGGAGTATCTGAGATTTTCATGCCTATGCTTTCCTCTAGGACTTTTGTGGTGTCACAACTTATGTAGTTTTATATAGTCTTACAGTTAAGACTTTTATCTATCTTGAGTTTATTTTTGCACGTGGTGTAACTTGGTGGTTAAGTTTCATTTTTTTTGCATGTAGCTGTCCAGATCTCCCAACACCATTTGTGGAAGAGGCTACTTTTACTCCATTTTATGCAGTTCTGACTTGCTGTTCCCTTGCAACTGCAATCATGTGACAGCTGCAATTGAAGTCATCTAAAGGCTTAGCTAGAATTGCAGGACCCACTTCCAAGGCTAACAAGATGGTAGTACCCATAGTTTTGTGGCCTCAGTTCCTCCTCAGATAGGCCTCTCCACTTACTTGCTTAAGGTTCTTTAAAACATGGCTCCTGACTTTCTCAGATGAACAATCTAGGTGCCTAAGGGAAAATGGTAATGCCTTTTATAACCTAAATTTAGAAGTCACACACCATCACTTCCCTATATTCTACAGAGCACTCAGAGCCAATCTTCTTCCATTGTGAGAGGATCTTATAGAGCAGTGTATATATCAGAAGGCATAGATCACTGGGACCATTTTGCAAGCTGATCCTTACACCTTCATTTGGCAGGTAAAGAAAGTGAGGCTTAGAGGAAGGTTAAATGTATTGTCCAAAGTCATTTAACTTGCAAGCCCAGACCTGCACACAAGAATATTTTACTTAAAAATCTAAGCCATTAACAATGAAAACATATTATCTCTATAAGACAATAAAGTTTGTAGGCATTCATTTCTCTCAGAACAATGTGTGTAGCACAAACAGAAGCAAACACTGCCATAGTAATTCAAGGAGTTCAAATGCCAAAATTTGAACTAAAGGGAATGTTTATATCAGAAAAATTCACACTTCTTATTAACTCAGATCCAGAAATTATAACATAAATTGAATGTCAAAAAAATGTAGCTCAGTGGATTGAGCATTAGCCTGCAACCCAAAGGGTTGCTAGTTCAATTCCCTAGTTAGGGCACATGCCTGGGTTTTGGGCCAGGTCCCCAGTAGGCAGTGCATGAGAGGCAACCACACATTGATGTTTGTCTCCTTCTCTTTCTCCCTCCCTTCCCCTCTGTCTAAAAATAAAATAAATAAAATCTTTATAAAAAATAAAAAAAATATTTTTTGTATATATAGGTTATATTACAGTCATCAGTTCCTTTTTAGATACTGAAATTAGCAGAGGGGGAGGTACTTTGTGAGGGCTGCAGTTAGGGTTGAAATTCACCATATACCAAAAGTCCCTTTCTGAAACTAGTACAATTGCCCCCCAAAATAAAGTTAGTTTTTACCAGTGTTTAAGTGAGGCATAATTCAACTATAAGCCTAGGATTCTATTGTTTTTAGTACTCGTAGTAGATTGGCCAATGAATATATTAGTTTTATAATACATTGAAATAATCCAGTTTCTTATTGGTAACTACAGTAGAGTGTGGTGTTTAGAAATTTGTAGCCTCAAAAATATGTAGGAAATCATTCTATCACATTTTATGCTTAAACCTACTGTACCCAAAATAAATGGTGCCCTACAATTTTAGAAATTAGTAACATTTTTTCCCTCCACCACCATAAGCTTCTTGAAGACAAGATATGTCTCGTTTTTAGTCCTCTGACCTAATGCATAGCGCCAATGCTCCACTAACATTAGTGACAGCCTCTCTGCCCTCTATCATACTCAACGAGTAAAAGATGTTTATGGGGCATGGCCCTCATTTATGTCCCTCCAGTGACTAGCACCTACACCACGGAGGTGGGTTTCAGTTTAAAACCATCACTTCCTATCCTATGATTACTCTGTTTCCTTCTCTATTAAGAGAAGGAATAGGAGAAATCTCACTTATTTGAAAGGATTAAATATGATGACGAACAGAACATATCAAATAGGGATATCAGTAATTGGCAAACTATAGTGCCAATGAATATTAATTGTAAAAACTACACCTGCTAGTTGCTAGGTTGTTCTTCTCAGAAAATACAGAAACATTTCAATTGTTTTTGTCATTTTCATTTTGAAACAAATATTTTTTCCATAAGTTAGCATTAATTGCTTACCTGACCCTAGGCTGCATGAGAATAGACAATGTCTTGTCATGCCCTTTGGGAGCTCTGCATTTGATCATGGGGGTTCTCTCTCTCTGCACTATTAAATGTTAATTAGTGGTCCTTATAATGTCTCTTCTTAGATTTCTGAAATTTTTAATAAATTATTTTCTCCAGCAATGATTTAATTCCTTGAAAAAATACTTAATAGGCATGCATGTGAGCCAGAACATGTCTTAGATTCTAAAGATACAGCAAAACCAGTGCAAACAGAAACCAAAGGCCTCGAGGAGCTCACATTCCAATAGAAAAAGCCAGACGATAGAAAGAAGTTGATAAAATATATATGTTTGTTATGTGGGACTATTTGGATATGAGGAGCAACAGAGCAAGGCATGGGAAGTGGAGGAGGAGTGGGGGTGTGGGGAGGAAGGATGGCGACAGATACCAACAGTGCTCCCTGCGAATTCTCAGCAAATACCTGGAGGAGGTCGAGGAGGGAGACAAGCTGTGATTTTAGGGAACAGAAATCCAGGTAGAGGGGAAGGGTTGTTCCAAGCTCTGCTATGGGAGTGCAATTGATGTGGTGTAGGAAGAGCTAGAAGATCAAAGGGAAGGGCTGATGGAAGGAGAGAGGAGGAAGAGATACTTCAAAGAACAGAATCTGTAGAAGCTTGCTGGTGAGCATTAAAAAAAATACATAAGAAACTACTGGAAATTTTTGAGCAGAGGAATAATGTGATTTTGCTTAACTTTTAAAAGATGCATCTAAAATTTAAAAGGAATATTGGTTGACTATTTTGAAATAAAAATAAAGTGGTTCTCCTTTGCCGGCCTTAAGCCCTCCATGAGTGCTCTGGGCATCAAGCATGCTATAATAAGATCCTGTGTGATTAGCTTCTCCAGCACCAGACTGCTCTTTCAATCCTCCTAGTACCTTCCTCTCTGAAGAGCTGAATTTTCATAGTGCACAGTAGGCCTGGGCACAGCCTACATCTGTGGGAAGAATCTCGTTTCCTTGCTCTTCCATCACAATCTTCCTTCCTTTGCCTCCATTTTCAATGGCTTAAGAAATCAGCATATTATTTTCTCACGGGAGTCTATCCTTTCTCCCTCCTACTTCCAAACCATGTGCACCACATAGGGAGATAATCTTCCAGTATTCTCCCATTGTAATTTATATTTGCTATATCACTGTGCTGAAATTGTTTATCTTTTTTTTTTTTTTCTCATTAAACTCTTGAGTTTTTCCCTAGCTCACACTCATGGATATTCAGCCCTCCCTAACTCAGTGGTCGAGACACTGCAGTTGCTGAACAAATGATCTTCACATGTGAGCTAGCACTGGACGCGCCAGGAAGACGCCTCAGGCTCAGTCTGGTCATTCCCACACTTGCTTTTTTTCTTTCCAGTATCCGGGCCCACGCACTCTTTCTGGTAGCTGATGTATTCTCCCTGCTAATTGCAAATATAAAACAGAAAATAGCAAAATTGAGATTTTAAAACATGTTGTCAGGAAAGTAAAAAACAAAACAAAACATTCCTTTCATAAATAGTGTATTGAGAACAACAAAATTAAGTTACTGCACATCCTCTAGGCATTTAACTAGACCAGCTCTTAAACCACGAGGCTCATGCAGAGACAGCAGCTTCATAGCAGAACATGAGATTCCAATCTTTGCCTTTGCAAAATTATAAATACTGTACATTGTGAACTTCCAGGATTTATCAGAAACAATGGAAATAATTTACATTAAGATTACAAATACCAAAATTCTGTTCTCTGGAGAGTTGTAAACTTTGCTGCTGTTCACAAAATCTCTCCCATCTTGGTCCTCAGACTATAGTTTGAGTCTTTTCCAAGATGATACCTGGATTTCTGATCAGTTTAATAATTGAAGGCAGGATGCACCAAATGTGTGATTTTTTTTCTCCCCATGCCTTTTATACATAGAAATCTTTCCTCCATCACTGCCCTGCTTCCTAGAGGCCTAAAGATACAACCCACAACAAATTGATGGTATCTGTTTGTCTCATATATTTTTGAAGTTGATATCCATGAGCTTTGTTAAATGAAATTATTTTAACCACGTGTAAGATATGTATGAGCTCTGTCCAGAAGACAGAAAAATATAATCTGAAAAATAGATACATTTATTGAAGAAAATACAAAATACAAGAAACATTGTGCATAGGACAAAGACGCCTCCATCCCCTTCAAAATAGGACCTTGAGACCTCACTCAGTTCTCCTAGTCGCCATCAGCGGCCCAACCGTATTTTCCTGAATTTCATTGATGGTCTGAAATCTCTTCCCTTTCAAAGGTGATTTTAGTTTTGGGAAAAGCCAGAAGTTGCAGGGTGCCATACCTGGGCTGTAGTGGGGCTGAGTCACCTAGGCGATTTGATGTTTCACCAAAAATCTCTGCACAAGACATGATGCATGAGCAGAATTGTCATGATGAAGTTGCCCCCAGCTGCGGCCTTCTGAATCATCTGAATAGTTTCCATGGAAGAATGTTCAGGCTAATGTAAAATTTGATGCAGATTTGTTGCTCTATTCGCTCCGTCACTTTGAATGCGACAGCCACTCAGCACACATGCTCACTCAACAGCATCAACCACTCCCACTGACTAGTACAGTGAAGTCTTCTTGTTCACGCATGCGCATTCCAGTCCACTCTCCTCGGCTGCCAGGTTACGCTGACATCATGCAAATCACTCCTTTTATATTAACAATGACTGGACTTTTTCTGGACAGATCTTGTACATGATCAAGAACAAAAGTGAATGTTTCGTATCATCAGTAGATTCAGAAAAAAATGGAAAAAAAACATAGAATAATCTTAAGAGCATTATTGATAATTCTAGAGAGGCCTTTACAGAATAGAATTTGAGAGGCAGGCACAAAGATGAAGAGGTCTGTGTTTTGTGTGTTGGAGACTGTATTCAGGGAGGACGACCTTAAAGAAGAGAATAATGTCTACTTTTAATTAATTTAGATCTGCCAAGATACTATAATCTTTAAAAAAACACCTATCCCTCCCCACCGTCTTCAGATCGTACAGCTCATTTGTCAGTTTCCAAGTAATCAAGCATAGCTGATTGTAAACATAGTGAGGATTTTGCCATATAGATGCCTGGGCTCCATCTAGTGGCACGCGGTAACTTCAGGTTTTTACCATTTTCCCTGTTGTTTTTTTTTTTCCCTCCAAATTGATTTGTTTGGGTTTGCATCTTGAGAACATCATGAATTAAGTTCCATATTCTTCCTAAGAAACAGTGATATCTAAGGTTTAAAACTGCATCCACCATTTAATTTGCACTACTCTTAATGAGAATATTTTATTTCCTGTGCTTTATAAAATTTGACTTATTCAGTTATCACAGTGAATTTATGTTTTTATTCTTTTTTTTGTCATTCAAGAAGACAGACAGAAATTGTGGATCAACCAAGCTAAGATGTCATAAATTGTCTTATAATTCAAATGTTTTAAAATACAATAATAAAACTTATGAACAAAAATTATAATAACAAATTAATGATGTAAAGATAAGATAAAAGAAAGTTCAAATTGGATAGCAAAAAGCTAATATGGCTAGCTAAAAGTAAGATGTGAGGTGGTAAATTACAATACATATTTTTAATTTAAGTATTTTACTTTTACATGGTATTTCTTTTAATGTTTTCAGTTATTATTTTTTCTATTTTGTTATTTTTAAATATATGTTTGAAAGGCCTGATGTATTATTAAAGCATTATTTGACTGTGTGTGCATGTGTGTGTAGAATGTTTTAATCTTCATTAGAGTAGTTTGAATGTGAATTTTTCTGAGATAAGTTAGTTTTTAAAACATTTATAGGCTCTTTTACAGTAATTTTAATCTCAGATGCCATTAAAGTCTTATTTATTAAGTTATTATCAGTAAAATTATTTATTAAGTTACATATAAAATTACCAAATATATAACATATATAATCATGTATATATGTGGAAATATATATTAGATATAATGAATATAATTTACTCATTTCTTTTTTTTTTTGGTATATTTTATTGAGTATGCTATTATAGTTGTCCCATTTTTTTCTCTCCTTTATCCCCTCTGCCCTACACCCCACCCCATCATCCCCACACCTTAGTCCATGTCCATGGGCTGCACATACTGGTTCTTTGGGTTCTTAATTTCTCACACTCCTCCCAGCCTCCTCCTGGCCACTTTTTCTTGTTGTTTCTGTCAACATTTTCCCACCACCACTTTCCCCAGCTCCAGCCACCCTCACCTCCCACCCTCAATCCTTCCCCCATTTGGCTTTGTCGATGGGCCCTTCATGCATGTCCCTTTATTTACTCATTTCTAATACCTTTCCAATAAAAGTAGCACTGCAAATTTAAAGTGCATTTTCGTTTGGATATAAAATTTCAACATCACTATATAAAACCAACTATGTATATCCAGTATGTATATTTTTAAGAAGTAATTTTTTAATTAAAGACTTTAGCTTTTAAAAGAAGTTTTATGTTCACAGCAAAATTGAGAACAGAGATTCACATACACATCTTTCCTCACCCATGTACAGGATCCCCCATTATCACCATTCCACGCTGGAGTCAGATGTTTGTTACAATTGAGGAACCCAATTGACATGTTAAAGTCATTCAAAGTTAATCATGTATATTAGGGTTCACTCTTGATCTTGTATATTCTATGGGTTTTAACAAATGTGTAATGATATATATACATCATTATAGTATCATACTGAGTATTTTCACTGACCTAAAAATCCTCCCTGCCCCATTTATTCATCCCTTTCCCCCTAACCTTTGGCAATCACTGATCTTTTTACTCTCCCCATATTTCTTTCTTTCCTGTGTATGTCTTTTGCAAGTGTTTTCTCCCAGGCTGTAGCTTATCTTCTCATCCTCTTGGCATTGTCTTTCACAGTGGTATTGGTGAGTTACTGCTGAAGGGTGATAAGCACAATTATTTGATAAGAATGTCAAAAACAAAATTCAGCCAAGTCACTTTGAAGAACTAATTGACTTAATGAAATGATTCATGAATCAGCAGCATCCTATCTAGCAACTAGAAAGGTGCTTCAAAGGGTTGTACAAATTAGAAGATTCTTACAGGCTGAGAGGGCTGTTAAGAAAATAAAGGGATTATTTTTAGAGCAGGAATCTTATTTTGGCGGGGAAGGGAATGGCTGGGCGTTCATCCTGCAGTTGCCTCTTCTTTCTATGGGAGATGGAAAGGGCCCTAGTGACAGGATCACTCATTGGTGTTGACCAGAAAATTCCAGACTGACTGATTAAAGTTATGTTCTGGGAGAGGCTGAAATAGCAGTTAGCTCAAGTATTAAATCTAGGTTTGGTATCAAGGGCTTTAGCACAAGTAACACTGTTTCGAACCTGTGGCATCCTCTTTAACAGAAACATTGGCTTATTGGCTTATTTTACATTAGTATTATAATCCATTGTTTTAGCAATTTATAATAATACATACAGTAATTATGTATATATGTATTTTAATACAAAACTATTTAATGAAAGCAACACTTTGAAAAGTATTGCTAATGCTAGCTGCAGCAACTTTGTGTTTTAAAGTTGCCTTAGTCTGAGGTAGTAGCAAGAAATACTCACTTTCAGGCATTTTTGTGCAGTTAAATGAACTTAAAACAAACAAACAAAAGCACGTCTTTGGCAACATCTCATGACTATTTTTGTAATATCTGTATTTTAAAATAACCATAAAAATCATGACGGTACTTAATTCAATGTCGTCGAGCTGTTTCTTTGTTGCCCACTGCAAAGCTGCTCTAAAGCCGGGAGCCCGGAGGTGTGCCTTTCCATCATGGGACCATTTGCTCTGGCAAAAGACTCCAAGCGCAAAGAGAGCCCGGAATGACCTGTGAATCTCCAAGTTATTTTGTATCCAAATATTATTTTTAAAATGGAGAATGCTTTAATATCCTGCCTGGATATTTCAGCAGTTTTCTGTAGCACTTAATCAGAGATATATGATTATTTACTGAAACAAACCGCAAAGAACAACAAATAAATGCTATAAAACTCCAAAGATCAGTGTAATTTCCACATCTCTCCTACTACCTCCATATTAAATATTTATATTGTACATACTGTATTTCTCTTAGAATAATTTTTTTCTTATCCCTGTTGAGAGGAAGGTAATGGGATTACTCCATGCTGGTTCCTGTTTTCTGTCTGCCTTCCTCTAATTCATTCATATCAAAGAATTTTTTAAAAACCAACAAAACAATACATGTAAATAAACAGTTCAACAGTCAGAATTAATTTTTCTCTGGCTAGTGAAACTTTTTTATGGTATATTGCATATATCTGTTTGTAGATATTATTCAATAAATAAATTAATCTTTTATGAATAACACAATCATTCTATATTTATACATTTGCTTATTTTTTTTAATGGAAATTAAATAGAATTCCTTTTCCAAACACTGCAGTATATTTTAAGTACATTTATTTAAACATTAGATGTGCCTAATTTCTGTTCTTGATCTTTATTCATACAAGATAATATTTACAGTTGTATATATATGGCCTACATCTCCTTTATACATAAAAAATGGTGGATACTTAAGTCAGAACCTAACAGTCTTGCTAACTTGTGCTTTTATTCTCTTCACCCTTTATCGATCCATTCCCTACCCAGTTGGTTTGACACAAATGCCAGTGTTTTGTCAAGGTACATAAAGTGTATTTGATTTCTGAAGTGATGTCTGATAATGATGTATAATTTGGTATTTCATTTTTCTTACTAGTTTTATAGCTCTATTTCACAAGAAACTAGAGTTTCCTTTAGTAATTAGAATCTTCATTAAAATGTCTAACCTATTTTGCTGTTTATTCCCATTTTTAATGACTTTTTAATTCTAGAAAAAAAACTAGCAAGAAAATAAATATTAAATAAACCCCTAATTTTCCACTGTCATAACCCAAGGTTTTAGGCTCTGAAAAGTGGGTCTGGTATAAAGGTTAGAGAAAAATAGCCAGTTTAGTAGCCTATGGAGAATAATAACCCATCTATCCATATTTTTGAAATTTCCTTGAGCTCAAGTTACAGAAAAAAGAACTATTGAAACTAAATCTGAGAACATCTTTTTCTTTCTTTTTCCTATTAAAAATTTAAAGTTGGTTTTTATTGGGTAGATGGTGTCTTCTAAATGTAACAGTATGAATGTCTTTTCAAAATGCTTAGATCTTGCACTGTTAAATGTGAAACTTTGAGCAATTGTTTTATCCACATATGTAAACTGTAGCAATGAGAAGTTTCTTTATATTTTCCCATTGCCTTCTGAACCCCACCCACAAAGAAAACCCTCAAGAGCTGCAATTTTATAATTTGTTAATTCTAGATATATCTGTTCTTGTTCACAGGTGACGATGTGTTTATAAACACTTGCCACCACCAGATACTCATTGTTGCTTACTACAAGAATATGTCCCACGCGAAAAGCTTTAGTGCCAGGTGTGTTTAGAATATGGTGCATTTTGGAGTTTTAGAAAGATGCATGTATCATGTTTTATGAAACACACCTATGTTGTCTGTGGCAGTGCCTTTATCCAACAATAAATTTTTTTTTTTGTAGCAAATTTACCAGCAAAAAAAAAAAAATTGTAGCAAATTTACCCCAAATTATCTAAAGAACAGAAATAGGCTTCTGACAACTCCAATTAGGGTCTATGGCAAAAAGTTGGGTTTTAAAGCCTTTGAATTTCAGAAAATTGTAAAATTGTGCCAAAGAATTCTATCAGTTTCCCTCACCTCTCTCCCTTTTTCCAGAACAGGGACTTTTATTAAATGGGTGAGTGGATTTGGAGTGGGAGAGTTTCCTAGAGAGCTATTTCAGACAATTTGCCATAACATTTAACATCACATTTAAAAATACAAGTCATACAACATTTAAATTTTAATTGTTTGTGAAAAGTAAAAAACCTAGCTATATAACCAAAATGTAACACATCTGACAATTGTGTTAAACACAGTAGTTTCCTTAATGTGATTTCCCTGATTAGAAAGAGAACATTTTTTTGTTTGTTTTTCTAAAGTGGAGATTGCTTTTTCAAGCTCATTTATATCCACACATTTAATAGGACATGTGTAATGCTCTGTGACGTCTATCATCTCATTTAATAACGGTTGTCAGTTCATTTCTCAGTAAAGACAGGAACACAAGGATATCAAGCACTTTTAAAGTCTAACAATTTAGAAATAAATTCTCTCTAAGTATATATTAATGCTCATTTTCATTATTTTCCAGTTATGAAAATGCAATGTGAACCTCCTAATGAAAAATGGAGAGCTGAGAGACTTTAAAGTCCTTTGATTATTTTCATAAATTTAACCATACTGCATTTGTAGTATTTATAACCAAAATCTCTTTTATGGAGCTAGTATGAAAAGCCATAGGGAGGAATCAAGATATTAAAATTTTCATGTAGAGAGGTGATTGTGTTTTGGTTTCTCTCTGAATACTTTGATAATGTTGTATTTGGTTTTCTGTGTTTTCACTAGGATACATCTCGTTTTATATATATTTTTTACTTATCCTGTTTAGGATCTTTGGGTTTCTTGAAATTATGACTTGGTGTACTTCATTAATGTGGAAAATTCTTACCATTAATCTCATCAAGCAGTGCTTCTGCATCTTCTACTTCTGAAACTCCAGTTAACCATATTTAAACATTTAATATCATATCTTTTTACACCCCCTTGTGCTTCTTCCTTCCACCTTCAATTCTGTCCCCTACCACCTGGGTTTCCTTCTGGATTGTTTTGTTTTGTTTTTAGGTCTGCATTCTACTTCACTTGATTTTGCTTCATGTAAATCTAATTTGTTCCAAAGGAAGCTACTGAAGCTTTAATTTTAGTTCATGTATTTTTTTAGTCTTCTGATATCTATATCATAAGGTATGATATAGGTATGAAAAGGTAATGCTTTTCAAAATCTTTTATGCAACTTCACCATTTTTGCCCCCGAAACTAAAGCTTGACATATATCTCCTTTAAAATAATAAAAATATACATTTAAATCAATGTCAGGTCATTTCAAATCATCCCAATATCATTGAGTACTTGTTAGTCTATTCTGTTGTCTGTCTTTTCTACTGCTTCTCACTCATAGAGTCTTCTTATGTTTCTGGTGATCTGTGTGTGATGGATATTAAGTTTAAAGCTTAATTTATAGAAATTGTTTGAGTCCTAGGAAAATGTTACTTTATACCAAAGAGGATTTTAATTACCATTGCCACAGGCCCTAACAATTCAGATAACCTTAGTTCAGCCTTGAGACATGAAATTTTTCTACACAGATGACTAAAAACCAAATTTCAGGTCATACACACCATGGTTAACTTGCTTTATACACTCAGTTCTATTACGCATTTCACTGGGGCCCCAGTCCAAATTAAATATCCTTTTAGAAGCACATTTTAGAAGCTCTTTTAGAAGACCCCAGACTTTGACTTTATTCCTCTAGCCTCTTCCTCTTGATAAATTCTGTTAGAAAAAGAGTCCTGAATCTTGGACTCACTTCTCTGGATTTCCTCTTCTCTCCCATTTCTTGCTTTGGTAATTCTATACCAACATTCAAGGATTTCCCTAAGAAAATTTTCTGAATTAGTTTGTCTCATTTTTTATAGCATAGCTTCAGTAGGAAATGGTGGATTGGTCACCAAGATTGCTACTCCTCAGAGAGGAAATCCCATGGTGAGACATCAATAATCAACTTTGTGAAAAAGAGAAATGAGTAAGAGGAAGAGCAGGACAAAGCCAGTAGAGGAAAAGGTGGGTGAAGGAAAAGACCCACTGAACGATTTTGATAATAATCAATAATAGAAATGTAAAGAAAGTTATCATGGAAGCCAAAGGGAGGTAGAGTTTCAAGAAGAGATAATGCTTAACACTGTAATCACCAAATAGGATGAAGGCTGAGAAAAAAGGTCATCAAATCGGCAATTAGGAGGGCATTACTGAATTTAATGTGGACAGCTCCAAGAAGTCAGATTTTGAAGATTTCACAATAGTAGTTAGGTGAAAAGTATATTTGTCAAATTCTTTAAGAAATTCAGTAAAGGGAAAAAAACAAAAAGCATTCTGAGGCAATATAGAATATAATTCTAGTCCACATACTTAAATATATTTTAATTATATTATACCATGGTTAAATTATTACATTTCTTCATGAATATACCCCATAAAAGCTTACTGAAACAATGCTAAAATTAATCTAGCAAGACATATATGAAAATTATATGTTTTAAAGTTGGAAGAATGATAGATTAGATCTATATTTTTCTTAATTTCATAATATTTAATTTCTATAAACTCAAAAATCATCTTTCGATACTGGTGAGCTCACCTGAGACAATCATATCAACTTGTTTGAACATGTGGAGTAGGATTTCAAGCAAAAGATATTTTTACCTTTAAACCGATACATTTTCAAATGACACCTTTCTGAGAGACACTATGTCCAAGGCTTTGTCTTTTATCAGCAGAAACCTGAACTTAACTACCGCATGTTACAATAAATTTCACTTGAGCTTAAATTCTAAGACTGTGTAATCTTTTTTATTTATGTATAATAAAGACTAAAAACCTTTCTGAGTTTCTCCCAGTGAAAATTATGCAATGGTGCAACCATTGTCTCACTGGGTGGCAAACTCACTTGCTATACCAGTTACTTGCAGCAATTCACTCCTGACATTGTGTTTGAAATTAATGAATGAAAGTCTTTTGGGACATTTTATTTTACTGTTAGCAGCTTTAATAATAATGTGTTCATGTTCACGCCAATCACATTTATAAGAGGATTTAACAGGTGTTTAAAATTGGAAGAAATTTTAGACCGACCAATGATTTAGCAAAGTTCTCTTATTACAAGATGATATGGTACCCAATAATTTGAGTAGAATTTGAACCTCTTTACCTATCCCCACTCCTAACTTAATACAGAAAACTGGATTACTCTATTATGATTTATTCTAGTCTGCATTTATTTTTATGTTCCAACACTAAATATAAGCATCTGGTTTCATCTAGACATCTGTCAATGGTCTGGTTACGGTTGGTTAAATAAGTTTTTACAGTGTCTTGGGATCATGGAATTGACTTCTTTTCAGGATCATAAATTTATACCTTATATATGTTAGATATAGTATATATCTACTGTTTCAATAAAAAAAAATTCTTAGCATAAAGGAAAAAGATTCAAATTAATATCAATCCCCAATGTATTGGACTATTTTCCTGATTTGTGTTAAACGATAACAGAGAATTTTCTAAAATGAAAATCAAAATTACTCTTTTGAAAGTCCAAGTCACAGGGAAGATTCACTTGACTGGTAGGGGAAAACAGAGTTATAAACTGGAAATCTATTTAGAAGTCCTTACAGTTTAATAACAATGCCACGTGTGGATGTGCCTGAAGCATTTCATTTTTTTCTATGTCCACCCTGCCCGTTATAGAGAGCAAAAAGGTAAAAATTCTCTTTACATGAAGATACTTTGGTTTTACCACCAGGAAATTGGAGTGCCATTGACATACAGTGAATTATGCTATGTACCTACTACCTTAAATAATGCAAAAATCGAAGTGTCATATAATCAGTAAACCCGAAAAGTGGAATGATTTATTCAGTTACATAGAAATCTACTTTGAAATTGGTTTTCCTTGGATTTTTTGGCTAAAAATTACATTGAAAACAACAACAACAGAAGTCTACTATGTTTAGGTCCCCTTTGCCTACTTATCTCACTAACGAAACTTTTTTAAAAATCATATTTGTTGGGAAAAGCTGCAGTTTTATCTCCTGACATTAGGTCTTTGTTAGGCCACATAACAGTGGATCTTCGTCTGGACACTAATTTACCAAGACATCAAGAGCTCACATCACCTGTGCGGTTCTTATCTCCTAGGGTGGGAATATCTTCTGTTTCAGACTCTGAGGGCTCCTTTGTTCTGCTTAAGCCTGTGTCTCACTGTCCTTCAGTCACACCCTGAGCCTCCAGTATTTCAGATGGAAGAGTAGGCGCCCTTGTACTGTAGCTTGAGAAGCGTATGCTAAGCCGTTTGCGCTGCTGCTGAAGTCAAGAGGAACCACTAGCCATGGGGGAGCTTCTGTGCACTTTTGGAGATGATTTTGTCCTGTCTCCTCTTTCAGTGAGTGAAAGCATTGTCTCATTCAGTGTTTGACGGTGCGGTTGTGTTTTCGTGGGAGATTCCTTTACCAAGGTGCGGTGGCCACAGTGCATCCCAGGGGACGGCGTCGTGAGGATCTTCACTCTGCTCCAGGAACTTGGAGTCCTCCCTGGCACTGGTGTTCCACTTCACAGTCTTCCTCCTACTAATATCTTTTAAAATTAATGCTCCTGGAATATCACTTAGAAATTATTTTTCTAGATAATCAAAGTGTCAGATATTAGAGAAGTCTTGTGTTTTTGACATTTGCTGCTTGGTTTATGAAAAATGGTGTGATGATGTTTTTTACCCTACTTAACTCTATGGATGTGGTCGGGGGCCTTGTTCATTATGATTCTCTTTCTGAAGGAGGCTTTTTTCTGATCTCAGTAACAAGTATAGTTATATACTTGATGGATTCATTCATCTCTCTCTTATGTACATCGATGCCCATGAATATTGTAACTAGGCCTTATTTTTCTATTCGTGTTGGTTGCTAAATAGCTCAGAGTCCAATATACTGCAAATACCCACGGTTTGCTTTTCTCTTCATTTTAATTTCAATTGTATTTTAAAAGACTTGCTGCATGTATAGTTTTTGTTTTTGCTATAACAAATGCCACAAATTTAGTGGCTGAAAACAACACAGATTTAGTATTGCATAGCTCTGTGTGTCAAAAGTCTGAGCTGGCTTCGGCTGGTTTCTCTGCTCCAAGTTTCACAAGGGTAAAACCGAGGCCATCTGCTGGGTTCTTTGCAGGAGGCTCTAGGAAAAGTTTACTCCAAGCTCACTCACATCGTTGAGGAAATCCAGAGCCTTGTTGTCGTAGGACCGATACTCCTATTTCCTCGCTGGCTGTCAGGGAAGGGCTGCTGTTATTGTCAAAAAACCTCCTTCCAATTCCCGCATTGAGACCCCTGCATGTCAAAGCAAGCCATGACATATCAGATCCTTCTCACGCTTGAAATCTCTCTGCTTCCAGGTTCTGCCACATCTCTCTCTCTCTCCTTTTTTTAACTTCTTCTGCCTCTACCTAGAGAAACTTCACTGCTTTTAAAGGCTCAAGTGATTAGATTGTGTCCAGCACAGTACCTCAGGGTGATCTGCATATCTCTCTGCAGGATCCCTTAGGCCGAGTAAGATAATACACTCAAGGCTCCAGGGTTCAGGGCATGGACGTCTGTAGGAGGTCATTACCCAGCCAACTACACTATGCTTTATAAATTTTTGTATGGGGCTTTTTGCTATGTCATAAATACAATTTTAAGAAGAAACCTAGAGAAATGAATTAGATGATGTGCCCATAAACTGGAAAAAAAAAAAGAACCTCTGATTAATCTAGACATAAGGAGAATTTTGTTAAAGTTTTTGAAGGGCCAAATATGATCTTAAGTACAATGTAGTTGGTTTCATTGTTTAATTTTACAGGTAGCTATATAATATCAGCATTTACAAACTTTAAGCATACATATTTACTGGATTTTTTTGTTTGCCTATTTTTCTAAGTTGCCTATTTTTCTAAGTTACTATGGGGGTTTTTTTTGGCCTATTTTTCTAAATGCCTGATTGTGAGTTATATCATTATATTCCCACAACATAATTCTGTTCTCCTTTTCTCTCTTCTTTGTTCTTGAGTTCATGAAGCAGTTGCTTTATTGCCTCTACTTTTGTGTTTACCGGAACCTTAAATCCTTTCACTCTCCAAAACAGGCACATCTGCCAGTAAAGTCACCCAGCCTAGCTGCTGACGTGTGAGATTTTTTGAGACTTTTTTCCTAACAAAAGTAAAATAAATCTGGGCCCAAATGCTTACTAGTTCTAGGCTATTCGAATACTATATAAATATATTGTCTTGTTTTTTCGTTTGTAAATAAGTTTAATATTAGTTACCTCGTAAGCTATGGGTAGTAACTAAATTGTTTGGCACTATGTCTGGAATATAGTTAATAGAAAGTCAGTGAAGGGGCATTTATTTTTATTAAGACCATTATTATAATAAATCAGTGACAAACATGCATTTATTTCCATGAAAGAAGGCAAATCATAGAAGGGTTTTCTCTGTCCACCTAAAACTTTTTATTTTTAGCCCCAGAAGACATTGATTAGAGTTATTTTACAAAGTACTGAAGGTTTGTATAGACATGTCCATGTAGGTACAGTCTCCTCTGGATTCTTTCTATATCCCTGACTTTCTATCTCAAATCACTTTTCTTCTGACGCAATTCCTTCTTTAGAATTTCCTTCAGCGAATGTTGGCTGACAGTGTGCTCTTTTCAAGGAAATTTGCCTGTCTTCTCTCCCTGCTAGGGCAACTTCAAACATTTTCTTTTTGTTTAATGTTTTATAGTTTTAATGTGATATATCTAGGCTTTCTTTTTATTTATCATGCCTGGGACTCACCTGGCTTCTTAAGCTATGAAATTGTGTTTTATAACAGTCTTGGAAAATCCTCAACCTTTTACTTTTCAGTTATGGCCTCTACACAATTCTCGCTCATTTTAATCTTGTAACTCTGATTAAATGTGTGTTAGACCTTCTCATTCTGTCTTCCATTCTCTTAAGTTTTCTCTCTCTTTTTAAAAATTTTTATCTACTTTTTTTTTCTCTAAGGGCTTCATTTGGATAAAATTTCCTTTACAGTTCATAAATTCTTCATATGCCTAACCTGATATTATAATCTGATGATAAACCCATCCATTCAGTTTATAAATTTTATTATATTTTTATTACCAGCAGCTCTATTTTCTTAAAGTATATTCCTTTATTGTTTGTTATTTCACACAGATATTTTCAAATTTATTTTTATTTCTTTAAATATGGCAAAAAGAATTATTTTAAAATTTATATATGACCATTTTGACAGATCTGTTTCAACTTTCTACTATTTCTGTTTTCTTTCTCATTCAGGATGCTGTATTTTCCTGTGAGCCTGATTACTTTTAAATGTTGTTCACTGCCTTTAAAAAATTATATTTAGTCATTCATTGAGGGCTAAGATGAAGTTGACTTCCTCCAACGAGAATGTGTGTTTGCTTTGGCCAGGCCGCTGGAGGTTCTACCAAACCAGTTATTGATCCACCTAACTGATGCAAACTTGGTTGCAAATTTGAGCATGTGTTGGCTTGTGATTTCATCTTCTTGGCAACATTTTTTCCCCACCTCTACTCAGGGCCTAAGCAGCTTTCTCTCTAGTAGTCTGGTGTTAAAATGGTAGGTAGGTTCATTCAGGCTTCCAGATTAAAGCAGGGAGGGGTCTCTCCTAGATTCCTCATCTGACATGATTCCTAAATTTTAATTTATATTTCCCTTCACTCAGAGTGAAGATTTGAACATTAAGTCACATTTGATAGAGCACAAATGTTCTCGGCCCAAAACTAGTTCTTACACTCTTTGAGTTCCCATTTCTTCTTGGCTTTTTGCCTCTGTAATTCTCTTGTTAATTCCTCAGTACTTTTAAACAAATTTTATATATATTTATAACTTTAAAAAAATTAGCTTTTTTTTCCCCCTGGCTGTGTGGCTCATTTGGTTAGAGTGTTGTCCCATATACCAAAAAGTTCCGGGTTCAGTTTCTGGTCAGAGCACTTACGTAGGTTGAGGGTTTGATCCCCAGTTGCGGCAGGTACAGGAGGCAGCCAATCAATGTCTCTCTCTCACATCTATGTTTCTCTCTCTCTCTCTCTCCTTTCCTCTCTCTAAATGTATCCTCTGGTGAGGATTAAAAAAGAACTGTAGCATTTTTTGTTTCCATTTTTAGTAGCCGGGTTGTTTAACCCTTTGTCGTGGGCAGAATTATGACCACCTAAATATGTCCATGTTTTAATTTCCAGAACCTGTGACTATGTTATGCTGCATGGCAAGGAGAAATTAGCATTGCATTTGGAATTAACATTGCTAATCATCTGATGGGGACATTATCCTGAATTTTCTGGGTGGGCCCAAAGTAATCTCAGGGGTTTTAATAAGTGAAAGATGGAAAGAGGAAAGTCAGAGTGAGGTGATGTGAGAAGCACTCAACTGGTTATTACTGGCTTTGAAGATGGAAGAGGGCCTTGAGCCAAGGAATGTGGGCAGTCTCTAGAAGCTGGAAAAAGCAAGGAAATGGATTCTCCCTCAGAGCCTCCAGAAAAGGAGGTAACGCTGCCAACATGCTTGATTTTAGAACAGTAAGACCCAGTTCAGACCTCTGACCTCCAAAACAGTAAAATAATTAATTTGTGTTGATATTAATTACTAGATGTGTCATAGTTTATAACAGCAACAGTAGGAAAAATAAAAACTAAAGCACTCCGTCTTATGAAAAATAGAAGCTCCCCATTGTTTTATAAAGTGTAGTTAAATATTAAAAATATGAAATAACAAAAGTGCTTTCCCCATATTTTTGGTTAATTTACACATTCAATATTATTTAGAACATCATAATAGTGAAATAGCATAATAGTAAAGAAAGCAAGGGCATTTTTATCTGATCCAGTTTGTTTTTATACTAGTGAATGATGCTCCCTACCTTAAATCTTGATTGATTTGAAGCTAAAAGACAAAAATATTCCAAATGGTTACCAAATATGCTTATTTCTGGCAAAGTGATAGAAACTGAAATTTTAACTGACTCCCTTCCTCCAACGTTGTTATAGCTAAGAATGGAATGGAAATTTTTGCTAAAAATATTATCTTGACATTTTTAGCAAATAAAAACCTAAATAACCACAGCTTTGATCATTTACTACATGTGAGTTTTTGTGAGAGGTTTTACATTTGTTTAAATAACATTACTGAATCAAATTATTCTTTAAATTAAAACCAAACGTGATCTATTTAAAGTGTGCCAAGTTACTCAGCCTTACTGCTATGTATTTGCTCATAGCAGCTGCTAATCCTAAAAGGACTGGCAAGGACCACGTGAGGAGCTTGGGGTTAGGATCCTATGACAAACCGTGATGAGCAAAGGTTTCCTTCCAGACAGCATATTATATATATTTTTCATCATAAAATTTATATGGAGCTGGAGGCATGTAGGTGTATATAGTGTTAGTTTGGAAACCTGCAGGAGTGGAATCGGGAGAATTAGACCTCCCTTCAGCTGATCCTGGAGCCAGTATTCTTTCCAATGAGTAGTGATGTTTCTTAAATATAGGGAACAACGTTTATTAAATAGATTGATGATAGCTGATTGAGTGACCTTAGTGAAGCCAATTAGTCCTTTTGTTTTATTCCTATTTCTAAAGTGATAAGGAATAAATATAATAGTACTCTTTCTCTCGCACTCTGACTATTTTAGAGAGGGTGTAGACACGCAAACACACACATTTGCATGCATATTATTTTATATATAATATAACAATAAATAAGGGCCCTCCTGTAACATTCTGAATATGTCTTTTAAAATAAAATTCAATGAAAACAACACCTGAGTTACAATGGCTAGATGAGCTCTTACATCGAGGGAAAGAAATGGAAAAAGGAACATCTCATTGTGGCTAGGGCAATGAACTTCAGAGTTGCCTTATTTTCCTCCAGTCCATAAAGTTTATTTTATAATTCTTTTGGTACAGTTGAATATCATCATTATTACAGAAGGATGTTTAGAAAGTATAAAGCATTTCCCTTCTGCTGATCATCTTTTACTGGTACCTACTCAAAAATTTGGAGATGTCCTCCTATGGAAAAAATGTTGGCTCTACTCATTTTGCCTGTGTCTGTAAAAGAGCTCGAGCGAGGATAATGATGATTCTTCGTAATGTTTGCCTGTAGTTGCAATTAACATATTCCCCCAAAGGATTTTTAGCAGGGCTTGTCTTTCAGTAGTAGACCATGTCTCTTTTTTACTGAGCTTTTGGTAAATAACTGCTTGAAGGGATGGACTGTTGCTTGATGTGGCTGCTTCAACCAGTGATTTCAGCCTAATACCTGGGGTAGTGGAATGTGTTGTAAAACTGCTTAATATGAAGACACAGTAAGCTCGGTGAGGGGGACTGAGAGGCACAAATCTCCAGTTAGAAAATCCATTAGCTATGGGGATGTAAAGCTCAGCATAGCGAATATATTCAATAGTATAGTAAACTTGTGTGGTATCAGGTGGCTACTAGAATTATTGCGGTTGTTACTTTGTTAGGTAGATACATGTTAAATAACCATGCAGTGCATCTGAAATTAATATAATATTGTACAATAACTATATTTTAATAAAAAAGAAATAGTAAGCTTCTAAGTTGTGAATTTAAGCCAAATCACTCATTTGATCAAATACAAGTCAATGAGAGTGAAATCAAACTTACTTGAATTGAATATCGCTTTTAGACAATACTGCCGGAAAGACTTGGGATAAATTACTTAAATATTGCGAAACTTTGTTTTTATCCAGAAAATGTAGAAAATGCAGCCTGCTTCCAACAGTTACCTGAAATCTTTCATAGACTATAAAGCATATAATAATTGTTATTTTCTCATTATATATGATAAAATAATATGATTATCAATAGATACAGGAGTGTCAGAGGGCTTTGCTTAACAGAGAACTGTTGAAGAGATTTTGTTTGTTGAACATGTTGACCTATAATTTAGAAAGCCCTGATAAAAAAAAAGAATTTAAAGGCATAAACTGTGTCCTTAAGAAGTGTACAATAAACTAATACATTGGTACATGCAAATAGGAAACCGTGACTGTGCAGAGTGAACAACTCTATGATGTGAGTGGCTGTGAGGTAGATGTTGCCGGAGTGCGGTAGAAGAAATAGTCAGTCTTGCCTGGTGATTCAGAATGGGCTTCTTGCATGAGGTACGCCTGAGCAAAGGCTTAGAGAAGAATGAGTAAATTAGGTAGAAGAGGGGGAGAAGGACATATTTTTAAGTAGGAAAAAAAAGCATGCAGAATTATGGTAAGCTTTCTAAATTCAGGGGGTTAGAAATGGCTTGGAGTGGCAGAAGTGTGCGGGCGAAGTGAAAGGGTTATGACTAATAAGGGGAATGCACGTGCAGGATAAACAGAAGTTACCCCACTTTGTAGTTACGAGAAGAACGAAAATTCTTTCAGTAGAGAAGTGACAGGAGCAGATTCACTCTTTTAGAAGATTTTTCTGGCAGTGAGAAAAAGGGTAAGCAAGACTGGAGGCATGGAGTCTTCTGGGGAAATTCCAGGTATTTAGAAAGTAGGGATAACTTTAAGTTGGGGACAAATGGGATTGAATAGAGCGAGATTTAAGAGAGAAACTCAGTCAGGCTTGTTTACTGACTGGTCGGAGATTGGTGATGAATGAGGGAAGAGACTTACATCATCTTCTAAACTTCTGGATTGGTGAACCGATACTCTCATTGAGATCAGGACCTGGGAAAATGCAAAGATTTGAAGGGAGAGATATTGATTTTATTTGTTGATGTCTTTATACTGAGGTACCTATGAAATACCTGAATCTCAGGAAGTCTGAAATTCAAGAAAATAGGTCAGGCCTGGAGTTGTAGATTTGGGCATCAGTTTGAAGAAGTAATTGCAACCATCTGCATAAAAGCAATCAACTTGGAAAAAATGTTTTATTGTTCCTCACTTTGATGCAATTATCTGATTAGGTAATTATTATGTCTCCTTCCCACAGGTTTCATAAGAAAATAAGTCTAGGATATGTTATTGATTTATTTTGAAACATACTTTAAGACAGGCAGATTAAGAGTCACATTGCTAGATTTTAAATTCATTTGTCAATCTAAGAAAACGAGAAAACAAGTCAGCCACTTCCACTATGACTTTTAAATATTTGAATTATAAACAAAGGTATATGCCTGTTTTAACTTTTTACCATGTGATAAAATTGTTGATTCAAATTTTCTTCCAAATAAATCAGTTTGATTTAAAGATATGTCAAGCAAGAGTTCCCACTTAGTAGGGTCCCAGAGAAATGTGTCATCGTGAAATATGAATTAAGTCTTTATCTCTCACAGAACTATTAGAGTTAGGTGACTAGGCTAGACATTAAGATAGTGTAGTATCTGAATCGCATCACCATTATTGGTAGATTTGTCTTATTAGAGATGGGAGAATTGTATGACTATAAATTTCAAATTATTATATTTTTCCTTTTGGAGTAACTTCATCATTGTTTCATGGTTGAATAACTTTAAATGTAGACACTCAAACAGCTTTTAATATTGAAACCCCCAAATTTGATGTTTTATGATTTTTATTTCTCATGATTTTAACTTATGCATTTAGGAATGGTGAACTATTTTATATAAAGATTTTATTATCATTGTTAGGATGATTATAACTTCTTTTAATAATATTTTATACATATGATATATAAATTATGTCTCTCCACTAGACCTTTCCAGTGTGGCATGTGCAGCATAGTAAAGTAAAAATCTTGGTTTTGGGACATACTGGTCAGCCTACAAGAATTTATACAATCTAAAATAGTAGGTGAAAATTCAAATTGTGCTAATTCTAAACGTTACAAGTTAAAATCTAATCATTTGCAGCATTAACAATTCTTAACAGTGTCATAAATCATTTTAACTTTTTAGAAAAGTGACAAAATCGCTATATTTTGTAATGCTATTTTTGCAGTCATATTCCGTTATAAATAAATTTGGGCTCTAGGCCAAGGAGAACTTTGGAGAACTTTTAAGTTTGAGAGACTGTCTCACAGCTGGAAAGCACCCCAATGTGGATTGATCACAGAAAAATATGTTTTTCATTATCCAGCTCTCTACCAAACTATTTCTTGTAGCTTGAAAATAATAAAGACTTTGTAAGCCTCAAGAGGTCTTTTTTGATCCATGAATGAAGTTACCCTGGATTCATATAACTAAAATCTGACTTCCTCTTAGCCATTGAAATTCAAAACCCTTCCATTTATTAGTGTGGAATAAGAAAATTCTTCCAAAAAATGTCAAAATCTTTGTATTTTAATGAAGTCAATGTCAGTGCATAGCAAAAGTTTCTATTCCATTTAACGTGAGTACAATGCAATGTGAAAGGAAGTGTAGGATGAGTAATGGAAGTGAGTTAATTAAAACAAAATATTAGAGGACGTACTTAGGTAGCCTTCAAATAATTTTCACAGTTTAATTAAAAATTACACTTTTTTCCTTTCACTTATCACAAAAACATTTTTACTCATATTTCAATGTTATAAGTTTTTATTAAAATAGTGCACTCGATTTTTTTCATTGCTTTAAAATTTATTACCCAGAATTTTAAGGTAAAAATAGTCTTTAAAAATTGACATATTCCATTTCATTCATGAATCCATAATGTCATTTTACCTATGATAAGTTGTACATTCCTAGTACCTTTTTGTAGAGGAAACCAAGTATGATTTATAGGATCTTCTATATAACTTCCCTAGAACTGCAGTCTGCCTTTTCAATAAGACAGTGGAAAACCTGAGTAGTTGTATGTAATTGTGGCACCACAGTACATTAGTAGCATTTCTAAAGTAAAATCCAAATCATGACTCCAAATTCTAGATCACATACATACCCAGAACATAAATTTTACAGATGTGTGTGTGTGTGTGTGTGTGTGTAATTTTGAAGTGATTTTCCTCATAGTAAAATTGGGAATTATTATTAAGAATCATTTGCTATAACCATCTGAGTCAAAAGGAAATACTGTAGAATCCCAAGGTTGAAAAAGTGGCACAATCACCCATATTGCCAGTGAAAAGAAATTGATGCAACATGTTGAACTTCGATCATTCATGTTTCACCAGTGAACCCAAACACACAAGAAATACTTACCTCACATTGCTTACAGTAAGTGCCAATCCTCGTTGCTTCCTATCAACGAGAGATGGGATTTGGAAGAATATTAAAAATCTGCAGATAATCTTCGCATCGCTTTGTAGATGCTGTTTTTTACTTCCTGTCCTATTAAATATTTTTTACCAGATTTTTAAACAGAATTGCCTTCTCCTTGCCCCTGCCTGCCCTCTTGTGGAAGCTGCGGGGGGATAAAAGGAAAGGGAAATGACTCAGGGCAGAAAGTCCACAGTGAGATGGTGAGTAAGTTCTGAAGATAGGTGCGACCACACGTCACTAGGTAAGATCGTCTAGTAAAAATTTGTATATTTCAAAACAATGCCCTATTTTTAACATTTGTAACTACTGGATGTCAGCTGGCTCACTCTGCTTTAAGATTGCAGGACAGAATCCCAGAGGAGAGGATAAGCAACAGGAAATTGGTATCCAATGTGCTTTCCAGGGTTTAACTAAATCATTGGCCAGAGTTGACTTTCTTATTAAATCTTGGTGCTTTGTGTAAGTAAAAGAGTAGCAGTGCCTCATATTTTCATGAGAATGTTTTTTGTGTGTGGGGGGATGGAAGATGTATCACTTCCCAGTTCTGTTTAAATTACTTGATTAAGAGTTTCATCTTAGTTCATGCAGGCAGCATCTCAAAAAAATAAAAGTTTCTGTTTCTTTGGGTCCATCGGACTAGTAAAAGAAATCATGACCCAGTAAAAATTCATGCAGGGACCTTTGAAACAGATAAACAGAACCATTGAGTCATAACTAATAACTGAATAAATAAGATTTTTATTATAAAAGAGCCAGGAAAAACTCATATCCTTCCACTGTAAAATCTCCCTTATCTTTCCATAATAAAACTGATGTGGTAAACACTAACTCACTACTATTTAACAATAACGTAATCGAGAACTCAAAATTATTTCGTTTTCTTTATACCAATAGGTTTGAGAGTGTACCCCAAATTTCTGTCTTTGTTTGGCTTGGTGCCTCAGCTGACTCTTTCCTTCCCCAGCTGTCTGCTGGGTGCATTCTTACTTAAATAATGGGTCTCTGTGGAGAAGACCTCAAGGAGATTGAGGAAATAGAAAGTGCTGGAAAGAGAAAGGGATAAAAGAGACTTTAAAAGATGATACAAATGTTAGGAGTTTCTGTAGGCCAAGACATTAAAGTTTTTTTATATTAACATTGTAATGTGGGGATTTTTCAGCTGCTTTGATCAGAAAACCCACTTACTTAATAGAATTTTTAAAATTCTAAGGATACTGTCAAGCATTGGATAAAAGAGTTGACTTGATATTATTTTCTGTAAAAAGGGCTGCAAGTTGAACTCACATAAATTGATGTTTTAGACTTGGGACCCCAGGGGTTCATAGAAAATAGTGTTAGATATTTTGAGCAATGACAGACATGCACACCAGCCTGTTCTCTTCCAGGTAAATATTATTTTAATGGTAAATGGAAGAGATCATCAGAAAAAGATTTGCTCCCCACCATTAAACAATTAAAAAGCTGTGTGTGTGTGTGTGTGTGTGTATACATGAGTGTCTATTTGTTTATACAGAAGAATCTATATGGGCATACTTACATCTTTTTATCTTTCTTTTCTACCCACCATTTTTAAAAGGCAGGACCCGCAACATGAGATTCCACTCCTGCCATAGCCCGCATCAAGTTCCTCATGCCCCTCTTCTTTCTTCTGCTTTCAGCACCTTCATGTCCCTCACATTCTTTTATGGCAGAGCACAGCTCTCTCACTCTCCCTAACAAGAAACACACATTGCAGTTAAACAGACGAGGTCATCCCCATCCTCACGTCACAGGTCAAGCAAGATCACTTACATTTTTTAGGGGATCACTTCTTCTCTCTGGGTGGGATGTGACCTTGTTCCTTTTCATAGAAAGAAACCACCCCAGATGTTCACCACTCCTCCTTTTTTCCCCATTCTCTTCCTCATTTGCTGCCAAACACACATACTTAAACATCATTCATCTTGCTTGTTATCTTCCACTATGTTGACAAAAGGTTGATTTTTATTTCTATCTAATGTATTTTAAATTAAAAAAACAGAAAAAACAAAAACATCAACTGTGGTTTAGAATACGCTGTAAGCCACAGATATTCATTTTTTAAATTTGAATTTCTAATTCTAAAAGCTCTTTGGTAATTTCAATACATTATGAAGTCATGATGAAGATGCTTCTCTCTGTGTATCTGTGTTGCCAACTTATTGTCACCCGTGGGCTGCACTTTTCTCATAACCATCTGCACGTTGAGCTGCCTTTGGGGGAATAGTTCTAAGGATGTACTATTTCTTCTGTTCTTCTGTGCGGATTGTTTTACTGTTTCTTTGTCGATTATCCCAGATAACTTGTTTGTTTCTTTCGAGCTCCTTCATGTACTCCTCTCTAATGCAGCTACGTTTGCAGGGGCTCTGTACCGACTTCCATCTTTCATGATAGTAGTGACATCTGCAGAAATGACTGTCACTGTCAATAACAGTCTCGGGGGTTGAACTCTGCCTTCTTTGTGAAGCTCAACCCTAGCTGATCAGTATATTTGGCACATATTAATTGAAAACATACTACATGACAAGTACTACTTCAGATGTTAAGAGGTCCGGCAGTGAAGAAAACAAAAACAAAAAAGGTTTCTCTTCATGCAGCTTGCAGTCTAGTGAAAATAGACTTTCCTATTGAAAACAGCCAATATATTGGAAAATAAATGCCTTCTCTGTATCCACTACCAACCCAAGAGCCCCATACCAGTCAGCTTGATTTATGTATTTTTTAACTCTCATTTCCAGTGATTTTAATTTTTAAATACCTTTAAATTTTTCCATCTCTTTTACATCCCTAAATTCATTTTTATTAAGCTCTGGAGTTGGAACAAAATAATACATTTTAAAATAAAGATACCTGGCAAAAATACCCCATACTTTTGTCACCATACAAATTTTATTAGGGAACATTAATACCCTATAAAATATCCATAACCAACATGATTTTCAAAAAAAAAAAAAGTCCGCTGTCTAGTATTTTGGTTAGAAGAACAATTCTGTAAATTAAAATCACATTTCTCTTGAGATGAAACATTTTCCCTAGGAAAGTTTTTTCATTTCAGAGATGAAAAATCTTTATGGAAGCCAAACTAAAACGTATCTAAATTCTAAAATTTTACTCTTAATGATAAGTAGCAATTAATTAATGCAACCAAAGGGCTCAATTATCAATATTTTCATTGTGAGTTATATAATAAACATAGCAAACATATGTACTCAAGGGAGTTTTATCATATCTCATTATGCCACATCCACGTAATATCTTTAATTAAATAAAATATTACAAACAAACTTGAAGAGATCTCTGTATAGGTACTGTTCTCTAATACCATTTTTCTCCTTTTAGCTCCAGAAATAAATTCTACTATAAATTCTGACTTTCACACCCCTTGTACATTTCTGCATCCCTGATCCCCTTTCTCTATAATAAAAACCTAACAAAATTAGGTTTACAATTGTGTTGGTGCAAAAATGGATGTAATTCAGAATGGATTTTGTATTATTTATTAAATGTTATTATGTTCATTTATTTCTTCTGGACTTAGAAAAAATTAAAATATGTTCATGGCCCTCTAAAATTATTGCCTGCCCTTGGCACTGTGGCTATTATACTGGGCAGAGAAGTCAGTTCTTAATTCAGACTTTAACATTGCTATGCTTTTGTTTATATATGCATCTATAAAGATTAATTATTAAATTGTCACTTGCCAAATTGCACTTACATCAAGTTTGAGAACTGGTTAAATAGTTTTGGTTATCATGCTCTGGCATTAAAAAAAAACAGTATTTACCTTTATTTTGTGCAGTCATTCATTTCTGCATTCAAATTACTATCAATGACACTTTTAATTTCACCCATGAGTACATGCAATCACTGAAATACTATAAATATAATGAAGATTCCTTAAATATACAGCTGTGTCTTGGAACAGAAGAAGTTGTTTTCCTATGTTCTGTAGTGGAAACTTCGTGTGTGTGTGTGTGTGTGTATGCATGTTTAATACAAAGGAGGGAGAGAGCAAGAGTCAACTCACTTCTTAGTGTAACTTGTAATATACTGCAAACTTACACTTAAATGTTGGCATGTTTAGATATTAATCCCTGGAAAAATATGCATTTTGCCATGAGAAAGTGTCTGCTGCTGCTTGGTTTAGAGTTCAGTGCCGTAATTTTGTCATTTTTTTTTTTTTTTTTTTTGGACAAGCAATACTACAGAATGTCATCCACACCTTTAAGATTTGCTAATTTCCTCCAGGAGTTTTGCTCTTTCTCATGCCAGTTAGTGGTAGAAAAATAGCTTCTTCCATTCATCAGATGAGGTAATGCTCTGTTGCTATTCACATTTGAATATACTTTGAGTTTTATGTTTAAGTGATATCAGCAAAAAAAAAAAAGCTTCTTTCTCTTGATGATTAATATCTGAGCTTTCACTCTTTAAGGGTTTTAGAATGGCTGTACCAAACTATTTTCCTTAATAATCTTAAATTTTCTTCACCTTAGTTAATTAATAAAAAATGACCGTATCAGCTACTGTTTTAAGTCATTAAAATGGCAATACGACTCTCATAAATTAGCCATGTCATGTAACTGCTATGCCTGAGAATATGCTTGAATATGTTCAACATATACAGATCTGGTTAAGCTATGGAAGCATCAGCTGAGGCTCCCTGTTTCCTGGGAGAAGACACTCACCACTCTTACCACTGTGAACTCTAATCCAGTGGATCTGTATACTAGCAACTAAACATGCCCAGCATTGTCTCAGCGTGCTTTCATTTTTTTCTTTCTCCCTGAGGTTTCTACCTATATCTCTCAGATCTCTCTATGCTAAAATTCTAATGACCTTTCCAAGTGTCAACTCAAATGGTACAAATTCCTTAAAATCTTCCTTATTTCCTCCTTTGTTACCTTCACTTCTATTTTCCCCCCATTTCTCTATACCAAGGTGGAGGTATCTTTTGTCTTCTGAAGTCCCATGCCTTTGTCAGTGTTAATTTAATAGTGTTCATACCTTTCTTCATTAGGTTTGCCCATTTCTTCTTTGCATGTTCTTATCTGCTAAATCAGGGTAAAGGATGTGTCGATGATATACTTCTAATTCATAAAACTCTTAGCACAGCATTAGCCCTGAGTAAATGCTTACATGAGAAGTAGACATTAGCCCTTACTAGTCTGAGCTTATATACTGAAATACAGAGTTGAGTAATACACTATTTCTTCTCTCAAGAAGTTCACAGTCTACTTGAAGACACCAAGCAAAGAATAAATTATAGCAAAGCACTCATTATTATCATAGGACAGGGAGCACAGGGCAGAGAGGAAACAATGAAGTGATAGACTCTGGACAGTGTATTTTCATCAAAACAAGACTGGATAATTATATATTTATGTATTTATGTATTATGTCATATATTTATATATTATGTTTATATGTATATATAAAATATAGATAGAATAACTGAAGTTCAGTGAGGTTAACTTGCTCAATGTAAATAGCTTGTAAGTAACAAGGACAGGCTTTGATTTTCAGATCTTACAACCATAAATTAAAATAAACATAAGAAGAACCTAACAGTTTGGAGTGATGATAAAAAAGTGGCTAGAGGTCAGTTCCAAGAGAAGATTACAATTGAACCTTGGAAGATAAATAGAAACAGCAAAGTATGAAGGCCTGGAAAACAATGACAGAGAAGACGTGAGGTGTGAAATATGAGGAATCAGGGGAAGCGAAAATGCTTCAGTGTGAGTGAGACAGAGTGATGAAGTAAGAAGTGGACAAGAATAAAACTACAGAGAACATTTAGTACTAAGACAGTTGAATTTCAACCCAATAATGTTGAAGAGTTTTAAGTAGAAGAATAAGATTGTTAATATTGCTCTAGTAGGTTGGAGGAAATCATTACAATTCAGAGGCTACAGCTTTAATACCATTTATCAAATAAACTATCTTTAGCCCACTGAATGTACTTGCTTCCTCTGTTGAATATTAATTGACTCTTAAGGTGTGGGTTTATTGCTGGGCTCTCTGTTCTGTTCCACTGATCTGTATGTCCATTTTTATGCTAGTACCATTTCTTTTGATTACTACGGCCTGTGGTACAGCTTGATATCAGGTAGCATGATTCCCCAACTTTGTTCTTCTTTCTCAGGATCGCTGTTGCTATTCAGGGTCTTTTGTGGTTCCATATAAATTTTTGAAATTCAATGACATATTCTGTGAATATCATTGGTATCTTCATAGGAATTGTGTTGAATCTGTAGATTGCTTTGCATAGTATGGACATTTTAATGATATTAATTCTTCCTCTCCATGAACACGGCATGTGCTTCCACTTATTTGTGTCTTCTTCAATTTCTTTCTTCAGTGTCATAATTTTCCAAGTACAGGTCTTTTACATCCTTGGTTAAATTTATTGCTAAGTATTTTATTCTTTTTTAAGCAATTGTGAGTGGGATTGTTTTCTTAATTTCCCTTTCTGATAGTTCATTATTGACATATAAAAATGAAAATTGGACAGATACATGCAGAAAAATGAAACTAGACCACCTGCTAGACCACACACAAGAATAAATTAAAAATGGATTAAAAACTTAAATTTTAGATTTGAAACCATAAAAATCCTGGAAGAAAACATAGGCAGTAAACTCTCAGACATTGCTCATACCAATATACTTTCTGATATATCTCTTCAGGGAAGGAAATCAAAAGAAAAAATAAACAAATGACACTATATGAAACTAAAAAGTTTTTGCATAGCAAAGGAAACCATCAACAAAATAAAAAGACAACCCACAGAATGGGAGAACATATTCACTGCTATATTGGCTGTTTTTACCAACACATCTGATAAGGGTTTAATATTCAAAATTTATAAAGAACTTATAAAGCTCAACACACACACACTCATACACATGAAACAACCCAATTTAGAAATGGGCAAAGAACCTGAATAGACACTTCTCCAAAGAAGACATACAGATGGCCCATAGACATGAAAAATGGTCACTGTCACTAATCACCAGAGAAATGCAAATTAAAACCACAATGAGGTATTACTTCGTACCTGTCAGAATGACTGTCATCAATAAGTCAACAAACAAGTGCTGGCGAGGATGTGGAGAAAAGGGAACCCTTTTGTACCGTTTGTGGGAATGCAGACTGGTGAAGCCAGTGTGGAAAACATTATGAAGTTACCTCAAAAAATGAGAAATGGAACTGCCTTATGACCCAGCAATTCCATTTCTGGGAATATATACAAAGAAACCCGAAACACTAACTTGAAAGACTATAAGAACCCCTGTGTTCATTGCAGCATTATTTACAATAGCCAAGATTTGGAAGCAGCCCAAGTGTCCATCAGTAGATAAGTGGATAAAACAACTATGGGTCATATACCCAACGGAATACTACTCAGCTGTAAAAAAGTAAGAAAATTTTACTCTTTGCAACAGCATGGATGGACCTAGAGAACATTAAGCTAACTGAAATAAGCCAGTCAGAGAAAGACAGATACCATATGATTTCACTCATATGTGTAATCCAATGAACAAACTGAAGTAACAAAACTCAAGAGATAGAGGGCAGGCTGACCATTCTAGGGGTTAGGGAGAGGTGGGTAGAAGGATCATGCAAAAAAGAAAAAGGACTCATGGACACAAGCAACAGTGTGATGATTGTGGGGGATGAGGGGTATAAGATGATAAATAATAATGGAAAAGATACAATTAAAATAAACAAAAACTAAAAAGTGAAAGAAAAAAGAGGTAATAACTTTAAATGACTGAGTAGCAATGATTCCAAAAACACAGAAGAGATAAAAGATAGTTAAAAGATAGAAGTGACCAGAAATGTTTGAGGATCGGAGTAGTGCGAAGGCAAATCATTAAGAGGGAGAAGAATCAGATTTAGTGGGCTAGGTGGTAAAATAAAAATGTATGCAGTAACTAATAAAACATACTTTCTACATTTTATATTGCATTAATAAAATTATAAAGAAAAAGGATTTACTTATTGTCTGCCAGTATAATGCTTATTATTCATAGCTAGTCTGTGTGCTTCTTAACTTTACACAGATATTCTTCAAAAGTCCAGAGGTTATGAAGCTTTGTGGATCTCTTTACGGATTTATTCAAATGTTCCATAGCAAATATTATTGGATGTTTATTGACTTATCTTGAACTAACGTATTGCGTTTAGAAGGGTATCATGTCAAAAAATGAACTAAAATTCTTATAACATTAAATTCTTAATCCCCCTAAGAATAGATGTTTGAGCAATTAGAAAATTCATCCTGACTATTGGAGTTTCATGTTAATTCAATATCTACCATTTATTCTTTATACAAAGCTCATTCACTCTTGTTTGCCTACTTTCCTGTCAGTTCTTTAATTGCATATAATTCTCTATTCATATATGACAATTATTTAATAAAACATTCATGGAGTAAATATTTTTAATAATTATTTGAACATCTCTCACATTCTCATAAAATAGTGATCAATATTGCCCATTGGAGGGGAATATATTAGTTAGATATTTTTCTTTTCCTCATTTGTATGTCTTATTCTCAACCTCTGAGCCAAATGCAACACTGACTTGTCTGTAATTTACTCTGTGGTAAATCAAGAATGAGGTGAACCTTTTCCTTCAAAATCTGCATGTTTTGGCAAGCTTTCATGAGTCATTAGATGCTGAAAATTTACCACACTGTATAATTATAGTTCCATTTCTATTAAGATATTTGACTTGAAGAAAGTCCATTTAAAACCGTATTTCATAATGCCAATAACTACAATAGTAAAATGTAGCACCACCTAGGATTTATATACTCGCATCCTTTAGAAGTATTAAAAGTATTTTCCGTTTTCACTACTCTACATTCTTCATAGCGCTGTTTCAGTGCGGTTGGTCTCTGATGCTATATTCCAGGGATTTCATGCCCATGTTATCTTTGACCCTGGAATTAGAAATGTTAATAAAGGCTCCCTGGTGATAGGTTAAACTGGGATTCTCTTTATATCAGTTTAGTACTCACTAGTATTTATTAAACAAATACCTTCCTCTGTGTGTGTGTGTGTGTGTGTGTGTGCATGAGAGAGAGACAGAGACAGAGACAGAGAGACATGGCTGGGAAATATGAGGAAGAGAGGCATGGATACACCTCTATTATGATAGAAAGTAGCCTGTAAAGTCAGTGCTGTACCCAAGTTCAAAGCACAACTGAGAAACAGGGAAGGGAAACGTTTACTCCAATTGAGGGATCTTAGGAAGACTATGGTAATGTGGAAAGATGGAGGAGAAAACATAAACCACTATTTGGGGGTTCTTTCAGACCCAAGGTCAAATTCTTGCTCAACTGATTTTGTAATTGTTTTGCTGTGGCAAGTTATTTAGTCTTCCTGAATTCCAATTTCCTAATTTGGAGAAGAGAAATAAAAATACCCACTCTGTGGTTTGGGGTAGAGGGGAGCTATTACAGAATTAATATTTGTAAAAATACTGACACTAGTATTCTCTCAGTTATGTTCCTTTTCTGCTGTGTTTTTATTGCTGTTATTACTATGCTTACTATTGCAACTGTTTATTTTACTGTTGAATAAGGTGTTCCTGGAAAGAGTTGTTAGGTATTAAAAAGCTTCTAGTTGGAAAACTGGCCTGTTAGACAAGATGAAATAAGTCACCTAATCTGATCTGGAACTTTTTAAATTTAACCTTATCAGCTAAATTCACCCTTTGAGAGGGTGAAGCTATATAAAAGTGTATCTTTGGAAAGCAGTCCTCTGGCATTATCTAAATTACCTAGGCATAATGTAGAGTGCTTTCTCTATTGGTTGAGAGGTTAAAGTTGGTAACTGTATGGTCTCATTCACTATAAAATTTTATAATTCAGGATAAAAATACTATCATGTTAAGGCAGATTATTTCTATTTTTTAATTTCATGGAATCTTTTTTTTTGTCCATCAATGTCTGTATATGTCAAGGTAATTTAAATAATTTATATATAGTATGATACTCTGATTTTTCTTCAATTAACATTGTATTATTTATATTATCCATATATTTCCAGAACTGAACACTGGAATATTTAAAGGTTATAAAAATATGAACATAATGATATGTATATGCTCTCTTCACGGACATTCAGATTTCCAACATCATTTCCAAGTGTCAACTGTTATAAATTAAATGGGGTTGAGCATTGCAATTCTAAGAGCTGTTTGGGTATTCTTGACTATTTCCTCCAAATAACTTTCCAGAATTGAAGTTGCTGAGTGAAATGTTATTAAACATTCTTAAAAATTGTGATAAATGTGCTACTCTGATTTCTAAAAGCATTATAACTTTAGACACTTCCATGAATGATACTCACTTTCTGTGTTTTCATGACATCCACATATTACTTTAATTCAAAATTATTGTGTTAATAGTTCAGATTAAATTCTAGGCCACATTGTCATCCTCTACTCATTTGTTTTTTTCCTACTCATTTGTTTGTGAATTAGAAGCTATAAACTATAGTCTCTTCCCCAATCCCAAATTTCTTGTTGTCCTTCCCTATATTATTTTCTCCCCAGAAATTACTACCGACATAATAAATCACATTTACATTTCCTGTTTAATGTCCAACCCTCCTGCATAAGGGCAATACTTTTGTCTATTGGTATCCTGTTCATTCTTCAGACTTAGAACGTTGCTTATCACATAATATGTGCTTAGTAAATATTTGTCAAATTACTAAATGGATAACTATATTTCTTTATTTTGGTCATTTTTAATCCATTTTTCTTTTAAGTGATATTTGTTTTCTTAACATAAATAGGGACTATATGCAATGCATATACAAATCCTTTACCTATTTTATGCTCTGAAAACATTTTTCTAGTTTGTCTTTTGACATATATAGTTAAAAAATTTATATGTGTATATATATTTCAATATAGATGTTTTAAGAATCTCACAGAAACAGAGACTAAAGGGGTGGTTACCAGGGATGAGGGTGGGGAAAATGGAGAGACATTAGTCAAAGTGTACAAACTACCAGTCTTATGATGAGTAATTCTGAGAATCTAATGTACAGCATGGTGATTATAGTTAAGAATACTGCAGTGTATACTTGAAAGTTGCTAAAAGAGTAATCTTAAGTGTTCTCACCACCCCCCCAGAATGTTAAGATATGTGACATGATTGAGGTATTAGCTAATCCTATGGTGGTAATCATTTTGCAATACATAAGTATATAAACTCAGATATTGTATAACCTTAAACTGACACGATGTTAGACATCAGTTACATCTCAATAAGTCTAGAAAAATATGTTTTAAATTTTTCAATCTCTGTTCATGCTTTCTTGTGCAATTACTATTATGCCTATAGTTTCAAGGTCAGCAGTTTCTTTTTTATTTTTGAGGTCTTTTAAAACAATTATTCAGTTCTATTAGAATTTAGTTTATGGGTTTTTTTTTTGTTGTTGTTGTTGTTTTTGTTTCTGGTTATGTTTTGCTTGCTTGTTTGTTTTGTCAATTAGGTTCCACTTATAGGTGAGATCATGTGGTGTTTGTCTCTTCACTGCCTGGCTTTTTTCACTTAGCATGATGCTCTCCAGTTCCATCCATGCTGTCACAAAGAATAGGAGTTCCTTTTTCCTTTCTGCTGCGTAGTATTTCATTGTGTGAATATACCATAGTTTCTTGAGCCACTCATTTACTGATGGGCACTTAGGCTCTTTCCAGCACTGACCTATGGTAAATAATCCTACTGTGAACATTGAGGTGCACAGGTTCTTTTGAATTGGTGTTTTAGGATTCTTAGGGTATAATCCCAGCAGTGGAATTGCTGGGTCAAAAGGCAGTTCTATTTTTAATTTTCTCAGGAAATTCCATACTGTTTTCTGCAGTGGTTGCATCAGTTTGCATCCCACCAACAGTGTACCGGGGTTCCCTTTTCTCCACAACTTTGCCAGCACTAGTTGTTTCTGGATTTATTTGATGGCCATTCTGACTGGTGTGAAGTGGTATCTCATTGTGGTTTTTAAAGACAATGGCGGGAGTGGGGCAGGAAGGATTGAATGTAGGAGGGTAGGGCAGGTAGGCTGGGGGAGAGTTATGGGCTAAAAATGGGGACAACTATAATTGCACAACAGTAAAACAAAGGAAAAAAAGAAAACTAACAAGAAAAAGAAAGAACGAGCCCTGGCTGGTATAGCTCTGTGGATTGAGTGTCAGCCTGCAAGACAAAGGGTCACCGGTTCAATTCCCCAGTCAGATCACATGCCTGGGTTGTGGGCCAGGTCCCTAGTAGGGGGAGCACAAGAAGCAACCACACATTGATGTTTCTCTCCCTCTCTTTCTCCCTCCCTTCCCCTCTGTCTAAAAATAAAATAAATAAAATCTTTTTTAAAAAGTTATTTAAAAAAAAGAAAGAAATGGAGACATATTAGCTGTAGCTCAGGGTAAGAAAGAATTTAAATTTGTTGGTTTGAAATTAAATCTAATTATAGTTGTGAACTGAAATCTTTCTTTCTGTGGAACTCAACTCTACCCATTCACCTTGCCTTAGATTTAGAATAATTCCTTTTTCATTTGATGTTCACCTTTTTCCTCAATCCATGTAATTTGTTTTTATGATTGTCATCTTGGTTAAATTAATTTTTATCATTTGTTCTCAGATCTCTTAACACTTACATTATTATTTCCTGCCTTGATATAGTATAATTTATGCTTAATTAATGAAATATCTTACATAGGCTAAATGATATTCACAGAGAATTGTAATAAAAGTATCAGATAAATGAAAAAATAAAGATAAACAAATAAATTTTAAAATTTTAAATAAAATAATCAGCCTCTCCATCCACAAAAAAATTTGTCTTAAATTATTCACATTTTAAAGGGAATATTTTTTCCTATTGTTTTAAGATTATCATTACATAGAGCATACACATTGTTTTCTTTAGGGTTATCCCCATGTAGTTTATATTTTTGCTATGGAATATAAGATTTTGTTTTATTTTATAATTTTATATTATTAATATTAGTCCAAACTTATATTGCTACTAGCAATTTATTAACCACTTCTATGAATTCTTTATTTTTTTTAGTTTATTACTTTTGGGTTATATGAGTTAAGTTAAATTATCATCAAATGACTTTTTTCTATCATCATGGAAGTTGGGGAAATATTAATATAAGTAAAATTTTACTTATTTTTTTGTTTCCTTTAAATGACCTGGTAAAATGGAATATGGGTATGAATAATGTGCCTTGTCAATAGAGAATTCACCCTAAATACATGCAAAACCATAATCTGAACCAACTTCTTGGTGGCTTCATTCCTCCATGTAATTACATACAAGCCCAATCTCTTCTCTATATACTTAGGATAGACCTCACTGCGAATAACAGAAAGCACAAGAGGGGAGTGGCACCAAGCCTTGTCAGAATAGAGAAAGTGCATTTGATTACCCCCTCTCAGGCTTTAAGCAGCCCTACAAAACGACATTTCCTGGATTTTTATTAAATCAAACACTTTCCTAAATTAATGCATTTCAGAAACATTTTCTGTATTACCTCACCCTCAACGACTATTAATATTTCACAAAAACAATGCTTTAAGAAACAAATTTATAAAATGCTGGAATAAATAATATCCCGTACATGTTATCATAATAGCCACTTCATGTAAGTTATATAAATGTCTAACCAATATGCTATATACCTGAAACTAATATAATATCAAATGTTAACTATAACTGAAAAATAAAAGAAAAAATCAACTGCCACTTAAAAGTGAAAAATTCAGACAAAAAAAGGAGTGTAGCATATTTCTAACAAAGCGATCCCCATTTACCCACCTTTTATTGAATTTTAGCATAGATAATTTTCTCTGTTTTAACTGATCATTACATTGAGACAGTAAAAATCTAAGTTAAAAATTCCAGGATCCAGTACTTAAAATTTTTTTTTCTTTGAATTACTTCTTAGGCACACTTTATTTCTCAAGGAGGTTCATAGAAGCTAGTAACAAATTTTCCATAGGTACTCTCATGAAACAATATATATTCTTGAAGAAATAAAATAGATTCAATGAAGTCTATATATCGAATGCTCTTTTAAATTTCTTTTTCAGAGATTATGTGCTCTTGGTGAGCCACATTGAAGTAATGACTAAACCAAAGTTATTGGAGTAAAACTGTACACTTACTAGTAATATTTTGGACTTTTGTCTATAAATATATCTGATTAAATATTGTTCTTAAAAATGTTTCTACTATTATTAAAAAAGAAACTCAGAATATTAACCATAGAGACATTATACATTTTAAATTTTGATAACAAATCCTATTTCATCACTTAGTTCTATAAGGGAATATAATTAACATTCTTAAAAATCTACTTTATGCAATTGATTGAAAGATGAAAAAACCATAATTTCTTTTTTGATATAATACAAAACAAAGAACCAGAAAAATTTTAATGATTTGAATTATGAATTCAAGTAAATTAGTATATGAAGATACAGTGTTAAAAATTTAGTTGTTTCTAAATTAGAGGAAAGAAGCAGCTCTTTCATTACTCTTAAGATTCAACAATAGAAAAAGAAAATATAAAGACTGAATAAAAAAAATGTTTCAAATTGAGCCAAAAGTGTCAGGTAATAGAGCAACAACACACTAAGCAGATCTCTGACTACCAGAGTTTTGGATCAAGTCCCAGCTTTAGAAGTTGGATAAAACTGGTGTGGTGTTTGCCAAAACTGATGGAGTCTCTAAAAATGTAAAAAAAAAAAAAAAGGTAAAAAAAAACCCTATACTGTTTATAAAGATGGAAATGTTCTTTCTTCTCCACACATAGTGTTTCTTTCATTTCCAGCATGATTTAATTCCCAAAATCTATTACTATAGCACATTTAATAATTTATTTTGAAGGCATATCAATATGGCAATAAAATTTTATTTTATTTTATTTAGTTATTTTTTAAAGATTTTATTTATTTTATCTTTCGGCAGAGGGGAAGGGAGGGAGAAAGAGAGGGAGAGAAACATCAATGTGTGGTTGCCTCTCGTGTGCCCCGCACTGGGGACCTGGCCCACAACCCAGGCATATGCCCTGACTGGGGGAATCGTACCGGCGACCCTTTGGTCTGCAGGTTGACATTCAATCCGTTAAGCTATGCCAGCTGGGGCAATAAAATCAAGTTTAAAACATTGTGCATCAGAATCTTTATGAAAGCATAAGAAAATTTTAGATATGTAAAATGAAAATAGTATTCCTATTCCCGTTTAATGTCTAAATTCTTTAGTAGTAAATACTTAGAGAGATTTGGTTACAAAGAACTCTGCCTTTATTAATTCATAGAACTGTTCATTCATCCATTCCTATACTTAAGAGAAACAACAAAAAAATAATTTTCATATAGATTCATTATATCACAAGATACTATTGGAAAGAAATACATCATGAGAAGAAATGAGTTCACAAACACATTATTGGTCCACTATATAAACTTGACCTTATATTTCTATATTTTGAGCTTTTAAATCAGGGGAACATAATTTGAGCTTTATAAAGGACTATTGTTTAAAGGCTGATAGTATGTTTAAAGACATTATTTCAATATCTTAAAACAAGAATTTAACTAAAATTAATTATTTTCAAAATTGTTATCATTTTTTGGAACAATAAGCCATCTATTTGAATTGAAGCTCAAGATTCCTGTTGCACCTAGAAAATGTATATTATGGGTACCTGAGAGTGGATGGACTAAAACAAAATGCCAGTAATTAAAACGATACGAATTCTGGGAAAGAGCTTTTTACATTGAAAACACATTTGGTAAAGTATTCCAAAAACCAGATTTAACAAACATAAAAATTGTTAATTGTGCTAAAAATCACCCAAAATATGTACTGATGCCAATGTAGACACTTGATACACCAATGGAATATTTCGAAAAGTTTGCTGCCTACATATACGTATTCTTAGATGTGTGCATGTCGGTGCCAAGTACTCCTTGTATTTAGGATCAAACTGATATAATTTACATTTAAAGTAATATCTACTGAACAAACTGCCTTAAGCTGATTATATGTGCTTGCTTCCTCTATTGAATATTAATTAACCATAAAGGTGTGGGTTTATTTCTGGATCCTCTATTCTGTTCCACTGACCTATGTGTCTGTTTTTATGCCAGTACCATGCTGTTTTGATTACTCTGCTCTTTAGTATAATTATATAGTATAGTATAGTATAGTATAGTATAGTATAGTATAGTATAGTATAGTTTGATATCAGGTATTGTGATTCCTCCAACTTTGTTCTTTCACAGTATTGCTGTTGTTATGCAGGGCCTTTTGTAGTTCCATATACATTTTTGAAATGCTTGTTTTAGTTCTGTGAAATATGTCATTGTAATCTTGATAGGAATTGTGTTCAAACTGTAGATTTCTTTGGGAGTATAGACATTTTAATGATGTTAATTCCTCCTATCCATGAACACAGTATGTATTTCCACTTATTTGTATCTTCTTCAATTTCTTTCTTCAGCATCTTACAATTTTTAAAGTACAAGTCTTTTACATCCTTGGTTAAATTTATTCTTAGATATTTACTGAAGAAGATACAAGATACAAGATACAAGAAATATTGTACACAGGACAATGACACCTCAGTTCCCTTCAAAGTAGGCACCTTGGGACCTCACACAATTCCCCATCAGCTTCCCTGTCATATTTTCTTGAATCTCATTGGCTTTCTGAAATCTCTTCCCTTTCAAAGGTGCTTTTAGTTTTGGGAAAAGCCAGAAGTCTCAGGGCACCAAATTTGGGCTGTAGAGGGGCTAAGCCACCTGGTGATTTGATGTTTCACTAAAAACTCTGCATGAAACATGACGTGTGAGTGGGCATGTTGTCATGAGGAAGCTGCCAATCATCAGTTGCCTGTAGCTGCAGCCTTCTGAATCACCCAAATGGTTTCCATGGGAAAATGTTCAAACTTAATGCAAAATGTGATGCTGACTCATTGCTGTACTTGCATTTTGAATGTGGCAGCCACACAGTACACATGCTGACTCAATGGTGTCTACTAGTACTAACTAGTACAGTGAAGTTGTCATTGTTCACACATGGGCATTCCAGTCCACTCTTTGGCTGCCAGGTTAAATCAATATCATGCCAATGATTCTCATCATATTAATAATAGCTGAACTTTTTCTGGGCAGACCTCATATAAAAATGCAAATTGGATAGATTCATGCATAAAAATGAAATTGGGCCACCTTCTTACACCACATGTAAGAATAAATTCAAAATGGATCAAAGACTTAAATATAGACCCAAAACCATAACATCCTGGAAGAAAACATAGGCAACAAAACCTAAGACATTGTTCATAGCAATATTTTATCAGACATATCTCCTCAGGCAAGAGAAACAAAAGAAAAAATAAACAAATGGGACTACATAAAACTAAAAAGTTTTGCACATGAAAGAAAAACATCAGCAAAATAAAAAGACAACTCACAGAATTGTTGAGAATATCAGAGAACATATTTACTGATACATCTGATAAGGAGTTAATATCCACAATTTATAAAGAACTTATAAAACTCAACACCAAAAAAACCCCGGCAACCCAATTAAAAAATGTGTAAAGAACCTGAATAGACACTTGTCCAAAGATGACATACAGTTGGCCAATAGATGTATGAAAAGATGATCAACATCACTAATCATCACAAAAATGCAAATTCAAACACAATGAGGTATCACCTCATACCTGTCAGAATGGCTATCATCAATAAGTCAACAAACAAGTGTTGGCAATGATATGGAGAAAAGGGAACACTTTTGCACTGTTCATGGGAATGCAGATCAGTGCAACCACTGTAGAAAGCAGTATGCAGATACCTCAAACAATTAAAAACAGACCTTCTTTCGACCCAGTGATCCCACTTCTGGGAGTATGTCCAAAGGAACCCAATACACTAATTCAAAAGAACATAAGCATCACTGTGTTTTTGCAGCATTATATATAATTGCCAAGGTGCAGAAGCAGCCCAAGTGCCCATCAGTAGATGAATGGGTAAAACAACTATGGGACATTTACACAATGGAATACTATTTGGCCATAAAAAAGAAGAAAATGTTATACTTTGCTATAGTATGGATGGACCCAGTGACCATTATGCTAAGTGAAATAAGTCAGTCAGAGGAAGACAAATACCATATGATCTCACTCAAATGTGGAATCCAATGAACAAACTGAACTAACAAGGAAAATAGAGACAAACTCATAGATGAAGACCAAGATGACAGCTAAAGGGGGATAAGGTTAGGTGATGGAGGAATTGATTAAAAAGGAAAAAAGACTCATGGACATGGGCAACAGTGTGGTGATTTTGGGGGTGGGAAGTATAAGAGGTCTAAATGATAATGGAAAAACTACTATAAAAATTATTTTAACATATAAAAAAATACTAGTATTTATATAATCTCAACATTGTACTTATGAACGTTCCCACCTATTCAAATATTGACTAAAATCTATCTTAATATAAGATAGGAAAAATAATCCATCTTCTGTCAGGTATAGGATAAAATTATGAATTATCTTGAAAGCCAAGTAGAGAAACTTCACAGTTAATGTTTCTTGAACAAGGCAAATGACTTGACAAAACATCGCTCTGTCTGGTGAGGAGAAAATTTTAGTGGCAAAGAAAATAGGAGTAGGAATAACAGGTGTGGGACATTTATAGTAATAGAATGGTTGGCTGAGTTACCTTATGCCCTGTGTTTGATACTTACTCTTATTCTTGCCTATTCTTCCATGTTCTAAAAAACTTATTTTTAAACTAGAATATTCCAAAAATTTGTATGGAATCACAGTAAAATCCAAATAGCCACAACAATGTTCAGAAAGAAATACAAAGTTGAAGGAATTGTGCTACGTGATATCAGACCATACTACAAGGCCATAGTAATCATAACAGAATGGTGTTGTCATAAAAACTGACATATTGATCAATGGAACAGAATAAAGAACTCAGGAATGGACCAGTACCTTCATGGTCAATTAATATTTGACAAACTGGACAAGAACATACAATGGGATAAAAACAGTCTACTCAATAAAAGTGTTGGAAAAAATTGGACAGATATGAGCAAAAAATGAAACTAGACCGTCTACTTACACCATACACAAAAATAAACTGAAAGTGAATTTAAGGCTTAAATGTAAGACTTGAAACCATAAAAATCCTAGAACAAAACATAGTAAAATCTTGGACATTTCTCATAGCAATATCTTTTCTGATATATCTCCTCAGGCCACAGAAACAAAAGAAAAATAAACAAATGGGACTACATCAAATTAAAAGTTTTTGCACAGCAAAGGAAACCATCAACAAATGAAAATATAACCCACTGACTGGGAGAACATATTTGACCAATGATATATTTGATAAGGGGTTAATACCCAAAATTTATAAAGAACTCATACAACTCAACACCAAAAACAAAAATCCAATTTTAAAAATGGGCAAAGGACCTGAATAGACAATTCTCCAAAGAGGACACACAGATGGCTAATAGACACATGAAAAGATTCTCAATGTCACTAATCATCAGAGAAATGCAAGTTAAAACCACAGTGAGGTATCACCTCATGCCTATCAGAATAGCTATCATCAATAAGTCAACAACAACAGGTGCAGGCAAGGATATAGAGAAAGAGGAACGCTTTTGCACTGTTTGTGGGAAGGCAGATTGGTGTAGTCACTGTGGAAAGTAGTATGGAGTTACCTCAAAAAATGAAAAATGGAACAACCTAATGACCCAATGATTCCACTTCTGGTAATATAGCCAAAGAAATCCAGAACACTAATTGAAAAAAATATATGCACCCCTCTGTTTTTTGCAGTGTTATTTACAATAACCAAGATTTGGAAGCAGCCCAAGTGCACATCAGTGGATGTATGTATAAAAAAACTGTGGTACATTTACATGATGGAATATTACTCAGCCATATAAAAAGAAAACCTTACCTTCTATGACAGCATGGATGATCTAGAGAGCATTAGGCTATGTGAAATAAGCCAGTGAAAGACAAGTACCATATGATTTCACTTATATGTGGAATCTAATGAATAAAATAAACTTTATTCATTGGATTAAATTTATTTATTCTAATGAATAAATTTATATTCTAATTTATTTATTCATTAGATAAAATAAACTTTAATGAATTAAAAAAAGACAAAATAGATTCACCCATTTACTGATGGGTACCTAGGTTCCATCAACACTTGGCTGTTGTAAATTGTGTTGCTGTGAACATCGGGGTGTATAGGTTCATTTGAATTGGTGTTTCTGGATTTTTAGGGTATAATCCCAGCAGTGGAAGCACTGGGTAAAAGGCAGTTCCATTTTTAGTTTTCTGAGGAAATTCCATACTGTTTTCCACAGTGGCTGCACCTGTCTGCCTTCCCACAAACAGTACAAAAGTGTTCCTCCTTCTCCACAGCCTTGCCTGTACCTGTTGTTGACTTATTGATGATAGCTATTCTGATAGGCATGAGGTGATACCTCATTGTGGTTTTAATTTGCATCTTTCTGATGGTTAGTGATGTTGAGCATCCTTTCATATGTCTCTGGGCCCTGTGTATGTCCTCCTTGGAGAAATATCTTTTCAGGTCCTTTGCTTGAGCATTAGGTTAAGTGAAATAAGCCAGGTGGTGAAAGACAAATATCATATGATTTCACCTACAAGTGGAAACTAATCAACAGAACAAACAAACAAGCAAAATATAACCAGAGACATTGAAATAAAGAACAAACTGACAGTAAGCAGAAGAGAGGGGAGAGGGGATAACAGGGGGAAACAGGAGAAAGGTAAATAATGGATATCGATAAAGGACTCATAGACAAAGCCAAAAGGGGGTAAGATCAAGAGTGGGAGGTGGGAATGGGAGGGGGGGGAGTGTTGGGAGAAAATAGACAAAACTGTACTTGAACAACAATTTAAAAGATTTAAAAAAACAAAAGAGAAACAAATTCATAGATATATAAAACTGACAGCTGTCATAGAGGAGGGTGGTTGGGGGGCTGAGTGAAAAAGGTGAAGGGATTAAAAAAGAAACTCATAGACAGACAACAGTATGGTGGTTTCCAGAGCAAAAGGGGGGTGGGGGGAGGTAGAAGAGGGTAAAGGGTGACAAATGGTGATGGAAGGGGATGTAACTTCGTGTGTCGAACATATAATACAAGTGATGTATTATAGAATTATACAATTTAAAACCTATATAATTTTATTGGCTAATGTCACCCCAATAAATTCAATAATTTCTTAAAACAATATGATTAAAATAATTAAACTCAAAAGACGATGTGGATGTAAATCCTAGCCATACGTATAAGGCAACCGTCCCTTCATGAAATTACATTGATTTTGTTTTCTCAACATTACATTAACCAGAATAGGCAACTAAAAACAAAACGAAACAAAAGTCTAATGAGACTTCTGTTGTTAATCAGTAATCCAGACAAAAATATTATCCTAGGTATAGTCATCCTAGGTATAGTCATATCAATGTTTCTGCTAGGAAAAAAAAACTTTTATTGTCATGACACCTATGTATAACACCCATAATAACTGCAATAAATATTTGGTTATGGTTTTGTTGTGGGTAGCACAGAAATTTAATTTACAGTAAATTTTAACAAATTGATACATGACCTCTTGCATTATCTCAAACTTATTACAAAATTTATTATATTTCTTAGGTTTGGAAATATTTGTAATATTTTGGAATTACACTGCATTTTCATTTTTGGCTTAGGCGTGATGACATTTTGACCTGACATTTTAAGTTTTCCCTTCAGCTTGTGTAAGCACTACTCTGAAATGTTTTCAGTGTCTGCTTCTGAGCATATGCACACCCATTTTTAGCTTCCAATTTCTAATACTGATGGAAATATATAAATAAGAAACCATATGTCCTCCTCATTAAGAATATATGCCATAATGAGCCACTGACAAAAGGTGGGTGTAGGGGAAACAGTTGTGAACTGTTGTAAAGAACTGTTTAATCCAATTTGTCCTTGAGTAACTATTCTGATCATTAGCAAAATAGCTAATGAAAGCAAATATGAGTCAGTTTAGGTGAAATAGTTGTTGGAACATCCCAATATAATAATCATGATTTTTTATCTTTAAAGATTATTATGACTTAAGAAGAAGTTCACTTTTTTAACAATGTGTTTGAAAATACTTTGAGCTTATTAAGTATTTTTTTTTCACCAAATGAATCCATCTATCTTTAAGTTAATGTATAGAACACATTTTGGTGAACTCAATGTATCTCACTATAATTATGTATAGTATATTTTTTCCCAAGAAACAAATGAGAAATAAGTTTGGAAATAATTTTTTCAAGCAAGAAAATAATGAGGATTAGCTCCACATAAAACATTTGCCAACTTTCTGCATATGTTTTTAAACATATCCCAAGTGACTTCCTTTTAATGAGAAGCAACCTCCCACCTACTATAGTTCTCTGAAACAAAGTAAGCGCCTTTTAATGGGATGGTTTGATCCAATAGGTCAAAGAAAGAACCTTTTCCATTTTCTCTGTTTTTTCTTCCATTAAGTGATAGTTTTAGCAAAAGTATTAGACGTCAGATTGTCTCTTTCTTGGAATTCCCAAAATTGGCTAATCTAGATTGAGAATGACTGTAGTGGACTCTGTTTCTCTAGATATTTTGATGCCATCTATAAAAGTTTTGTTGCACTAGTCAGATACAAGGAATGTCCTGATTTTTTAAGACTGTTTATCACAAATATATATGAAAGAATGTAGAAAATATTTCATTTGTCTTATTATGTTAGTGAGAAAATGATTTCATAAAAACTAATGAAGGAAAGATCCGTATATTAGAAAAGTTTGTATATCTCTCTTACACTTCTCTATAATACTTTCACGAAGCTGTGAATACCTAGGAAAGAATCTGAAAATGACAAACACTAAGCAGAAGACAAATAGAAATACAATAAAACATGTGAGTAAATGAATCACTGTTCAAAAGGAAAAGCCTTTATTTAGTAAAAATTTCATATGAGAGAATCACAGGGAAGGAACCTTCCATAATAATTGCCCCTTTGAAGTAAGTTTAAATTATTTTTTAAGTGGGCGTTGAACTAGTTAATCATTGTTAAACTATTCAATTGAAAATCTGCCTTATTAAACTCAATACTAATTAATACCACAGAAAAGGCTTGATGATAAATTAAGCCAAGGTGCATTTTTCTTTTCCAAATGAAATTTAAAGTATTTTTTGGCTGTGTCTATCCATTTCTTTGGTTTTATTGCAGACAATTTAAGATAGAATGTAAGCCAATTATTTCACTATGAATAAATTCTTTTTATGCCATTTTTGACTGTTATGATGTGTGATTAAAGGAGTTAAAATATATCTTTTGAACTTTCCTAAAATTACCATTTGAAAATGGATAATTATCAATCTTTTAAAAGACTATTTTTAGTTATTATTATGAATTCACACACATAATAAATTAACATAACCCTAATATTTTTTGCTTTCTTCTTTTTTCTGATATGTCAAAACTTCATCTTAGTTTATTTTTTAACCTTTGATTTTTCTATTTCATACCTCATTCTTTTCTGTGTAGAAATGAACAATATGACAATGTGTCATTTCATCATTTTTTTCACAGTCTCTGTGATTTCTCAGTATTACACTCATCACTGGAAACTGAAGAAAATTTCCAAAAAGTTTTCATCTTGTATTTGTTCTGATCTCTTTTTTTGTTATAAAAAAAAGTAAATAAAAATTACTGATGTACCAGGTGGACATAGGAATTTTTAACATACTAAAAAATAAAACTGGTATAATCAGTATATTTCAATGCAGATAATGAATCAGCAGCTAGCGCCACACAGATAATCTGATCATCTAAAAATGAAAAGGAAGAAAGGATAAGGAAAGAATAGAATAAAATAATAATATATAAAGCCTGTAACTGGAAAAATTATCTTTGGTCATAATAATGTACGCCCACTTTAAAAATTCATTTCAGGTTGTGTGCTTCAAAATTAGAAACCATGATCAAGGGAAAACATATTGATTTATAATTAAAGTTGATACCTTACCTTTTGTTAAATTATAACCGAAAACAGCACCTTAATACCAGGAATTTATGTGGATAGCATACATCGTGTTATTATAAGATGTTGATGTATTTAGGAATGTCACAAATTTAATGAAGGTTGGAGAATCATGTGCTTTTAGTTTATTATTCTGAGTTTTCATATTATGCTAAACAGAACATTTAAAATACAGTTTCGGTTAACTACAAAGAAAAACTCCATAAAATAAATCTGTTTGGGATATGGGATTGGGTGTGGTGCTGAACGGCAGCTTCCTGCTTTAGCATACATTGTTACACGGGTGGTGCTCTCCCCTGCCCACGCCAGTGGTCCACAGTAGTTTTAAGAAGTGGGATGAAAGCATATGACTTCACTTTAGATAGAGAAGCCATCAAAACCTTTCCTTTCTGACCTTCTCTACCTCCATCCACCACTCTGCAGTCTTTTCATATTACTATACCTCACTGAACAGATAGTGTTTAAGGTGAATTGTGTTGATAAATAAAAGGTAACACCCTTTGAATCATTTATTCTTGTTACGTTGGATTCCCTTGAGAAGTTCGGTGCCATGAGAAATTGTATTTGTAATTATTGGGAGGATTTTTTTAAAAAGCATGCTGTGACTTAAGTGAAAATGATATTCTTTGTACTTTACAATCAAATTGATATTCAATTAAACTGATTTTTGTATGATCCAAATATCAACATAATATCAATAATAAATCTTGCATTGTTATAAGAAGAGCATAGAGAAATTAATATCTCAATAAATTCATCCCAAATTTTATTTCAGTATTTTTGTTCAGTAATAGCATTGAACAATTATAATATGTCCCTTGCAGTTACCCATCTCGTACCTTAGTGCTTGAATTACGTAAAGATCTACCTGAGATAGAACTCCTGTGTTGTATATTGTGATCCTCTTAACCACTCACTCCCTCTTTGTCCATATGGTTTATAAAACTAATGTATTTGAAACATTTCTCACTTAGAGTTCATGGATTATCATTCATGTTGTGGTTTGAAGAATTCTTTTAAAAGTAAAATTTATACTAAAATGAAACCAAACAAACAAAAAAACTTACTTTTTCTGATTTCTTTTATTATACTTAGATTTCTTACAGCTTAATCTTAATACATCAGCCAGTATGGAGCTATTAAAATGTTCATTTATAGCATATGCTACTTTGTTCAAACCCTCTAATTAATATCTCCATTTCACTCAAAATCTCAAAGTCCTTATTATAGCTTAAAAAATTCCTACATACTTTTCTTTCTTTTTCTCCTGTTATTCTCTCCCCTGTTCATTCAGTTCCATCTTCACTGGCTCGTTGATAGTCCTAAAACATTCCAACTTCAGGATGTTTTCACTCTCTGTTTTCTCTGCCCCAAATGCTCTTTCTCCTGAGAACCACATGGCATTTAAGCACCTTTATTTTGAAAACTACATTGATGCATTATTTATCTATTCCTGCATAACAATATTAATACAACTTTAACAGCTCAGAACAACACATTTATTTTCTCCAAATTTAAGAGAGTTAAGAGTCTAGTTATGGCTTAGCTGTGTCCGCTGCAGAGCTACAATCAGGCTGCCAGGGCTGGAAGTCACGCTAGAGGCCTGGTTGAGGAAGGGTCTGTATTCTTGCTCACGTGTCGGCAGTATTCAAATGTTCATGGGCTTTTGGAGTGAGAGACTCAGTTTCTTGGCTGGAGTCTGCCCTCAGCTTCTTTCCACATAGGCCTTTCTGACATGGCCATTTTTTCCCTCAAAGATAGAAATGTAAAGGCATTACAATCATATATGATATAATCACAGAAATGATGTCCTGCTCCCTTTGGCATACTCTGTTTATTATAAAAAGGTTGTAGGCACTGCTCAAATTCAAAGAGAGGGCTGATCACAAGGGTAAGAGTACCAGAAGTTAGAGATCATGGGGCCATCTTAGAGTACATTTATCATACTTAACTGCCATTCTTAAGATGTAACCACCTTGAACTTCTAATTCTCCTTATTCTCTTCAAGTTTCTTTTATCCATAATACTTACCAACTTCTAACATACTGTCTAATTTTTTTAATTGTGATTATTTTGAAGATAAAGATTAACAGAAATCTTTCCCCACTCTGTGGAGATCAGATTTCCAAAAAGACTCCTGGCTCTGTTTCTGGAAAAAGCTGAAGACTGTATCAGCTCTGTTATGAAGATTATTGTTGCTAATAATAAGGCTTGATTAGTAAAATCCGTTGGACTAGGAGGAAATGTAAATGAACTATAAACACCTGATGGGCACATCCTACTTTGCCTTCTGTGAATATCTTGAGTCTTGTTTTAAGGCAGAACAGGGCTGGCCCACAGTTCATGCACCCACCCTATGTCAACCTCATCTCCTTATACTTCAACTGTCTGCTGTGTGCCTGTTGCAAGGCCCCCACTGGAAGCTGTCCAGCTGTGATTTCTGTCTTACAGCCTTCTGAGTGGACAGCGCAATCTATTGAGTCAGAACATTTAGTAGAAACCAAAAAGATCCCCTGAGAGGCTTTATAGTTGTTACCTACCTCCCTTTCTGGAACATTAACTCCACAAGGGCAAGAAATTTTGGTTGTTTTGTTCCCCAGTAGCTCTGATAATATCCATCCCTCCCCTGGTTCCCCCATACTAGGGATATAGTGGCTCCTTTTTTTGCATTCATTCATTCTCTCCCATTTGGGTTCAGAGCACTTTCATCACAGGTATAACAAATGCCCTGCTTTAAACTCCTTTTGCTTCCATTATCTAGGGTATTTTTACTTTTCTGGTTAGTGCCTGATTGGTACACCAGCCACTACTCCTCCAGCCTCTGACTGAGTTCCAAATTCCAACTTCTTTTGAGAGAGAATCTAATTGTTTCATATTTGGTCAGGTGTCCACCCTGAATTTGTCATCTATGAACACAGAAACAGGGCCATGTAGTACGGAAATGGCTGATGAGAACAATGAAGGGCTATTTCAAAAAAAGAGGCAGGTATTTTGAGCTGGGCTTGGGTATTTAATATTCTTACTGAGTTGTCAAATATTCTATTAATACATTCAAGCAAAACAAGCCTGGATCAAAAGCACATAAATCTATGCACGAACAAACTTCATTGGTTTGAAAACAATTTTTCAGGTTAAGAAAGTCACACATAAATCCCTGATTTCCTCATCTTGCTAAGCTTTGTCACCTATACCAAGATTCAGAGGTGAAACTTGTGAAATGGTTTCAAGTGGTCATCTCAGAAGTTTCTTTAACCTCATATTTATACCTGCAAATCAATTCTGTGACATAAACCTGTGTGTGTGTAATCCAATTTCCTTTTAGGCTCACTTCCATCTGAGCCTTCCACTTGCTGCAATATATTATCAGAGTATCAGACAGTCTGAATAATGCTTGAATGCTACCAGACAGTGGTTCTACCTATTACAGAATAAACAGGTCATTAATTTTCATATTTAGTGCATGCTTTGCACATACAGAATGACTTTTTATTAATATTGTGTACCTGAATTTTTGCAGTGTGTGAGTCCGATTCCTTAACAAGAAAACCTAGCTACCCCCTAAGTGTCTTAAAATTATTTTTGTATTTCTGGAAATATTCCAACAAATACTTTTTGACAACCAACTGGATCATTGAAATAAAATAATAGATTGTGATGGTTTAAAACAGAATTTCACAGACATCATTTCCTAGAGATCATCTAAAGGGGCCTAAGTCAGCCAAATAATGTAAATATTGGACTTTATTTAATAATCATTTCACAAATGTGGTACCTCAGCACAATCGTATTACATTGATGAAGACTTCAAGTGCAATTACTAAAAGACTGAGCACAAGTCCATGAGTGGCATGCAGCTACTTGTCTCCTGGCCTAGAATAAATGCTGACAGATGCAAACCTGTGAAAAGGCTGCACATCACACAATACATCCTATGTCAGAGCCTAAAACCTTGCTTTGGACATTTCCCTAAGAGAAAATGTTATGTAAGGCTAAAGTTCACAAGCTAAATTGTAGAAACCATTAAGCCTGTGATATTAGGTCATAATTCTTCCCTAATTCAACAATTGGGGCAGGGGTGCTTTGAGATAGTTTCCTACCCCTTTCTCAGCCATAAGTGTGACTCTAGAAAATTTTGCAAAGTGGATGTAACTTATCTCTTGCATCTTACTCTCTCTTTTTGTTCATCTCTTCACATCTTCATAACTCTCTTCTGCATACCTACGGCCTTCATACTAACATAAGCCTCCCTCTAGCACAGTGATGTTAAACTTTTTTCATGTCATGGCACATATAAACTGATTACTAAATTATGCAGCACACCCAAAAAGTACTTTATTTTTTGCTGATCTGACCAAAAAAAAAAGATATTTTGATTCATTCACACTGGATGGGTGCTGTTGTGTTGGCTGTTGTCATTTTTTTATTTGACAATCCAAGGGAAAAGAGGTCAGTGCCCCTGACTAAACAGTCAGGTATTGTATGTTTTGAAATTCCTTGTGGCACATGGGTTGAAAATCGCTACTCGAGTGCATTCTACACAGACATGCTTTCAGCCGAGGATGGCATTCCATGGAAGAGTGTGTCATGCTTCAAAATTACTTTTTTAATCTACTTTCATCCTGATTAAAACTACCACTTCCTCAGCATAACAGGTAAACAGTGACACAGTAAATAGTATACATTCTAAAAAACTAAGGATGTTTTACATCTTTTTATAAATAGTCTAGTCTCACGGAGATTCGTATTAATTCAAATAATCTTATCCAGAAATTTATGTTGCCTCAGTTACTAATTTTCTTTGTGCAATAGTTTCACATAAGAATAGGCTAAACACTCACCTACTTCTTCACTCCTAAATCCACTGAAGTTTGAATTCCACTCATACATTCTCATTGATATTCTGTTATTAAGGTCAGTAATAATTTTTCAGTTGCTTAATTCTGTGGTCATTATTCAGCTCTGCACATGACTGTTCTGAAGTTTTTCACATAGTTAAATACTAACTCTTCCTTGAAAAAAAATACCTTTTCTCTTGGTTTCTATAACTCCTAAAACTCATCCTATTTCTCTGGACAACTCTTCAAAGTCTTGAAGTCTTTGTAGTCTCATAAGTTTTCTGCTGTTCTTAAATTTTTTTTTTGTAATTGCTACAAAGAAAACTTATCAATACTCATTCAATAAATTGAGCTTTTCATTGAGGATATGGAAAGATGCATGTCCTTATTATCAAAGAGCTGAGAGTCTAGTGAGGAAATCAAACAGTAAAACAAGACATTTTACTACAGTAAGGTGGGTATTATTATAGAAATGGGATTATCAAGCTGTCCTCTTAGTTAAAGTTCTTTAACGGCACTACACTATACTCAAGTCAAGACTTCTGAGGATACTTTACCCATTAGGTATCATTTATTGTCCCTCCCCCAAAATGCACCTTGTGTTGGGGTGCAGAAATAGCCACAAGATCATATGTGTCTTGTGTGTCTCAGCTTCAGTGGCCATGATGAATGTCATTAATTGCTTGCAGCACTCATTTCTCCTGAATCAGGAACAGCTACAGAATTTCTACAGTTAGGGGTTGGCACTGAAGTCTTACAGGCTACCCCTTGCTCCTATCAATGGTCCAGATGGAAATGGACTTTTTTCTCAGCACAGCTATTTCCAATTCATAGAAGTGGACATTCAAGTTGGAACTCTCTGCCGCCCCTGTTCTAGCTCACCTGACTCTATAGGACTCTACGACCCTCCCCAAACTTCCTCCTTTTGTGTTCTGTGTGGAGCTCATTTTATCCTAAAGTTTGATGGCAAAGGATATTTTTTAACATAATCTTCAGAGAGAAATGAATTGTTTTATGACTAGCGACTGAGCTGAAAAGGGGGAAAAAATGTGCAAGACCATGGACTTTGTGACACTTCTTTATGACGTGGTTAAGCTCTTCTTTCGCCCACAGCAGCTAACGATTTTCCTGTCTACTCTTGTGTGGTCTACATTCATGCATATGACTTCTTCTGTTTGGAACATTCATTTACTCCTCTGCTTGGCTAATTCCTTCCTTCTTTTTAAGAGTGCAGCCCTCCAGTTTCTCTGCAAAGCTTTCTTGGATCTCCCTTCTCCTCAACCCACTCTCTGCTAAGAGGCATTCATCCTTGACCCATTTTAGGGACTCTTCTATCAGAGTGCCTTTTGAGTTGTCATTGACACCTCTGCCTCTGACACTAAACTCAATTTTGTATCTCTTATTGCCACTATCTAGCATGGTTTGGCATATACGGGGATTTTTATTGAATGAAATAGCAAATAATTGACTCTTAACTGAGTGTATAAAGTAATGAAGTGAAAACATTCAATCTTATTAGAAAAAAAATTTTGCTAGTCTGTTTTAGAATATAGTCATGTGCTAACTAAAAATGAGCTGCATAAATGACCATGGGCTCCTAAGATAGTAATGGAGCTGTAAAATTTCCCCACTTAGTGAGCGATCTACATGCTGGCCTCAGGCTATGGCTTGTGATGCTATTGGCTGGAGATGTCTGGGGGTACTCACCTGGGCCCTACTGTGCTTCCCACAGACATCTCCCCTTTCTACACCAACATTACATACAACTGGACAAATCCTTGTGGTTCTTATTACAGTTTGCAAGGCACCTGTCAGCAATAACCATTAGGAAGCAGAAGAAAAATCAAGTGTATGACTTACAGGCCCTAGAGCTCACAGGGCACAGCGGGGCAGGGCAAGGTGAGATGGTGGATAGAGAGAGGAAACAAAGAGGGTGTATAGGTCTGGGGTTCTGCTTTTATTGGGCTCCACAGTGGGGGCCTAGCGTTTTGCAGGTTCACTCTTTATAGGTGAATTTAAAACGTAAGAGTGAGAATTTAAAGTGTGGGAAGAAAAAACAAACAAACAAGTTAGCCCAGTGGCCAGTTATCCAAATCAACTGAGGTCTCTGAAACAAAGAAGCCCCACTGAGGGGGAGGCCACCTGACTCTTTGTCTAGTCCTGTGGTTGGCATTGTGTTAGTCGAGACAGCCTTTCATGCGCCTGCTGTCTGTATGAAATGGATGCCTTGGCAATGAAAGCTTAAGTCAAACACTTAAAAGAAAAGTCCGTTGTCAGGGCTTACACTGCCATTACTTACCTGTTTGTGGTGATGCTGGTATAACCAAACCTACTGTGCTGCCAGTCTTATAAAAATATAGCACGTACAACAAATACAGCAGTAGGCTACGTCACCTAGTGTCGTGTAAATACACTCTGTGATGTTCAACAACAATGGAATCACCTGACAGTGCATTTCTCAGAATGTATTAAGTGGTACATGACTGTACACTCATTTCCTTTGTTTGGGTACACAGTATATTCAAACTTCAATAGAACTGTGAGTCTGTATATTGGGGTAATTGAAATATATGACAGTGGCTATTCCTACATGTGAAGGGTATATATATATATGTTTGTGTAAATATATATGTATATGTACCTGGGGGGGAGAGAACTCCAAGTTATGTATATTAATAAAATATAAATATAATTTGGGCTGTTATTGTTTCATCATATTTTGTCACTTCAGTGTTTGAAATTTTAATGAATTTTAAAGAAAAATATTTTCCATTTCAATAAAAAGATTTATAAAAGGATGCTATTCTGTCTAAACACTTTGCATACCATTTATACTTTTCTGTTTTCTAAAATCAGGACATATCTGAGAACTTGCGGTAACAGTAGTTTCTCTCTAGATATGATACTGATTGCTCTGAGGACAGAACACAGTAACAGCCAGACACAGCCTCTGGAGTCAGGTTAGGTTCAAAAGCCGCTAACTTGTCTGCGTGGCCTTGAATAAGTTCATTGATGTCTCTTTGGCTCCCTTTCATTATCTTGAAAGTTGGAATAATAATGACACCTACTTTACAATTTTGTTTAAGGAACAAATAGGTGATTCACATTAAGGCTTTAACCCAGTACTGGCGCATATTGTTCAATAAATATTAGTGACTGGTGTTGGTAGAATAAAAATCTAATTCAGTCTGTATAATACTTTATATCTGTTCTGATAGCTCTGATAACCTTGTTGAATTGCTTTCTTTCTCCTGCCGTCTCTTAAAGACTACTGTTTTACAATGTAAAATTTTTCAAGCCTTCATGTCAAAACTTTTATTTTCAATTCTATTCAATGTGCAAAGTAAGACTAAGAGAACGGTATGAAACAACAACCTTCACTTATTTTATTAACACCAGAATATCTTCAAACTCCCCCCCTCACCCAAAAAAAGCACCAGAATGTCTCTCTGAAGAGAATCAGTTAAAATCATCCAAATTAATAAACTCAAAGTCCAAATTAACATCACTACTGTGTTTAATTTATTCAACTACAAATACGTTTGGAAATATTTTTATTGTTATTCTCATCCAATAAATATAATACTTGCTTATTGTAGAATTTTTAATTGTAAAAATTTTTAAAATCACATATAGTTCCACCAACCAGATGAAACAGTAGTTAACACTTAGATCCATAATCTTTTAGTATTTTTAGGGTTATACTTTCATGTTTGCATTCATATACATTTTTAAAGCTTAGCTTTCAAGAGGAGAAAAGAATGCTAGGAGGAGGACAAAGGGGAAAGAGGACCAAAGGAGAAGTTTGGATAGTCTTAAACCTGCTTAAAGATGGAGTAGAGAGTGATGAGCTCTAAGAAGTTCAAAGAGAAAAATGTGACAGGCAGATAAGTGTGTGATGAACAATTTGGATACTAAGTTCAGAGCACAGGGAAGAGCCCATCCACTGGAGATCCCTTTACCATGAAAAGTAGAGACAAGACAGAAAAAGTTAAAACATATAATATATAAAATCATATATGTAACACGTCTATAATTGGTAGAGGGAGGAAGCTATAAAAATTGAGAAAGTTCTACTTCATAGATTCTGTTGGAAAAGAATGCACCATGATTTGCAGACTGTGAATAAACTTCCAGTCATCATCTATTAACTGAAAATTTTTAAAAATCTGCAAAGGAATATAAGGAACAGGGTCAATACATATATAAAACAAATTAGGGGGAGAGACTGTTTTAATTATCATCCGGTAGCATTTACTACCACAGAAGCAAATGTATTCATTAGTTAAACAAATTTCTACTGAGTACAAAATGCAGCATGTTCAGTTTTGAAATGTTTATCTGTTTTAACCACTGGAATCTGTTTTGTAAAACCAGCATCCTTAGAGAGCTATTGCTGGAGTATGTAATCATTTTGGCATAAAACTTAATGCCTAAAAATGCGGTTTGATTTATTGCATGATTTCTTTATCTTTAGTAAGCAATGGTTTGTGATGAAACAGATGAGCCATTTAATCAGCTTTTAAAAATGCTTGCAATGATGTATTCTAGGAAAATGCCTCTATTTTCTATGGTAAGGCATCTCTTAATCATACCGGACAGTTTCATTGTATCTGCAATAAAGGAAATGAACAATGGAAACATTTATGTAGTGTCTGATTGTCTGGGGATGATGATCTGTGAGATGCAGACCTATTATTTAATGCTTTGGGGATTCCCTTCTCTTCCTCCATCATTCTTTTGAGCTCTGGTTTCTGTACTAATCATAGGGAGAAAACACAAGCATTTATGTTATTTCTGGATTGGAAAATTAGACTTGTACTTAACAGTTAAATAATATTCTTAATTAACTAAAAATAGAGTTGGTTAAATTGCCATGAGTAATCCCTGTGGCATTTTCTCCTTTTTAGTAAAGAAAATGGCCCATAACTCTGGGCACTCAGGACATTTATATGAAACCCTTCCAATTTGCAGGTTTGTGATGCTAGGTTTTGAATATTTATGGTGCACTGTACCTCTGTGATGGTGATTTATTTTTACTGAGTCTCATGGGTTGCAAATTGTCTTGCCAAGTTCAGGGGAGGATCAGAAGAGGAAAGGAAAGCTGAATGCTATTTTGTTCCCTGTTGAGCTAATTAGGAATCTAGGGCTTATTTAGAAGGCTTCAAATCTCAGACTCCCTCTTAGTCAATTAGTCTAGCCCAGGATCTAATTTAGACTGTATTTAGTATTTCATCAGGTAAAACAGGACAGATATATCCCTAAGTCCCAGACATCAGAGGGGGGAAAAAAAAGACAGGTGAGAATGACTCTGGTATTCTGGTGGAGTGGGAGATTAGTTGGGAAGGAGGACATCTTTTATGGTAGTAAAGTAAAAAGAAATGTAGGATTCATAGTGGAAAGTGTCATATAATGTACAATAACCTGATCTACTAGAGAGCTGGAACTTCCATATGATTGGGGACACTAGATCATCTGCCATTGACATTGTTGTTCTTATAATCCACAGGCCAACTTTTATTTTTATTTTATAGAATCTAAGATACCTTTCTAATAGTCTAACAGTGGCATACATTATTATTATTTTGATATAGTAAATTAATTAAAATGAGTTATATTTTCATCTCTTTAAGAACTGGTGAGCACTTCATTGTCTTTGATTAAGATAGGAAAGCAGCTTTGCTTTCATCATCAACACATTAAGGTGTAAACTGTTACTTCCACATAATGGAAAGATTTGCTTTCTTTGTGTTGTATTTTTTTTTATCAGTTTTTGTTTCAGAATATACCTGAATGGGGTGAATTGGGGGCAGGGGTTTATGCAGTGTCTTTAATACTGTGTACAAGGCCACATAAAGGATTTTAAACAGGTGAACAATACAAGGTCCCTGTTCTAGGAGAAATTACCCCCCAGAATAAGGGAGAGAATGTTCATAAACATACAATCCTGATGCAAATATTCTTTTTTATATTTCAATATGTCTTTAAACAAGTAATCACCTGGTTTCAAAAATCAAGTTGCTAGGCAAAGGTACACATTAAGAGTGTTAATTCCCTCTTATTTTTGACACTTCTTATATGTCCTTTCCACTATTTCTTTTCAAACATAAATATACATATTACTTGTTTCCTCCTTTTTTTATACACATAACTTACAATGTATATACCATTTTGCTGCTTATACAAGACTTGCTATGAATTTTGAGCAAAATATTTAAGGGACAAAAGAGCAAAATTACTTTTAGCTAAGAAGAGTTGAGGGATGTTTCAAGGATGAGTTTTTGTTTGAGTTATGACCTAAAATATGGTGAGGCAGGAAAAGAGCATTTTATACAGGAAGAATATCAAAAGCCTAGAGGCAGGAAAGTGGGAAGTCAGGGAATGAATGATTAGAAAATACAAAGAGTTCACTGAACTATAAATGAAGAGGTTAGTGGGAGACAAAACTGGATGAGTACTGTAGGGGGAATTGTGGGTATTTTTTCCTGCTGGAAACTTGAAAGTTCCTGTGCTTTGGAACAAATATACAGATTGTGCATTCCTGGAGTTGGTTAATTTCTACATTTCGATGACTGCTAAAATCTCATTTGACTAAACTCAATGGCTTTTATATTACTACGTAAAATATTTAAAACTCTGTTTAAAGCTTACTTGGCCTGTTTTGATCACAGTGTAGCTTCTCTCTTCGAAACTCTCCAGCCATGATCACTACAAACTCTTCTCGACTTTGTGTCAAATACCGTTTATCCTATCCATAGCTATGGGTCATGGGCCAACACTAGAAAAACAGAGATTCTTCCAAGTCCCAAGCAGAGAATAAAACAGATGCATCTGAATTGATTTAACTGTTTTCTGTATCTTTTGGGGGGAAATCTAACCCATAGGATTTCTATGTAACCAGGGTCCATCAATTTTAACTAGATGCACTCTGGATCTCCAGATGATATATAATAATAAGGTAGTATAGAGAATAATAATACTGTAGTTGCTTAGGAGAACAAAGAAACATTGATTTAATTTGGAGATTACTTTCCTAATGATTTAGATCTAGTGAGTAGGCTTGTAGAAACAATCCCTTGAAATATGACCATTCTCTGCACATTAAGACTAAAGAGATTTTTTACATCTAACTCTTTATTTTTAGACTATATAAATTATAAATAACATATAATAGAGTGAACTTTTAAAGTAATATAAGAAATTTCTTTCAGCTGTCCTCATTCTCTCCCAAATTTCTATCCTTCCAAACAACTATGCTTGTTTTATTAAATTTTTTCTTCCAGCTCAGATTAATGAACTTGGTAAAATATAGTAGCACTATCATTATCTACACTTAGGGTCCTATACCTTACTTCTGTAATTCAAGAAATTAAATAATTTTATTTTAAAAATATAGCTATGATAATATAATTGGCAGGTGATACAGTTTCTGCTTATTATTGTACTTATTTATTTTATATTGTACATATTTGGCTTACCATGCATTTTTCCCTGAAGCTTTTTACCCTATAATGGGGAAGGTTGTGATTACTTGGATATTTAGCTCCTTCTCTAATACAGTCTCAGTTTTATTGATTAATCATAGGTACTCTTTATTCCTTTTATATGACATTGTTTCTAAGTTGTTCAATGACCACTATAACTTTCTGCCCTGGCCCCTAGAATGAAGACATGTGCAAAGTGGGGACTGGCTCTTAATGACTACCAGTTAGCAGTGAAGCATCATCAGACATTTCTGTTTTTTCCTGCAGCATTTAGTGTTAAAACTTTTGATGTTAGTAATTACAAAGTGATAATTTACCCCCAAAACTGTGCTTAAAGATACACACACACACACATACACACACACATACACACACACCATATATATATATATAGAGAGAGAGAGAGAGAGAATATATATATATATAGTATCTATATATAGAGTATAGATATAGAGTATATATATATATATATATATATATATATATATATATATATATTCCAATATCTGATTCAATCTCTAAAAGCTTATAATGTAAAATACTGGTCTGTAGAAAGAATTAGAATTTGAATTAAATTTTCCCTATCTAAAAAACCTCAAGAAATCCATGCAAAATCTTCTCTTGTGATGAGACTGTAAACCACCTAAGGTAACTTTTTACCAAGGCTAACCTTTGTTCATCATGTCTCATTTCTAATCCAAAGCTGTAACCACCAATCCAAACATATTTCATATGAACTTTTCTCAATTCCAGTTCAATTCCAAGTAGTTTTCTACCTTTACAGGCCTACTTTAAAAACTCCTAGCCCTGGCTGGGTGATTTTTTTTTTTAATGGTATAGCAAGAGACTTTGTTCCACTTTTATTTTTGATAGTAAGTAATTGGAAACACCTTAAATGTCCAGCAACAGGAAATGTGTTTTAAAAAAATCACAGAACCATAGTTTAAGTCAGAAAACAGAATTGTGAGCAACCATTTACATGTTGTACAAGTATTTAATGACATGAAAAGTTCTAATTGCACATCCACCTTCTATCTGTCATCCCTTGGCTGAAGACCCCGCTGAAGACCCCTCTGATTACCCTCTTCTGATTTCCCTTTTCTATAACACTGTTAAGATTCTAATGTCTCTCTCTGGTGGGGGTACCTCTCCATGAAGTGCATCTAATAAACTTAGTTTTGTTTGATCAACAGGCTTTTCAGATGATCTTTTTGAGAGAACTGACAGTCAACAGATGAAAAGAAAATTCTTAAGAACCCAATCAGATGCCTTCATCCTGTCAGTTGTCTTCCCTTTTTTCCAGCATGAAGACACAGTAAAGTCAACAGATGGGAGTCTCACTTTTCCCGTGGAGATCAGCGTTACCTGAACGCTGTCCACCTGGTGACTTTCCTAATCTTAGCTTGAATGCTATATGCTCACCTGTGACATAATGCCCAGACCTGTCCTACCGAAGTGAGCACCTTATATCTCTGGGTATTGATCTTGCATGATAGAAACTGGCTGACATTCCCTGGCCTAAATTATTCCTTCCTTTGTCTCCTTTTATGGCAGTCAATTCAAGCTGATTAGAAATAGATCCAGCTGGCATGATGGACAAAATGTCATTAATAGATAAGATATAGTTATAATTCTTTTATGGTTTACCAGGCCCACAGCCTAAAAAAATCAGCTAACCCCACTGAATTTATTTTCTCATTTTGGAAAAAAAAAACTTAATATTGTGAGAATTAAATTATTTTCAGAACAGTTTTAAAGCTTCTCGCATGGATCTGAGCATGTTGCAAATGTTCAGGAACTATTGGGGTTCTTTGTTTATCTTTTTTCTTTAACCATATTAAATCTCTGAAATTGCTCTGTAGAACACATTCTTACATGCCCTAGACAAAACTGTAAGGTTTTTTTTTAAGCCTAAAAAACGAGTGAGGTTTGTTAAACAGATTTATTCAGTTCAATGTTATTCAGATATGTTAATTTGCAGAAACATCCACACAGAGTTAAGTGATAGCAAGTTAAATGATTGATGAAGCACCCTGATTAATTTACAAATATTTCTGATTGGTTTATTAACATAAATGTTGCTTTAAAATTATACTAAAATATTAACCTAAAATTTTGATTTATTTGAAAGGCATACTGCTTTCAAACAGAAACACAAATTGCTGTTGTTCTTTTAGAAGATGCAGAGAGCTAAAAATATATACACACGTCTGGCTGGGAAAATAAGGACCAAATTGCCTAAGGACCAAATGGCACTCCATACAGTTTCCTACATAACACAGATTCACTTGACTTTCCTATTCCATGTCTTCTTTGGCATGAAGTTAGCCCAGACAAATTGCTTGATATTTTATACAGGTCCAGAGAGATTCACCTTCAACAGAAACCATCAACAGATAGTTCATGCCCTTAATTGTGAAAGTCTTTGCCTCAAATATCTTCATCTTGTGTTTCTATCAATCCTAGACTGTTGTCCGAAGATCTTTACTCAGTCCTAATCGAGCCACCCCTTTGTAAGCCTGTGTTAAACCAAACTTTCAATTTTCAGTAAATTCTGGCCTTTTGTTCCCTCCTCAGAGGCAGTACTGTCTCTCTGGAGGTGACAACCTTCTTTAGGCCAGTAGCTACTGTCTCAGCTTGGTCTCAACAACAACTTGTGCTGGTGGTGTTTGGGGAGCTGGTGTTCAATGGTATTAAAGGCACAGATCTAGCAGAGGCTTCCTGAGTTTACATCTCAGTTCTTCTACTTACTACCTGTGTGACCTGGGGCAAGTTATTTAACCTCTCTGTGCTTCAATTATCCTTATCAAAAAATGATAATACCTAATTTAGAAAGCCACTGTATGGATTAGTACAGTTACATATGCAAACAACTTTAAGCAGTAGCTGGCATGTAGTAATAGAAGTATATATCATTAAATGATTTAAAGTAGTATAATTATTATTATTACATTTTAAATGTCCTTATGCATTTAAAATATTTTATATGAAAAATAATTATGCTTGTAACTTTTCCATGACCATATTATTGTGTAATCTGGCATAACATGTACTAATATAATGTAACATTGGAATATGTTTCTTAAAAAAATTGTATCATTTTCACTTCTCAAATTCTCTAAAATGAAGACATTTGACTTTTTATTTTTTTCACAGACATGGTCATATTTGCCTTGTGTCTTAGACAATTTTTAACCCTTAGATTAATTTATTAATAAGATGAAACATTGTTAATAGAGAATAATTTGAAGATTTAAAATGTATATGTGTATGTGCGTGCATGCGTTTGTGTTCATTGTAGAACAGAAATCACTCTAGATTCCTGTTAGAAAATGACAAGAAAGGCTTTAGGAATATTTCAGTAGAGGTAAAGACTACTGCAGTAAAAGAGGGAAACTGAGCTCAACTCCACTGGAAAGAAAGGTGCAAAGGTTTTTAAGTGCTGGGATAAGCTAATGGGAAAGTACCTGAGGATGTTGGTGGGGACGTTGGTCATTGTGGTTAGACCATTTGCGTTTGATCATTTGTACTTACTGAAGGTAGGTTCCTACCCTCCCACAGAGACAGAGAGCTGGGTCCTATCTGTTTTGTTGATTGCATTCCAGAGGAATGGCCCCTAGTTCCTTTGGAGAGACATTTCTAGGTTTTAAAATTACTGAGACTAGGAGATTGACATCTCAAAGGGGAGGGGAACAAATTTACAAATGCAAGCTTTCTAAAGTAACTACTCGAAGAAAAGGGGGTTCAAAGGCATGTAATCATGATGAAGTCTGTCTAAAGTTTAGTCAAGCTGAGGGGATCCTAAGGTTATGGTGGTAAATGTACAAGGTGGGGGAAAGTTGGCTTACAGTTGTGAGTAGGCAAAACACAGTTTATTTTGTATTATTATTTATTAATTACTGTATTATTTTCCATATGAATAACTTATAAACATACGTTTGCCTCACGCTGTATATGTATATAACTATTTTTTAAAGGAAAGCTGTGGGCTTTTACACCTGCAAGAAAAATGTTCACTTTAACCTTTATCATTATCATTAAGGAAGCATATCCTTTAGTTTTCCTGCCTTCTTATATCCCACTTACCAAATTTAAATTCTGTAGTTGTGTGTAGACAGATTTCAAATGTAACTTATTTTATATGCAAGGAAGAAAATATTTCTCTAGATGTAACCCAAATATACCAAACAGAGGTTGCCACAGAACCATCGATGAGATCTTAAATATCAAGAAAACCTATTTCTTCTTTCCACTTACAAGGAGAACACAAGGGTAATAAAAGGAACAGAGAGTCTGTATGAGCTTAATGTTAATGTTTGTCTGAAAACTGTGACGTAAGCCTGACCCTCCAAGGAAGAAAGAACGTACAACATTAGTAAACAGAGTTTCTCCACCCACATGTTCTGGATCTCAGCTGCTGCTTCTGGAAACTGCTTCCTCTTGTTCACTCTCCATTGTGTGGTATGAATATGTGCAAACATAAAACTTCATAGCAAAATAATCTTTAGGAAGCTTCAAGAGTTAAAGGGCAAATTTGGGAATAATTACCAATAGTCATAAAAGTATTCAAAAACTCTTTCTCTACCTTAATTATAAAGATTCCTTCACTTTCTATGCTGGGGTTTAAATATTTTCTATTTTTTAGATGGCTGTTTCTTAGTTGTTTAGGTTTGAGGTGATGGCTGCAGTTGCCTCGCCCTTCAGTTTAGTTTTAACGTAATCACAGTGTCTGGGAAATTCTTGAGAATTTCCATGATGGAATAAGAATGTGTGTTATATGAAAAGCCCCAAGTTTTTACCACTAACTGGTACCTAGACTTCATTTTGTTTTAATTAGGACAACTTCCAGTAGATAACAATAGGGTAGCAACCCCAATCTCTTGGTATCTGAATTATATATCACCAGTTTACATCTTAACTGATGGTCTTTCACTGCATTGCGCCTACCAAAAGCTCTTAGCTTTCGAGTCACACTCTTCCATCCCGGGACCAGTTATTGCCTCTATACACATTTCTTATGTCCAAGTCAAAGAAGGATCTTAGGAGAGCATTTTCATATCTAGCATTCGATATAGGTAGTTCAAGACAAGAATCTTTACCTTTTTTGGCTATACTTACCTAAAAAAAGCTATTTCATTTGTTCATTGACTAATTTGTTAATAAACATATGATCAATCTCTAAACTTATGAAAAGTATGATAACTTCTTAATTATAAACAACTGTGAATGTAGTTTTTAACAAGCTCTATATAATCATATCTTAGTGTATGAAATTTCCCTAATTATTTCTTGAGAGAATATTTTTCACACAACCCACGCTACAGATTTTTCTTTAAAATCTTGAGAATAACTATCTTCAATTAAGAAACCCTCCCAATGTTTTTAAATCATTACACACTGGTAATATTTTACAATGTGTAACTTAAATTCCTTATAATTGTTTCTCTTGCTCAGGACCTAGAGACCGATACCTCATTTTCCCTTTAAAAACATTTCTTTATAATTTGAGGGCTGTTATAAAGTTGTCTTCAGATTTCTCTTTCACTAAGAGCAAAGTTTGTAGGATTATTGAATATAGAGCTTTCTCTCCTAAATACCAAAGGGCAGCAACCTTTGGTGTGGAATTTCTTTATGATCTCCCAATTTTTCCTAAAAAAGAAAATCATGCAAATTTTGCAGTCTGAAACACAATATTGCTTGCTTACCAGTTTGTTTTTAGAAAATAATGTTTTAAATTACCTTCTGAAGTAAAATGCTTTGTTCTTCTATCCAAAGAGTATAAATGTAAAACTGATATGAAGTCACCAAATGGGGTTTCTGGGCATTTCTTCTTCAAGTCACCAAGTGTCTGTGGCTACTGGTGACCATAATGATCCCAATTTCTGTTTTTCTTCTTTAGGGTCTTTTTAAAACTATAATTAATTATTCTCTAGGAAAACAAAATAAAAACAAAATCAACCACTTATTTTTGCCTGTAGCTATTTCCAACAGGATCCACTGCTCTCCAATCACTGTAGTAACTGTCTATGAAGAGAGTCAAGTTTGGACTGAACTTGCATCTGCAATACTCTGGGCGAGACTTAATTACCCGTCGGGGGTGAGGAGGCCTTGCTGAGCTCAACTTGTATGGTGTACCCTTAACATAACGGCTTAAATTTTATTTTAGTTGATTGCCATTATGTATTTGCCATAATCCAGACAAACTTCTGGGGATGAAAATAAATAAAGCAAGGTCTTTGTCTTCATGTGACAAAAGGCTGAAGGAAATGAAAACATATAGACAATTTCAATACAGTGAGAACCATGTTTAGAGACATTGTAGGTAGTGAGAGATTATAAGAAAAATTGTTGGCTAACTCAGCTCAAAGGTAATGCCTGGGCACCTCAGAGGAGGCTTTGAGCAGGGATTTCCAAAATTCATAGAAGAAAGAGGATCATTCCAGGAAGAAAAAATTGTGGCAAAGAGCAACACATGCTCAGAGAAAAATAAGTAGCTTAGCATAACTAAACGGTAGGGTCTAGTGGAGGACGTGAAAACATAACACCAAAAAAGGAAGGCAGGGGCCAGATTTTAGAAAGTGCACATTGTAAACCTGGGCTTACCTTAATTTTTGCACTGCTCAAAAGCTAAGCATAGTGTTTCTATGTTTAAATAGTAGAATAAAAGTCAGATGAAGAATAATATTTTGTGACACATGAAATTATATGAAATTCAAATTCCAAAGTACATAAAGTTTTATTGGAACATAGCCACTCCCATTAGTTTACACATTGCCTGTTGCTGCTTTCACACGAGGGGAGCAGAGATGAGTGGTTGTAACCGAGACCATATGGCCTGCAAAACCCAAAACATTTACTATGTGTTCCCTTCCAGAAAAATTTTGCTGACCCTTGCTGTAGACCAAACACTTTGAGAATTTGTACTGTAAGAGGAAAAGAAGCCATGATGAGTTTTAAAGAAGAGGGTGTCTCACTGAGAGTGGTTGTGTAAACTATTTACTTGGGTGGCATATTTTGAAAACAGTGTGCATGCAGGCAACACCCATGTCCAGGCAAATTCAGGCATCAGCAGATAAGCAAGTTAAGACTTTATTCGTCCTTAACTCTGCTAGCAAGATGAAGACGATGTAAAGTATGACACACTAATGTCGGGAGAGGGAGCCATTCATACAGAAAAAATGCTCAGAGATAGCAACAAAACCATCATGTCCCCTTTTAGATAGGAAATAATGAGCCTCACACTGGAAGAGTTTAGCTATAGTTTATTTAGTAAACATAAATGGAAGGACTACTTTGAATCCCTTTGCCAAGGTGGTTGTTAGTGGTTGAGTTTCAGGTGAAGATTTTTTTGACCTACCTTTCTCTAATATGTTTCATAATTTGGTCAAATTATAATATAAGATTTTGTAATATCTTTTAGCAGCTTCCTTTGAGACATGCCAGCTACACGCTCAGCAATGATTGTTGTGTATGGGTGATTGCTGGCTCCTCCCAGATCCATGTCCTGCCTTTTCCTTGCTCCGCTCTGGACCGTGGGGACTGAACCCTGCTAATTACACTCCGGGGCTCTTTAACTCTATCTCCCACCTGGTCCCAGCCAGTGCCGGGCAGCAGTATGAAAGTGACAGAAGGGGGTTGAAGCTGGAGTTGTTCCCCTCTGACTGCTTTGGCCGGTGCCTTCAGCTGTGGTTGTGTCTTCTTTGTGGTTCCGCCTCCTGTTGGGAAGCTTCCACTGGAGTTCCAGTCCTGCCAGGACCTTGGCTCCCAGACTCTGGTAACCCCCTCCTCCCCCCCTAATCCCTTCTAACCCCAGAGACAAAAGCTTCTTACTGTGCTTAATCTACTGCTATAGTTAATCTAAAAATTGCTGCACTGTCTCCTGTTGATATTTATGCTCTACCATCCCCCCCCCTTTTTTTGTATTGGCTGCTTCTTTCTTTCTTTTACTTTTAACTGTAATAAAATGTTTACAACCTGAAGTTGACCATTTTGATCATTTCAAGTGCAAGATTCAGTGGCATCAACTACAATCACAAAATTATGTAACCACTATCTACTTCCAAAACTTTTCCATTGCCCAAAACAAAAACACTGTCACTATGAAGCAGTAACACTCTAACCCCCACTCTAGCCACTGGTAACCTCTATTCTCTGAGGTCACTTTGGGAACGGGTTCTCCATACTCAAATTTTCCCTGGAGCTCCCTGTAGTACCTGTGTTTTCTTGCCTGATACCCATTATGGGTTGACTCTATAAGGATATTTCCCGACACCCAGCCAGGCAAGTGTGTACAATTCCAGAATTCCAAGCTGTGGCTGGCACTTTAGATGGATTTTTTTTTTTTACAAATACATTTTAAATATGCTTTTCATAAAACTTCTTCCTAGCTATCTAAAATTTTAACAACAGGTTTATGTCCATACAAAAAATCTATAAATTTAGAATCTATTAATTTGCTTTATCTTTTGCTATTGTCTCCAACTTTTCCCTTTGACTTCTTGTTCCTTTTTTTTTTTTTGAGAGTTGACATGAATCAAAACTAAGTAACTACTTCTTCAGAACAATAACTTTCTAAAAGGAATTATGATGTAAAATTATATCTATGCCCAAATTTGATATCCTGTGATCTTTATTTACTCTTTAAAATGCTTTGTTTAATTTTCTCTTAGCACTTCTCTCCTCTTCCTCCTCCTCCTTCCTTTCTGCCTAGTCACTAGCATTACCTATTTATGTGATAGGTTGAACCAGGTTGGGGTTCAACCTGGCATTGCCTATTTATTACTAGTATTACCTATTTATGTGATAGGTTGAACCAGATTGAATTTTTTTGTAGTTTGCACATTTAAAGTTACATTGGTGTAATTACTGTGTTTTGATAGAGCACTGAAGTGTTGGTTTATAACTGAGGTAATTTCGTTAGCTGAAACTTGCTTCGGTCCCAAGTCCACTCACTGGCAGATGTTTGCTTCACTGCTGTAGAGCACACATTTCAAGTTCTACAAGCAAAATTCATTTCCCCATAGAGTCCTTCAGCATTCATTAACTGATGATGCCCAGCTCTTCCCCAATCCTCTTGTCCATCAAGTTTACAGTGGTGTAAAACGCACATTTTTATGCCTCATGTATTCTGGCATGTTGATGCATCATTAAGGCAGATTGGTTTACGAAAAGAAAGCGCAGGAACAGAGACCGTGGGCAGATGGAGGAAAGGAAGGAGGAGAAAAACGTGAGTGTTAAGTCTTTCACGTATGAAATCTGTGACATTGTGCAAGTCACCTAGCTCTGCAAACCCTCAGTGCATATAAATACTTAATATCTCCATCTTCCATGCCTGGTAAGAGGGTTGGTATGACCAGCTGGATTCTTGGGCCATTGTGCAGAGTGGGCAAATGAGTAAGGGAGAGAGCAGAATGATTTTCATTGAAAAGATCGGTTTGTTATTTGAGGAAAAGAGAAGAAAACATTCAGCAGGTGAGAGGATGAGAAATTTTTAATAAATCACTTTGGGGATGTTTGTGAGAGAGATTGCGAGCAGATGCACTTACATGACAAATATGACTTTCAGGGGAAAAAATAATCAAAAGAGTTTTAAGAGCTTTTTATTTTCTGTGCATAACCCCCTTTGGCATTTTTCTAAGAGTCTGCAATTAATACATAAATTACCTCTTCATTATTTTTGGTTGTTGGATTGGTGTTACTTTGACCATGACACCATGCTATGTCAGGGCTACAAAGTTAAGAATCTTTTTAAAACAGTTACATATGAAAGGAGGAGTAGAAGGAAGGGAAGTAATAGGTGTCGAAGATCACATTATTTCATTGTACCCTCCCAGAACTCTGCAAGACCAGTAATCTTATACCCAACATAGATAATTCAGTCATACCTAAAAGACCTAGGATTCTAACCCAGGTCTAATTGGCTTCCCCGAGATTTTGTTTTGCAAAATGAAATATGTGTATCCATTGGTTAGGGCTGATCATTATGCAAAGATGTTGGATAAATATGAATATATACTTTCTTAAGTAGCATCACATTTATCACATTATTTTTATCTTAAACTTACTTCATATGTGCCTTCAAAGAAAGTTCATGATGTTAGAGACGACAACTTGACCTATGCCTTCAGATAAGCTGGTGAACCTTGAGGACCAAGAGAATACACTCTGGTTTACATCGCTGGGGTAGTGAGAGAGAAATGTAGAAGCAGCATCCATCAAACTGTCTTATTTATAGGTTTGATTGTAAAACAAAAGTGATAAAAAGGTATTAGAAGCTGAACGAGCCTCCCAGTGACCATATTTTTGTCCTAGGGGAACCTCTGTTTACCTTGCTGCAACAAACTAATATATTCAGGAATTCATGTGAAATTAAGGTGGAAACACTTTATATTTTGTGATGCTCTTAAAAGCCTCTTCTGGTGGTGCTTTAAATGGTAAGCAAGTGAATTTTGCTCATTATTAGCGATTGGGGATCAACTCATCTGGGAGACAGAGGGCTGAGCTGCCAGGGGTCAGAGTAACTGACTAAAACAAGGCAAAAATGAAGGAGTCCAGCCTTTAATACTATGATGGGATAGACAGGAGTCTAAAACCAGAGAGAGCACCAACTCCCTTTGTCTCCTTTTCCCAACACAGGTGGAAGGCCAGGTGAAACAGCACCAATGTGGAGGTTACTCCTCTCTGCCAAATAAAATGCCCTGGCAGTTTTATGGACTCTGGGCTACGGAGACAGCCAAGGGAAGGAACTAGGAGTGGAAAAGTACTGAGTACTAAGTCAGAGAGGAGTCTTCAAAGTTTCCCTGCCTTACTCCCATAAGGAGGTCTCAGCAGGGACACCTGAAGACATCTGCCCAAAGCCTTGGATAAGGCGACTGAGGAATAAAGTTGCCTGGGCCAAAGATGTCCACATGTGAAAGAGCATATCCCAGGGAGGGCAGGGTGAGAGTGGATGCCGAATCCTTGACTGCAGTTCCCTCCAGAGATGCATGAGCTGTACACCAAGGCTGCGGTGGGGAGGGCAGCTTTCCCCGCTCAGGGGGACCAAGCAAAGCATTTGTAATGGCTGATGGTCAGGCCTGGAAAATTACACATCAGTTTTTAAGCAGGAGCTGGACTCCCCAATTATCTTTACTGTGAACTTTTCTGACCTTCAGTTTTTCAGAGTACCAATAGACTTATAACTGTAAGAGGGAAAATGTACGAATATTTGCATTTCCTTGCAAGAAAAGGGATAATGCTTTGGCTATTCATGCTTTTTCCTTCTTTCCTGACGCAGAGTTCTCAAAGCTCCTGCAGACAGCCATCAGTCAGCTGCTTCAGTTCCTGCTGCTTTTTCATCACTTCTCACCCTCTTCTTCCTTCTCCTCCTTTTTCTCCTCTTCCATTTCCTCCTTTACCTTTTCCTTCTTTTAGTCAACATTTAATGGGGAAAGTAATCATTTTAGAAAATGTGGCTTAAAATTTTGTGTACCTGCCCCTGCTATAAGGTCACCAGTTTGATTCCCAGTCAGGGCACATGTCTGGGTTGCAGGTTGAGTCCCCAGTCGGGAAGTATAGAGAGGCAACCAATCAGTGATTCTCTTTCACATCCACGTCTCTCACATTCTCTTTCTACCCCCTTTCCTCTCTCTCTAAAAAATAAAAATTTAAAAAGTACCTATGTGTAGACACTGTTTCAGAATGAGAAATTAATGTAAACTGTGTAAGTCTTAATGTGAATTTGGGTTTCATGAATTCAAAATGGGAAATATGGTTTGTATTTAACTATTGTTAGCTGTTAGTTGCAAATTGATCATTGGAGGCCGAGTCTTAAGGTATCAAGTATCAAGAGAATATTTCTAATTCCTTTTTCAGGAGAGCATGTAGCATATTTTGGATTCTACAGGAGTGAATATCTTGTTAGAAGACATGAACAACAGTTTGGTTTGCAAAACCAAAATGACCTGGTTTGAATTATGATTATTTTATATATTAAAATTTTCAGTTTTCCATATGCATGGTCATTTCTGACATGCAATTCTACAGTAGGATAAATTCTTTTTATTTGACCTTGAAATGAGTGAAAGTTTTTGAAATTGACAAAATCCTCATTTTTTCCCACTCTGCACTGAACATACTTTGAAGAGTACTGTTTGAGTTTTTTTCATCCTTTTCCTTTGTTTTTTTTTTCTCTTTTTTTTTTGAAGGTTAGGGGGAACATGTAGATGAAGAGAACTTTCTAGTATAGAGGAGTAAGGCAGTAGCAAGACAAAATCTCCACCCTGTTGGATAGATTTTCATTTGTTTTTCTACACTTCTAACCACTAAAATTCACCTTTGATTTTAACTATGTTATCTATACTAGTATGAACACCATGTGAAGGAATTTTGTGGATTGAATATGTGCCATGTTTGCATATAGTATCTCTGGTTGTAAACATGATAAAATTATCAATGAAACTTCCTAATTTGATCCTGAAGTGAAGGGATGTTGTCCAATGAATCATTTCTGTTTGTAGGAGGCAACGTTGTAGCTAATAGAGCAGGAATGGGACCCAGATGTTTTCTGAAAAGTGAGTTGCACTGGAGGCAAGGAGCATTACCTAAAGTGTAGGCGGCCATATGGGAGTGAAGGTTGGAAACATCCCATTACAAGTCATATATCACTGAGCTGACAGCTAGGGTTTCAGCTTGTTTTTATTTAAATCATGAAAGCAGCTGCTCAGCTGTCTAGCTGTATTAAATTTAACCCCTTTTCCTGGCAATTGAATTCAGTAATTTATGCAATTTTGATTGGACCACTGCATAAATATCATTTGGAGAGCTTTCACTTATTCTTGTCCCTTAAATTCACATTCAGACCCATGATTGGCTAATTTTTCTCCTGAATGAGAATGCCTACAGATAATGCACCTGGCTGAGTCTATTAAGGCGAATCGCAGAGGAATTCTATAATTTCAGCTTTGGCAGGTAATTGGTATGGCAAAACATGAATAAATGCCAGATAGGTTTTTTTTTTAATGATCTTTTTATCTCCAGGTATCTATTACTTATTTTCATTGTGGTTTTTTCCTTTTTTTCTCTTGGTGACTTGCTCTTTCACTTTTCCGTCCTATGTTCATTTCCTATACATGATTCTGCCCAACTCTTAATTTTCAATATTTTATTTCCTAGTTGTGCCTCTTGGCTATTGTAGTTGACCCTTCTCAACTCTCCTCTAGCCCTTTATCTTCAGTCTTTCCTTTTTTTCATTCTATGTGCCTTTCTTCTCATACTCAGATTACTTAAACCCTTTTTCTCCTTTATAGCATGCAGAGTTGGTTTTAATTACTTTTCCTTGAGCTCGGTGGGCCTTTTGGGATGTTCCATGCCCTGTGTGAAGCATGTTTTGTCACCATTTGAAAAGCCTTCAACTCAGGTTTGCACCACACATACCTCAAGCTACCTGTTAATTTAAGATGTGTTTTATCACCTGCCCACCAAAGGAGAGACTCATACTATTGCCTATAAGAAAAGTATAGGCTTTAATTTCCTGTGGAAATGAACACTATAGAAGAAATACAGATTCTAACCAATACAGTGGGTCAGACTGATACAATAGGGGTAAGCTGGTTCTAGGAAAAAAAGATGAAATTAAGGCAGGATTTTTGCATTTGTCTGAATTTTTCAGTTAGTGTCTCGGGTAATAATTCACCATTCTTCTCTGACTGTAATTAAGGGTCCTTGCCTTTCCTCTGTTAGGTGATATTTTGTTGGAGATACTCAGTCTGGGGATGTGTTTCTCAGTTTTTCTTTATATTGATTTTATAATGATGTTTCTGTTGGATTAGTTTTCATGGCTATGAAACGCTCCAGAAAGTGCCTCTAATAATGAGTTATACCTGATGCAATCAGGATCCAATGTTTCCCCCCCAAAATAGGTGAATATTAAGGTTTGAGAGTAATTTAGTGGACCGTTAGGTGACAAAATGATTTGCTATGGGTCAGTGAGCAAGCTGACATTCTCCAGAGCTATTTTCTCCAGTGCTAATAATACAGTAAAGGTCCCATGCAGAGAAAATATTTTTTTTCCCTCAAAGTCAACTCTAAACAGAAATTCTTATCCCTTATTTCCATTCTAAAAGTATAGCACGGCTCAGTAAAGCTAAGAATTGTACTGGAACATGAAGTATTATTTGTTAATTTGTAGCCTGCAGAAAATTATGTTATGATTGATTTTATATCTGCTATTTTCTATTAGAAAGCAACTCTGAATATCCTTCTCAGACCTGATGTCAGAAAATAATCACCATCTCATTGCTTAACTGACTTCTCTAAGGTCGTGTCCAACACGGCCAAACCACACAGCATCCCTGTAGTAAAGGAGCAGAATGGTTTCTCTTAGGGCAGATCGTCTGCTTGGTGTGTCAGCCTGAGTTTAAACATGGACCTAGTCCAGTGATATTTACAGTAAAGTGTGCATTATCAGGCATTATGAAGAAGTAACATGGAACTCCAAGTTCTGCTTTTTGGGTATCTGCCAGAACCAGGTTTGATAAGATTTTAGCCAATAAAATCTGATGTGTGAAAGGCTGGTTTTTATTAGGGCAAAGGATGAACAGGACTGGGGCAAATAAAACCAGGACAAACTTTGGCCACATTTACACATGTGAAATATTCAATGAGAAACCACACATCACAATAGAGTCTGACTTGTCTCTTTCGTTTCATGCAATAAATATTTATTGAGAAACTGCTATGAGTCAAACAGTGAGCTGGTGCCTAGATGTCCAGATAAGAGAAAAACCATGGAAAAAGCTTCAAGGAAAAGCAAAGTTTTGTAGAATGAAAATAAGAATTTGGATTGATCCATTTAACCAGTACCCAAATAATTCATGTTACATTAAAATATTTACTGTGTCTGTTCTTGTCTTTCCTGATTATTTCATAAACCAAGACACATTTATTTATCCATATAAAAAGAAATGACCTTAAAGATGAATCTGTTTTTATTCAGAGCTGGTATGAGTAACACTTCTAATAGAAGCTAATAACCTAAGCAATTTTCAAAAACAGTCTCAATAAGAACCATCAGGATGCTTTTTTCATGTCTCAGATTAACATATATTTTTTTAAAAAAGATAATACGAAGATTGGTGTGAGTGTAATGAGATGTGTGTTCTTTTATACTAAGGATTATAAATTTTCATACAATGTTTCAAGAGGTTTTGTCAATACATACTGAGAAATTTAAAATATTTGTAGTCTTTGTTATAGTACTTTTAGCCATAAACATGTATCATAGAAAATACAAAATTTAACTGAAGGATTGTTGTACAGATGTTACCATCACCTTGTTCTTTATAGAGGCAAATTATTAAGAGATTATGGAATGCTCAGTTTTGGGGGGGGTGGATAAAAATTGAGCATTTATGCAATGAAACACTATATAAATCCTTAAGAATCTTACTTTTCAGAATTTGTAATTGCATAGAAAAATGTTCACTCGTGGTAAATAAAATATATAAACAAAGTATTTAGCATGATCTTAGCATGTACTAAATTAACAAAGAGAGAAACACAAAGACAAAAATTAAGGAATTATTCCAAATGCTAAGTGTCTCCCCAAACCTTGCCCCTCATCCTGAATGAGTCCTTATTTTTGTTTTTAAAAGTATACCTACTTTCCAATATATCCTCACCCAATTTTTACACTGTTATTGCAAAAAAAATTAAAAGTTTAAAAGCCTTACAATATTTCCAAAGCAAAAAACAAATTATTTTTGTGGCTATAAGTGGATGCTGTTACTAATACCAGTTTACCAACTGCTTCAAGTCTCTTCATGGCCCAAACCATTACAACCTGGTTCCTATGGACGGTCATCTCTAACACCTCAGGGTTAGGAAAGGAGAGTGGCTCTCCAACACACTGTAGAGGAAAGTGTACAGAGTTCCAGGGAGACGGGATGATGAGTGAGGTGAGGAGCGAGGGTTGTAAGGTACAGGTCAGTGATTTGGCCTTATTCTGAATAGTAGTTCCCCCCTTCTCTACAGTTTTTCTTCCCATGTTTCAGTTACCCACCAGCAACCATGGTCCGAAAATATTAACTGGGGAATTCCCAAAACTAAACAATTTATAAGTTTTAAATTGTGCACTTGAATAGCATGATGAAATCTTGTGCCATCCTTCTCCATCCAATCTAAGACATAAGTCATACCTTTGTTCAAAGTATCCGCACTGTGTGTGTGTGTGTGTATGTGTGTGTGTGTGTGTATACATATGTATGTTTGTGTATACCTGTACAGAAGTCACTTAGTAGCTAGGTGCCTTGTTTATCAGATCAACTATTGTGGTATTACAGAGCTTGTGTTCAAGTCACCCTTATTTTACTGAACAGTGACTCCAAAGCACAAGAATAGTGATGCTGGCAATTCGGATAAGCTAAAAACAGGCCTTAACCTGCTTCTTTTAAGTGAAGAGGTAAAAGTTCTCAACTTAATAAGAAAATAAATTGTAGGCTGAAGTTACTAAGATGTACAGTAAGAATGAGTCTTTAATCCATGAGATTGTGAAGAAGCAAAAAGAAATTTGTGCTAGTTTTACTGTCACGACTCCAACTGCAAAAGTTATGACCACAGTGTGTGCTACACACTTAGTTAAGATAGAAAAGGCATTAAGTTTGTATGTAGAAAATATGAACAGAACATGCAGGGTGGGGCAAAGGTAGGTGTACAGCTGTTCATATGAAAAATACAATAATTAATAAATAAGAATACAAGAATAAACTCTGTTTTGCATAGTCACAACTGTAACCTACTTTTGTCCCCTTCTATGTACATGGTTTGGTGTAATTTTAGACATCCACTGGGGGTCTTGAAATATGTCCCCCATGAATAATTGGGGACTACTCTAGTTCCAAAGAATAGTGAGATTCTGTGAAATCAATTTTTATTTTGCTTTTATTCTAGAAATCTTTGGATGCTTGTCAATAGGGAGGTGCACCTTACCTCTTTAGAAAGAGCAGGTATCCGATTTCTCCATTTAATCAGATCTCTACTTATTCTTATGACCCAGACATAAGAATCCTGGCACACATCAATGTGAATAAATGTTGTATATCAAAGAATCATCAAAATAACACTTCAAATAATAGTTTTAGTTTGGCAGCTTAATGGTGTTTGTTTAGAGCAATATTAGCTTATTTGCCAATAAAGTAGCTGATGAAAACAGTTTACATATTTGCATATTCATAATTTATTTTACACTTTATTAGGAATCTATTAATTGTACAGATCTCAATAATCCAAATGACACAACATTGCTATTCATGTAATGTTAAATATAGTCAACATTAGAGCATAAAAGGTTTGTACAAAACCTTTTGTAAGCCAAAATGACTTAAAGGGAACAGTGTCCCCTGTATTCTGAAACTTTGCATTAGGCCACTTCATTTTTACAAAAGACCTACATTATGTTCCTATTTGTGTGAACCAAATAGAGGATTTTCACTTTTGTGGAAAAAACAATTATCATACTAATGTGAAGTTGAATTAACTCAAACTTTTGGAGAACAGGGGATACCTGTAAAATAAATTCTGATTGGTTGAGGGCAGGTATTAATCAAGGAATCTTTAAAACAGTGTGCTTCAGTAAAAAATACACATGGTCTGGACTTTTAGCAAAGACCTTTCCAGGTATCAGGTTCTTATTCTAGGGAAGCCATTTTACAACTCTATAAATTGTAGATAACGGATAGTAACGTAAGATAAGTCTTACTTGTAGATGGGATATAAATTTGGTCCTGTCTAGCCTCCCTCCCCCACATGACAAAAATCAATTTTGCCTCTTATTGCACATTCATTCAAATATTATGTAAATATGTCTCTTACTTACATTCTCTTTTGAAACAGTAATAAAATCATCCTGGTTTCCTCATTGAGCACAATCTTTAACAAATATTCATTGTTAACCTTTATGAGACTTACTTTTTTAAAAATCTTTCTGCAAGGATAAAGAAAGCAGTTATTTTCTACTTGCAAGTATGGCAGAGAATTTTAATATTACATAATAGCATCACTGAAACTATATTTGATCAAAAATTTTATCTGCTAATAGTATATTGAATATCAGGGAATATAATTTCTGGTAGCCCTTAATATTAATACTAAGTTGAAGGATAATAATGATTAAATTAGAGGTATCAATTACTGTGACATTTTGAATTGTCTTTATATCTTCTAAGCTTTGGAAGAAACTGGATTTAAATATTTTCTTTAAATTGTCTTTTGAATATTCATTTAAAATTTGAAAAGTTATTGCATTTTATTTATTATTCTTCAGCTAAGCCCAAAGATTTTGAAATGGTATTTGCATTAAATATAAAATTTAACAAAATTCAATGCTTGATTCTTGAGTGTACCCAGGTTATACACATGCCCACACATGTTTTGGAGACATTTGGGGAAATATGAATGTGGACTGTACACTATATAGTTATTTTATCAATATTAATTTTTTGCATGTGATAGCATTTTCATAATTACATAGGAGAAAAGTCCTTCTTAGTATATGTGTACCAAAGTATATAGGGACGAAGTTCTTTCTGTTTTCAGTTTCAAGTGTTCAGAAATGTTTAGAGAAAGAAGGCTAAGCAGAGGAAGGCATATACGGTATAATGTACATGAAAGATGGAAAAATGGGCAGGATTTTTACTACTCACTAGTCTTTACATCTTTTGTAGGTTTGAAAATTTTCACAAAATGATAGAAAAAAACATATGATTTATTTAACATAGTAATAGGATAATTTAGTAGACACAACTATTTCCTCTACATAAAGTATCCAAGTAGGATTGTTAGTATCTACTGACCATTTCTAATCAATAGCAAGTCACAAAAGAGGGCTAAAACAGAAGAAAGTTGTTGCCTTAAGGAACGTTTGGGTGAATATTAAAGATCACCAAATCTCAGCCCTTCCTTTCTCTCTTTTTCTCTCTCATTTTCTTTCCTTTCTTCTCTTTTATTTTCAAAATATTTTGAGCCTTTTGTCTAAGTTCGCTGTTAATCAGAGTCTTAGTTTATTCTGGTTCCCAGTACCAACATTTGAGGCTACATTTCAGATATTTCTAAACTAATTAAACAGATAACAAAATGTTGAGTAACCTCAGGGTTTTGCTTATCTAGACCAAACATTCTGTTGTTAGATACCTTCCAAAATATATTGGGTTCATAGTATTAACACTCTTCTTTCAAAAATGTTTTAATAGAGTGATTAAAAGTAGCAAAATGGACCAATCTGAAGTTTACGTCTTGCCCTTTTCCCCAATAATAGTGTTCTGTACCAAAAGATCTCAAAAGAAAACTGAAGGAAGTATGAGAGGTTTTAATCTCCAAACTGAATAATGAATTTACAAGATATCTATTTAGGTTGTTATATATTTCTTTTGTGGAAAGTCTGAGATAATTTGAGAGCAAAGAGGGTAATGCTATGTAAATAGTAAGAGTCTTTGACTTTTACATTGACTGAAATTGATGAAACTCCCTAACATATATCTAGTAATCACATGCTAATTCATAGATACTAAAACAGAAGTAAAACTGTGTTCCTTGTGCCGAGTTTCTCTCCAGAGGCAGGGCAAGTTCCTTAAAGAAAAAACATATTTTTAACTTTAATTTTATGGGTGGCATGTTTAACATTCAGTTGCAGAATCATTTTTACAGAAAAGAGCTCCCATATGTTCATCCTCTCTTTAAAAGGGATCCCACAATTTACTTTCAGTGTGCTTGCAAAAGGGCAAGGTAGCTTATCCAACTCATCAGCAAGGAGAAAAAATATCAGAGTTGACTGCTATGAAATCAAGACTGTGTACTTGATATTTTTGGGGAGGGGGTGGGAGAGAATGATGTGTCTGGTTGCCACTATTGCCCTTTGTCTCAGCAAGGGAAATAAAGAATTCAAAGAGAAAAACAAAGAGGATTTTTTAAAATCATGTCACTTTTTTCCTCCCAGTGATTATGATGTAGGTAAAGTTGTTATTTCATGAAAGGCGCCTCTACAGCGGTCAGCATGATCAGCCAAATTCCAAAGTTTTGATAGATGACTTAGGAGAGCTGAGCTCTGGCTCACGGAACTGACAGATGGGTTTTACTTCCAAAAAGGTTGGAATAGATTCATGGAAATCACCCTGTAACTCTGATCCGACACACATGTCCTCAATATCCAGAAGCCAAATAGAGGCCAAATGATTCTTCTACATTTTTTATTGGCCCAGTACCAAGGAGGCACATTGATTCAGAAAAATTTCCAAAAAAAAAAAAAATTTATCCAATTTGCCTCTCTTGCCTTCTAATCTTGGGGAAATGTAAAATGAAACCAAGTCATTAAAATTCTAATATCTAAATTTCCTATCCTCTCAATTCTATTGAATGTTTTTATAGTTTTCATTATTTTGTAAGATTTATGAGCATCATCACAGAAAACAGCACCATTGGAAACCTACATATCATTTTGGATACTTACTTTGTTTTAAATCACATTATTTTTATTTATTTCAAGACAAAGATATTAAAAACCATATAGGATAATAATAAATTACTGTATATTAACATCTATCAATAATAGACTTGGCCTTACAAACAGTTCCAAGATTTAAACTGTTTTAAAATGAGGTTAATTTTTTATTGAAAATAAATTGTAAACCCATAGTTAATGAAATATTTCTGAATTAATACAGTCTATTATTATTACATACACTGTAACATACTACATATAAAGGCTGCACAAGACAGCATGTCAAGTACTTTAGAGGAAAACAAAGTGAAGTTGATATTTTTCCTGGCCTTAAATACAGTTGGGTATGTATGTAAAATACACAATAGCCATCATAGCAGACAATATGTCATAAATGCAATGAAAGAAATAAGTGGGAAAATCTGGAGTTTTCGAGGAGGTAGAGATTTTGTATTTTGGTGAAGAACTGAGATCATGGTAGATTGCATGAAGGCGTCAACATTGAGGCTCACCTTGAATGATGTGTGGGATTTAGAGAAATGGGATTGGAGGAGAAGAGATTAGAGGATGTGAGCATGAAGAGATCTGTACAACAGGAAAGACCTGGGACGTAGTCAGAAAAAAATGTAACAAGCCGTCTGGTTTGTCTGGAACTATGTTAGGGGATTATCGGGAGAGCCAAAAAATATTTTCTTATGTATGTATCCCTCGGGGAGCTCATTCACTCTCATGGTTTAATCCTCTAAAATCCTTTAAATCCATATTTTTCTCCCTTCGCCATGGTTATTACTACTCTAGTTTTGGCCACTGTCATCATCAGCTTACTGAGACAGCATCCTATCAGGTCTCTCATCCAATTTGCCAGTCTCCATTCTCCACAGCACAACCAGGTGTATAAGAACAAGTCTTTATTCAGTTGCCTTCCCTGTCTTTCACAAGCTTCATCTCTCTCTCCCGTTTACTAGGGTATTTTGGGTTAGACCTCTCTGAATGTTTCTTAATTCTTCCAGAGACTAACCTCACCCCCTCCCCTGGATTGTTGTGTCTGTCCCCAAAATTTCTCCATGTTTGAACTAGCAAGCTCTTTATCCCTAATAACTTAGTTTAAATATCAGTTCATTCAATCATGGAGTCATTTAATCATGAGTACTTCATTGAGGGAGCACTGTGTTCCAGGCACTGTATCCTTCCCAGACACTTCCGTCGTCTCCCACATCATGCTGTGTGCCCTACTACCCACAGCACGTGGTAATTGTTTGTGCAGTGATCTGCACCATCTGTTCTAATTCAGATCCCATAAGGGTAGAGATGGCCCCAGAGTATACCTGATCATTGAAACATAATAAATATTCACTAAATAAATGTTTTAGTTATCCCCATTATGTTGATGAATATTGTATAGATAACTTACAAATGGAGGCATTTAATACAAATTTGATCAATCAATTAATAAATGGATGTTATTCTTTCTCTTACAAAACATGATTCTGCCAGATTTTCCTTATTCGAATGATCACTGTTTAATTAATCCCACGCATTTTCAACTTTTGCAATAATATTCTCCTAGAAAATTATCAAATGAGATTTCCGTTCTTTAGTATAGTTTTGAATAGCCGCATAGAAAGGCTTCTTTTTAGACTTTCCTTTTACTGTCAAATGCAGACAGACAGTCCAGCCAACCCCGTCTACAACAGGGTTGATTTGGACTCAACGCCTCCGTTGTGTTTGTCTTCTTTCTCTGACCTCAGGTCCAACCTGGCGCTCAGGCCGGTAGGAACACCTCTTCTGTCTTGAATCTGTGCTGAAATTTCACAGCCTTGTTGAGTCCCTGCCTTTTTTTTAATTAAAAAAATATTTTACACTATAAATCTTTTCAAAAACATAAAAAAAAGCAAAGAAATCAAATATACCCATAATTTAACACTAACCAAATTTATTCAGACTTAATGGTTTTAAATTTATATTTTCAGCTTTCCTGAAGTATAAATAACAAATAAAATTATAAGATATTTAATTTTTATCAATAATTACTTTTTCTTGCATTTTTCCATTACCATTTAACCCCACATACCCTCTTTCCACCTCCACCTACCCCTGCAATCACCATGTTGTTGACTGTGTCCATGAGTTCATTCTCTTTTTTTCTTTATTGCTGTAAAATATTTAAAATTATAGATGATGATTTGGCATACACATATGTTGTGAAAGGATTCCCTGCATTGAGTTACTTAACACATCTATCATCTTTCTTTTTCTGTCTTTCTCTTTTGGTGTGTGAGAACAGTTAAGTTCTAATCTCAACAAATTTCAATTATATAATGCAATGTTATCAACTATATTTGAATTACGTAATAAAGTGCTACATAGTATATTACTATAGTTATATAGTTATCACCTACAGTCACCATGTTGTATATTAGTTCGTCAGAACTTATTCGTCTTATAATTTGAAGTTTATACACTTTTATCATCCTCTCCCTATTTTTCTGACTTCTCAGCTATTGACAACCACTTTCTCTACTCTCTCTTTCTACACTTTTATTCTTGTTTGTTTTTTTTTTTAGATTCCACACATAATGAAACCATGCAGTATTTGTCTTTATCTCTTTGGCTTGTTTCACTTAGCATAATGTCCTCCAGGTTCATCAATGTTGTTTCAAATTACAGCATGTCCTTCTTCCTCCGTATTATGGAATATTCCAAATTCCATATTATGAATATATATGGAATATTATGAATTATGATATAATTAATTTTATATGTGGGATGTATGTGTATATATATGCACAATGAATGATATTGCATTATATATAATTATATATATACATACACACATACGTGTATATACACACATACATGCATACACATAAATATGTGTGCACACATATATGTATATATGTGGGTGCATACATATATGTATATATACATATATGCAATTATATATATACACACACGTACAGGGATGGATAAAAGTAGACTTGCAGTTGTGAGCATGCAAAACACAGAGTGTATTCTTGTATTATTATTTATTCTTGTACTATATATTTTTCCATGTGAACAACTGTGAGCCTACTTTTGCCCACCCTGTATATCATGTTCTCTTTATCCATTCACCTGTCAGAAGACATTCAGGTTCTTTCCATACCTTGACTACTGTGGATAATGCTGTAGTGAACATGCAAGTACAGAGATACTGATTTTATTTCCTTGGATGTGCATCTACAAGTGAGGTTGCTGAATTAATGAAAGCTCTATTTCTAGGTAAGAAATTTCTAATTAAGGAAACTTCATAGTACTTTCTGTAGTGGTTACACCAATTTATTCCCAACAAGAGTGCACAGTGATTCCCTTTTCTACATGTTCTAGCCAGCATTTGTCATCTTTTGTCTTTTTGATTATAGACATGCTAACAGACGTAGAGTGATATTTGATTGTGGAGTTCGTTTGTATTCATTCTCCTGGTAATTAGTGGTGTAAAGCACCTTTTTATCTACCTGTTGGCCATTTTTATATCTTCTTTAGGAAAAAAAGTATATTCAAGTTTTCTGTCTCATTTTACAAATGGGCTATTTATGTTTTCTTTTTTCCTATTGAGTTGTATGAGTCCCTTATATACATTGCATATTAATCTTATTTGGATATGTTGTTTGGATATAAATTCTCCCATTCCATAGATTGTCTTTCCACTTTTTTGGTGATTTCCTTTGCTGTGCAGAACGTTTTAGGTTGATGTAGTTTCACTTTTACTTTTGCTTTTGTTGCCTTTGCTTTTAGCATCACATCAAAACAACAACAACAAATCTTGCCATGCAAGACCAGTGTCAAGCAGCTTACCCCCTATGTTTTCTTCTAAAAATGTTATGGTTTCAGCTCTTACATTCAAGCCCATAATTTGTTTTGAGTTGTTTTTGTGTGTGTGTTGTAAGATAGAAGTCCAGTATCATTTATTTTATTTTAATTCATGTTGCTATTTAGTCTTCCCAAAATCATTTATTGAGGGGACTGTCCTTTCTCCATTGTATATTCTTGGTTCCTTTGCTGTAAATTAATTGACCATTTATAGGTTTATGTCTGGGCTCTTCTATTTCATTTACCTATGTATCTGGTTTATTTACTATTGTTTTGATTAATATAACTTTGTGATATAGTTTGAAATCAGGAAGTGTGATGCTCCAGCTTCATTCTTCTTTCTAAAACTAACTCGTGTTTTATTATTTTGACAGTTTTAAGTTTCATTTCTTTTAGTGGTTTTAGTCATACATTTAAATGTTTTTAGTTGATTTAATAATGCTCTGAGTTGAACCACTGCATCTCCGATGTTATTATTGTCTAGGATTTAATTTTAACTAGTTTTTAACTTCCTATTTACTGTTATTAACAAACATTATTCAATTTATTATAAATAAGTTAACGTTTACTTGTTTTCCCAAAGTCTATGCTCACATTTTTCATCTTTCTTTTTTTCTATTTTTTTTCAACCTCCTCCCATATTTCTTTCTTTCTTTGATTTCGTACTTTCTGAAGTAAAAAGCATAAATTATTCTGTGGTTTTTAAAATAATGGTTTGTTATTAACTGATTGTTCTTTATCTGAAAATGCTTTCACCTTACCTACAATCTTAAATGACAGGTTAGCTGGCATAATGCTATTGGTTGACGCTTGATATTTAAAAAGATGTATTGAAATTTGAAGATATTTTATTACTCTTTGACTGAAAGTCTGCTGTACTTTGTTCATATATTTTTTATTTCAAATACGTCTTTTGTTTCTGGTTTCCATTAAGCTTTATCTCCTTGTCCTTAGTCTTTGTACTTTCACTAAGATACACACAGTTTGGTTTTTTCCTTTCTTTTTAAATTTCTTGGGATTTACTTTAGTTTTTCAATTGAGGAATATTTGTCTTCTGTTTTTTCTTCACTTCTGAAGTCTTATCAACCATTACTACTTCTGATGTCACCTCTCCATCATTCTTTTCATTTCCTCTTTCTTGAACTCCAATTAGACACAAGTTAGATTTCTCATTCTAATTTTTATGCCTATAACTCTTTTGTGTTTCTGTTTCTGTAAATCTCTCTGTAGCAAGTCCAACTAGTAGTTTGCTATTTTTATTTTCCTCTGTGTAAAATCAGTTTTTGTTTTGGGATATTTTTATTTGGTTTATGTTTAAATTGACCTGCTATTTTTCTTAGTCTCTTATTTGTTTGTCATTGCTTCTACTATTTTTATGCCTTTAAATATTAGAAAATTGTTCTTTATACTATCCCTCTACTACTTCTTATATTTGTGGCATAAATTCTCCATTTGTTGCATATGTTAAAATGTCCCTTAGGATGTTTTTTATTATTTATTTTTAATATGTGCATGCACATGTGTGTATGTGTGTATGCATTTAAATTTTCACTATGAGCTCCTCCTCACTTGTGATTGTTGTATGCCTGAGCTTTGGCATATGAAAGCATCTCTATGGTATTTGACATTTCTTTTTTTTTGTGGGCGGGCAGACAGAAATTTCATGTTACAGACTCAGTTTTATATTATTTCTCATCTTTGGTTCTCTGAACCACATTTCCCTGTAGAACAAATTTGTCTTTTCATCTTCTCACAGAACACTCTCTTGTTTTTCCCATCTATAGCACAGGGTGAACTGATAGCTTCCTTGACACTGTTTTTGGCCAGTGTTTGCTTTTCTAGCACCTTCTCGGGGATGGGACATCATTTAGAGGATTATCATTTCCATTTATCACAACTCCCATAGATTTAAGGCCACATTTCTTGGCTTTCATGGCTCAACTGGAGCATTAAAACTCCAGCTCCAGCTTTGTATTCCCTCCCTGTCCTCTTTGTTTCCTCTTAGCATCTAATATTTCCTTTCTTTCTTTTGAAATAAGGTATATATTAGGTTTTAAAAATTTACCCAGAATTCCATGTACTTGTAGTAGAAAAAGATTCTGTATCTATATAATCTGTCATTGTACAGAAGTCCCAGCCTCTTTGACAATGCATGTTTTATTTTCTTTATGTATATCATGTTATCGTTATTTCTCTACCACTTTGGTTTTAACATATCTACAAATATAATGCATACTCAATAGGTATGTATTAATCTGTTGGTTCTGGAACTTCTAATCTGCTGTGCAATAATTAACTCTTAGTTTTATGCTTGATATTTTACATAAAAAGGAACCTAAACAATTATATGCTTAACTTTACCTGGCATGTTCTGATCCAATATGTAATCTGGTGAAACAGAATTTTTTTACATTGGAACAGTCTTTTTTACCATTAAAATTTTATTATTTAATCTTATTATTACTACTATTTGTAAGGATTCCATATAGAACTTCACTCAGAAGATTTGACTATCCTTTTACCATAAAAGTAGAAGTTAATTGTTATAGTGTGAAAACCAAGGCTCCTGCAGTTTAGTATCATTCACAAGTTTACCCATTTGTGGCTACAGTTGAAAAGAAAGAAAAAGAAAAGAAAAAGAAAAAGAAATACAGTAAAATCATAGCCTTGGAGAAAGTGTAGTTTTCTAACTCCCATTTAAATTCCCCCATGAGAGCAGGCAACCCCTTCACGGACTTGAACAGAAATGGGGTTTGATCACAAAGCCATGAATTCTCTTTCTGATTGCTATTTGGCCTGAAGGTTTACTGGAAGCATCGCCATCCTAGTTAGACTGTTTTCCAGCTTTTCAGTGTGCTAGAGTATGATTGTATTATGTGTTGACCCTGATTTATGTTGAAAACCCAGAAACATATTTTCCAGAAGAAGTGCTTTGTGTATGTGTGAGCCTTTGAGTCCTGGCCCCATCTGAGAGTTGACTGGCTCACCTCAGTGTACTGTTCATTTATTCAGATGGCTGGACTCTAAAGGAGGAATCTTTAAATATCCAGCAGTATTTCAGTGAAATAAATATTGAGAAGCAGATATGGGTTGTTTAAAATGTACCACTATGATGTAATGCGTCAATGCTCAATTATACGTTTGCATGCACCTTAAAGAATTCTGTCTCGAGAGAGAAACTGATTGTCATAATACTGCATTTCAATTAAACCCACATCCTAGGCATTCTGAGTTCCAAATTCCTGAAACCCTCAAGTTAATGTGTTCCATGTTGTGGGGTTAATTTACATAACGCTCTGGAGCTCCTGCTTCACTGTTTCAAATCTTGGTAGCTTTGATATTCTCCATAGTGCTATATACAAATATTATATTATAAACTAGTTTTCACAGAAACAAGTTATGATTATCAGCAGGAATTCGTTTTATACAGTGATCTCTAACCATGTTGCACCAGAACATTACCCAGACCCTCTTATTCCTGAACTTCACTTTGCAGTCCCTATAAAGCACATCTGTTCCACTGTGTGTGTTTTGAAAATTAAACGTTCTAATACCATTCCGACTGACCCGGCCACCAAACTCATGTGGGAAAAATCCGGTCTACAACCGAAGTTGTGCTAAGTCTTCAGGTCTCATGGGAGCTTGTAACTCACTACATCACAACAAAGAAAGAAAGAAAGAGAAAGAAAAAACAACATTGCTGAATGCATGACTTATTTTGTTAATAACATAGAAAAATTCAGTTAATTATAATTCAATTTAGTCCATATTCATAGGGGATCATAACTAGGTGAAAAAAGATAGTATTAAAATTTATAATTAGTTTACTTAGAAAATCTTGACACATCACATTTTCTGTAACTGAATTTACATTGGATTGGTTCATTTGAATGTTTCAGATAAAGCTATGGTCTGTGTACATCTGAGAGGGTTATTGCAAAGATACAGCTAGAAATAGCAATGGACACAGAAAGCTGAGGGTGGTTAAAACATCATTTTAAAACAAAATGTTTATGTCAAAGAAGACAAATTAAATGTTCTCTGGTATATTAAGATAAAGTGAAGTAATATCATATGTGCATTTAAACTAATCTCAGAATTTGGAATTTACTGCTAACTACATGAAACATTCCACTATCTGATGTGACGTTCACAAAAGCAAACACATCCAGTTAACATGTACTAGGGCAATAAGGCTCAATATTAAACATAGAAAGGGTAAGCCCTTGATAAACAGAAATAATTTAGAGCTTATCATCCTTTTTTTTTCTTTTTCTAAATGTTGCTACTTAACCTAAAGACAATATAGATTTCAATACTCAGACATCCAAACATCTACCTAGAGATTTTCCTTTGGTTACTTTCTTCAGTCTAGCACGATAGTTCTCAAAGTTGAATGTTTAAAAGAATTACCATGAAGGATTTGTATACACAAAACCATGTGTATTATACTTTAGGGGTTATTTAAGGGATTTTTCTAAGGCAGTTTAATTCTGGACAACTTTTGTCATATATGCTAACTTCAGAAGCTAACCAAGGAGGTTCCACTTGCCCTTACTTATGAGAATTATTAACACATTTCCCCCAAATCCATAAAATATACCTTTTGACATAATTATAAACACATTTTCAGCTAAAAGGACACTTTCAGAAAACTCATACTGTATGAAGGTATTATTTTCCCTCATTCAACATTGTATTTTGGTTATAAGTCTCCCCCAGATTTTTTACAATATAATAAATATTTTAAAGTAGCCTAGTAATAATCTCCCTCCCTTACCCTCTCTCTTCTTTCTCTCTGATCAGACAGAGAAATATCAAAAATGAATTGCGGACTAGATAAATAATTTTGACTGTTTTATTTTATAACTCAACCTAGACAATCCATTAATGGCCAAATTATATTTTCTTCCCCCAGTTTTATTGAGCTAACATTGAATTTCTTGAACTGTAAACACAACCATGCCAAAAATATTTTTCCTCTGAAATTCCTATTGTCTTTAAAACTCATCATTATTTACCATTTTAACTCTCAAAATTGTCCATTACTTGTTTTTATTTCTGCATATGCCTCTGCAAAGTTTTATAAGAATCACCACTGTGTTACCTCTAAGCACCTATTTGGTGGTGCCAGCTGAATTATTGTTTCAAAGATAAACGTAGCGTGTCTTAACTTTTTAAACTCCAGGCTGCAGAGTGCTAGGAGGCCAGCTTATGTCCAAGGAGAAGATTAGGGATCTTGGTATCTACAAGTGGATGTTTTGGGAATCCACCTCTTCCATCCTTTGCTGGTCTCTACATATATTCCATACTTATGTAACATGCTTTTTAAAAGTTTTTTTTCCCTATCCTTTCTTCTGTCCTTTCAATTAATTTATTGTACCAGTAATCAGGGCAAGACAAAGAAGGATTTCTGGTGAGTTCTTTTTATTACGAATTGAATTATTCTGGGAGCTACCCTGGGACTTTCTACCATTATAATACTATCTTGGCCGATTTATTATTTTTCAGATAATAGAACTGAGAACAGAAATTAGTGCCTTTCTAGTTCTACCTTGTCATTGGACAGAAAAAGAAACTGATGTCTTGAGAAAAGAAAACGACTCAACCATTTCATGACAGAAAGGATGAGAACCCAGGTTTCAGGGCACTAATGAGCCAGTGTTTGCTCAAGAGCATCAAACTTTGACATCTTGAAAGAAGTAAATATTAGAATTTACCATCTATAGTTTTGTACTATCTTCTTGTTACAAGAAATATGTTTTTATATATGTCTTTATGAATAATAATTGAAAAAATTTAAAATTACATATAATGGGGGAGAGTGAAGAACTGCTATGTATTTTCAAAACACAGTTTGAAAAACAGTGCTGTAGAATGTAGAAGCCAATCTAAGATTGATACTGACAATAATCGCCCAATGGCAGAAACTATAACTATTGACATTTGTTGAATGTTTGCATATATGAAGCCCTGTAATAACGGTTTACGTAAATTATTTCGAATAATCATTCCAATAGTCTTGTAAGATGCATGTTTTCAGATGAAGAAACCAAAGCATAGTAATATTAAATAACTTGTGCAAACTGGAACTCTGATGCCAATCCACCGCTTTTGTATTCAGAAATTACAGCTCAAAACATGGAGTTATGGGTGCTTTAGGAAACACTTGACTTGCTGAATGAGGATGATTCATCATTTAAACATCTCAGAATCCTATAGGGTGGCATAGGATTCATTTCACAAATAAGCTAAGTCAGTAGAAAATTTAAAATAATTCTGTAATTAACCTTGTTTTTGTTAAGATATTTTTTATTTCCTATTTAACCACAATATTGTGAAGCTATTTCCACTGGAAGATTTAGAAGTAAAATTATACAAAAATGCCAGCCTTTGATAGGGATGTTCATGAAAACTGATGGATCTAAGTTCTGTGAATTAAAGGATGATACTGCTCACTGGTGAGTTCTGTCAGCAGTGAAATGCCTGACAGAAAACAAGTGTGGTAAATATTCGTATGATGAATATAACCTAATAAGGACTGAATCAATGTAATTTTGTGTGCATGTATTCGCCTTTAAATTGGGTACCATGATATTTATTCTTATGGACTCCACACCTAACACTAAATAAACAGTGAATATTAAAATAATATCAAGTTTTTTAACATTTGTTATTTTTTAAAGATTTATTTATTTATTTATTTATTTATTTTTAGAGAGAGGGAAAAGGAGGAAGAAAGAGAGTGAGAGAAATATCGGTGTGCGCTTGCCTCTTGCCTACCCCCTACTGGGGACTTGGCAGGCAACCCAGACATGTCCCCTGACTTGAAATAGAACTGGCAACCCTTTGGTTCACAGTCCAGCACTCAATCCACTGAACCACACCAGCCAGGGCTAACATTTGTTATTTTGTCAGTTGTTACTTTGATATACTATGTTTTCCTATACTGGGTCTAAACTAAAAATTTTGATTGTTTTTCAAGCATTTTGATTGTCTACCAGGGCACTGTTTATAATAAAACAAAGGTATAGAATAATAATTCCTTGCTGGCATTTTGATTTTTTCTTTTTCAATTACAGTTTACATTTAATATTATTTTGTATTAGTTTCAGGTATACAGCACAATGGTTTAGACAATTATATATGTTACAAAGTGTTTCCCCCAATATTCCCAGTATCAACCTGACACAATACATAGTTATTATAATATTATTGGCTATATTCCCTGTGCGAGAATTTACATCTCTGTGACTATTCTACAACTACTGACTTGTACATAACCCCTTCACCTTTTTTACCCAGCCCCCCAACTCCTCTACTCTCTGACAACCATCAGCCTGCGCTCTGTACCTATGTGTTTGTTTCTATTTTGTTTGGTTATTTGGTTCTTCAGATTCCACATATAAGTGGAAATCTTATGATATTTGTTGTTTTCTGACTGGTGTATTTTACTTAGCATAATGCCCACTGGGTCCACATATGCTGTTAAAAATAAAAAGTAATATTTCATTCTTTATTATGACTGAGTAATATTCCATTGTGTATTGTACCATGGTTTTTTAATCCATTCATCTATTGATAGGCATTTGGGTTGCTTCCATATCTTGACCATTATAAATAATGCTGCAATGAACATGGGTGGTGGGGTATAATTTTTGAATTAGTATTTTGGGATTCTTTCAATATATACCCAGAAATGGAATCACTGGGTCATAAAGCAATTCTATTTTAAATTTTTTGAGGAACCTCTACACTGTTTTCCTTGATGATTGTACAAATCTACATTTCCACTAACAGTGCACAAGAGTTCTCCTTTCTCCACACCCTCAAAGACACTTGTTGTTTGTTGATTTATTGATGATAGCCATTCTGACAGGTGTGAGATGGTATCTTGTTGTGGTTTTAATTTGCATTTCTCCAATGATTAGTGATGTTGAGCAATTTCTCATGTCTATTGGCCATCTGTATGTCCTCTTTACAGAAGCATCTGTTCAGGCTTTCTGCCTTGTTGGCATTTTTCTTATCATTCTTTCTCCACTAATATCACTTAAGTTTGGGACACATTCTTTGCCACTATATATATGCAAAATATTTATCATGTCATTAGCTTAGTTCCACTCAGAATTGTCTTGACTCAGCTTTGCTTAATGCATTTTTTTTTACATCTGTCAAAGAATATTTCAAGGAAAACTACTTATAATGAAGTATCTCTTTATTATAGAATTTTTGAGGAAGATATTTTCCATTATATTGCTCAGGATCCCCCGGGAATAATAGCTGTATGAAAATAATTATTTTAATGTAATTTTAGACATGAATAGGAAATTTAATATAATGTGAAATATTGAAACAGTAGTTTGGTAATGGGGTGGGAGAGAAATATTATTTATTCCATGGTTTTGTGTCATAAAGATTTAAAATAAAAACAATTTTAGGAAACTAAAAATATACTGGCATTAAAGAAACTCAGTAAGAACATTGAACTCCATGTTTTTACAGGATGAAGTACAAAATGGAAATATTTCAAACAACAATCTATATTTGTACTTACCTGCTAAAATTGCATCATACTTTGTAGGAGAATTATATATTCCCATTAATAATTATATATCCACAGCTTTTAAGGCATCATTTTAACTTTTATGTCCATCAATGAGAAAGAACAGTCACTGCTAAAATCTCTCAGGTTCCAAATTTTCCTTATATTTTATGAATTCTTATCTGTTTCTCTCTGTTTTCATTTTTTGGTTATTGAATTTCTTAGCAAGAAAAATAGCAAATTTTAATAGTTTGTCTTATATTTTTATAATACTTTACAATTTTAAAATATTAAATAGTTACCATAATCTTATAAAAAATAGGAAAACTATTATTCCCATTTTATAGAGGCAGAAACTGTAATTATGTGTAACATCCTAAGGCAAAATAACATGTTGAGTTGGGATAACATTATCTTATTTCTTTCCCAAAGTTCTTCTGGTTTAGCTAGGGTCACTTTATGTCCAAAATTAATTGAAATATGTGTGTATCATTCTCAGTCAATTAATTTATCAATGATATTCAGGTTTCCCATCAATAACTTTGTTTTTGACTTATTATTCACTTTACCAAAATAATTTTTCTAGAACACTTGAAAAATATTCCTGCTGCTGTTTTTGTTCAGTATCATTTGTTCTTTAAAAGAGTTCAATTTAAATCCCATATCAAACAACATATACCACTGTCAAACAGGAAAGAAAATCATAGCGAAAACAACAGATCTATTAAAGAGAATTGGCACAGACAAAGATCATTTTTGTGAGTCACTGAGGTAAAAATAAATGAAAATGTTAAGGTAAAAAATTAAAGGCAATTCTGTTCTTGATGACAGGAACTCGCTCTGCTTTATAGAAAATTAAATAGCCACCTAGAAACATAGATTACTAAAGCTCCAGTTCAGTTCTTACAATATTTATATAGATTCTTGATCTAATATATCAAATATAGAAAACATTTAGAAATAGTAAATCTGCATTTGTGGCCTACAAGCATGAGTAAGTTATTTAAATCTTTTGGTTCTTAAATATCAGATCTAAAATGTGGAAATATATAGATATATATCTATATTTATATATCTCTCTATATATTTTTAAGCAGGGAAAATTAATCTTAATTAAAATGTAAATCAACATTGTCTCTGTTTCCAGGACTGATATTAATATAAAAAGAAAACTGTATGTAATATTTCATTAATACAGTTTCTTAAATATTCTACCTTTCTTAACACTTTATTAACCAATGTCACCCCAATAAATTCAATAAGAGTTTAAAATAGTGATTTTAAGAATATATGAATGAAAAGGAAACTTTTTTTTTGCCTGGGTTGTGGGAAAAATAAGACATCGAGTAAATTAAGTGTACATTTTCATCTCATTTCATTAAGAAAAAAATATATTCTTGCTTCTGAAATATGGAAATTTCATATCTTTCCAAGTCTCTGTATAATTTGAGCTCTTTCCCAGAAATGAATTATATCATGTTTCCTTTAATAATCTTTGCATTCATATTAAAGCCAGTATTACTATTGTTGTTGTTATTGTCACTGTCATCATCATCATGGTCATTCATTGTCATTATCATAATTTGGAGCAGAGGAGATAGAGGGTGTTGGTACAGGACCACACATTTTTTTAAAGCTTAAAAGCTAGGAAACCAGCTCTTTGAATGTTTGTTGTGTTTATGTAATCAGTACCTACATTGCCAAGGCTTATTACAAACAGCTGGGTGCCTCATGTCTGCCTCCTCTTTTGTTGGAACTTCTGCCAGAACAGGTAGTCAAAAATGGAAAGTAAGGGAAACTTCAGGCATCTGGGGTGTCTCTCAGGAAAGCAGCTGTGGCTTCCTTAGGAAGCAGCCATTGTTTCCCATCAGTCAAGACTCTGTATACCCTTGGGTCCTGTTCTGGCATGGCTGGTCTGGTAGGATGAGGTTTATGACTTGGGGCTTACGTGAGAAACCATTCGGTCAGTCCCAGCCCTGGCAGAACATTGAGAGAAATCCCTCAAGCTGCAAGCCATACGTGGCCTGTTGGCCTTCCATTTAGCCTACTCTGGGAGGGTCCTACTTCCTGGGGCTCTAATCATCCTTTTGACACAAGCGACAACAATACAACAGAATCTTTTCAAAACATATCTTGCCAAGATTTACTGTCCTGTTTTTAAAGCCAGACATCACTGTTATTTCTGTAAACATGAAATTTCTTTCCCTAAAAATGATCTCAGTTTTTAAGAGACTCGTACTGCTTCCTAGATAGTAGGCAAATATTAAGACTTTTTTTAACAGTACCCTAAAAGACCTGGATTAGCAGTATTGAAGATATTCTCAAGTTGTAAACATATGCTCGCTCAAATATCAATTTTTGTATATCAAGTGTTAAACATTATTATCCTTGTGAAATGACCTAGACTCTTGATTTATGCCCAAGAGGGGCCAGGGGCCTGCTGTTGCCACACGGATACACTGAAAATCAGTACACTCTTGCAATGGGATTATTTGTTGGGGACTGCCGCGTGTTCACCACAAATATGGCATTTTGGTAGATTAAGGCTGAATGGTTTTCTTGTTGAAACAAAGCATGCATTTTATAATGTAAATGCTTCAAATTCTAGCGATCAAAGATAAAAGGGCATTAGAATGGTATAGTACTTTTGATTTCAGGTTACATCATGTTTGTCACCATTACAAAGAGCTTGGCTAGGGCGCTTAAGGGACATAATTAATCCAGCAACATTGTCTTCAAAAGTATTCCATTTCAAAACATACTGAAAATGAGGCAAACAATTTTGTGGTCAAGGTAGGCATACAGAGGTAAATTAAATACAATTTTATTTCTAGTGATAGCCAGATTTCTTTGCATGAATATGAAAGTTTAAAAAAAAGGAAGTTGAGTTTTAAAATTCACTGAACTCTCTTATACTTAAAAAAAAGTGCAATCTTAGTTTTTAGGGAAAGTGGTCAAGTTATTTTTAATTTTTAGCACATCACTAATTTTAACACAAAGAAGCGTCTCAGCACAGAGTCAAACTAGATAACGTTCATTGAATGCCTTCGAATTGTTTTCTCTGTTTTATTCTCAGCTCTATATAAACTGAAACAGGCTTTCCTTAAAATTTTTTGTTACCTTGATTTTTTTCTTCTCATATTCATAAAAAGTAAAAAAGGTGAATATTCATGTTAAGTACAAAAGGAAGATTATGAGTATAAAAATATTCTTTCCATAAAATATGCCCTTCTTAATTTTTTTCACAACAGAACAGTCAACAGCCACCAATAACATTTATTCCGACAAGTGATATTTGGTCCTTTATTAATTTGCCCTTATTGCAACTTTTTTCCTTGTCTCCATATTCTTTTCTTTCCTATAGTTCAAGGAAAAAGTTGTAAAAAGTCTTACCTGCCTATGGCATTAAGAACTTAGATGATTAGGAAAATATAAAGTCAAACTTTAGTTTTGAAAAGGCACATATTTTGATCATCTGACGGATATAAATCATGTCTAATCAACTTTGATTATATCTAAGTTTTCTCAGTTGTGGTCAAATGGGCTTTCTTTGTACTTGTTCTTTTGAAAAACTTCTAACTAAAAATAATGATATAATAATAATAATAATAATAATCTGGAAAAAAACAAGAAAAAAGAATCCTGCCCTGACTGGTGTGGGTCAGTGGGTTGGGCATCATCCCACAAACCAAAAAATTGCCAGTTGGATTCCAGGTCAATACACATGGCTGGGTTGCAGGCCATGACCCTGGTTGGGGGCATGTGAGAGGCAACCAATTAATGATCTCTAACACATTGGTGTTTCTCCCCCTCTGTTTCTCCCTCCCTGCACTTTCCTCTAAAAAAATACATATATGAAATATTTTTTAAAGGAAAAAGAAAAAGGAAACCTGGATATTGAAAGCATGTGATTAAAATATTTAGAAATTTCCCAGGAAATCTATATGAATCTAAGATGTATCATTGTAATGTCATATCTATAAAGACACGTTATTCATAACTTGGAATTCAAAGATGAAAATTCCACAGATGTTTTTGAGAAATGTAGCATCTATTTTCACTTTATGCTAATTATGGTTTATACAATTTCCACCAGATGGGTTTGCATGCACGGTAGCTAATGCATGCCAACTGTCTTCAAGTACATTTTCTAAAATGTAGGTGGGTTTCAGAGACCTCTAAGTGATTTCAAATCTTCTTACTAATATTAATTCTTTTCAAATGTTATTGTGATAGTGGGACTGTGGTATGGATGAACAATGGGATCTTCTATAGGAGTGTTATTGAAAAGGGTACACACTTTCTTGAACTGTTCAGACTTTCCGAAGGGAATAAATTATTGTACACAATAAGAGATACTCACTTCCAGGGAACTATGAAAATGGTTACAGTGAAGTTTCTGTATTTGTTGTCTAAATTAACTTAGTACTTTTTTTTCACTAAAATTATAAGGGTCCTTTGCCACCACTGACTAGTAAAATAGTAAATATCTGATTTTTCAAGTTTCAGAGTTCAGCTGAATTACTTAAAAACTTTGTTCTAAATGTATTTTGCACTTATTTTCTCAAAGAACATGACTGTGGTATGCTTAGTATAGTTTATCGTTTAAAAATTAGTATCAGTAATATTTCATGATTAAGGAAATGCATATTCTTTTCAAATAAGGCAATTTTATCACTTCAGTATTAACATAAATTTCTTCTCAGGTTGTTTTTTCTTAGTGAAGAACTTTCATATATATTTTAAAACTAATATAAAATTATAATGTTTGATTGAAAATCTAAATAGTAATGTCTTTATAAGAACATATATTAAACATAGTTGTGATTGTATTTGCTCTTGAATAGGATATAGAAATAAACACAAAGAGAGAACACAAAACTTCCCAGTAATAGGTGCAGTGTCTGCAAGTCCTTCTCTTAAGACTTTTGTTTGTTTGTCTGCATGTGCATCTTAGTACTTTAGTCAAATATAGGATAACTGGAAGAATAATTCCCAATTTCTTTCAAGGTGATGTTTGTCAAATTGTGTCCTTGCAAAGTTCTAGGAGGAAAAGGTCTATCATTACCTAATATATTCCTAATATTTTCATTTCAAACTAATCTTCAGTACATTTGAGTCCAGTTTCTACCCTAGTTCTGTTTGTGTTTATTTGTTCTCTTGCATTAATGGGAAAGAGAGATGTTTTCTAGCAATCCGGGTGTGATCTCTGTTTAAGTTCTTATCTGTACAACAAATAATGGTCATCTCTAAAAAACCAATGTAGTATGTTAAAAAGCATGTTTAACAAGGGATTGCTTTTATTTTTCTCCAAAGAATTTCATTAAAACTTCTGTATGTTTAACGTGTTTCCATTAAAACCAATCGTTGCTGGTGTGGTTGTTATAGTTGTATTATACTTGCAGTTAATTGGTATTTTATGAACCTCATCAATGTCAGAGAAATATACTCTTCTATTTACAGACAGGTTATTGTTTGCTAGGGATACAAAAGGGAACATTCATTTTATGCAAGTTTACATAATCAAGTTAATGGTAATATATTTTTTAATTATTTGAAAGTTATTAAGTCTCAAACGTTCACAGAAATGCTATTTTATATTTAAATTATTTCCAGTTTCTTGCTTGGCAAGGTAGAATTTAGCAAGATATTTTACCCATCATTTACAAAATGACTAAGCTTTTCTAACTTGTTGATTCAGTTTTTTAGTGATTTAAAATGTTGAAGAAACAAGTTAGTTATAATTATACTACTACTACAAATAGGCATACAATTATATGAGATATTATATCTCGATGAGTGTTTTCCTATGTCAATATTAATAACAATAAATACATGTTTGGGAACCAAAATAAATTTGTACTGTATCAGAGATTTTATTTCTCTTGTGGGTATGTTAAAGCTTTCATTTTGTTCACAACTTGATCTGATGGTTAAATGATATAAAGTGTGAAATGTTCCTAGGTAGCTCTAATGAAAATTGTCCACTTTTCAAGGTAATATTTAATTTTCTTTGTTCATCAGATCATTTATTAATACATACTGTAGGTGGATTTAAACCAAAAGAGATAGATATGTACATTGCTGTAAGAATAATCCACTAGCTTTGTAACTTAAGGGGGCGACCTTTTGAGGAGGGGCCACATGTACACAAATAACTCTTCTTATACTTTACTTTAAGATTAGATGCCTGATACACTCCTAAGTATAGACATTTTTAATAAAGCTTCTTAAAACAGACATCATGCGGAGGACCAGCGGAATAATAACACATCAGTCCCCACTGGTGTTTCAGTGAAGGTCAGCGGCTCAGATGAGCCACCTGCCAATTGATGAACTTTTTGGAAAGGGGTGGAGGAAATGTGGAGAGCATCTGTACAGGCCAAAGTTCAGGCATCAGAGTCGAGGGCCCTAGGAAGTCAAGGAAATAGCCTGAAGACGAGGGCCATTAATGATGTGTTAGCACAAGGAGGGCTTGACACCATGAGTGAACTTCCTCTGTTTCATATTTTGAATCCAGGTGTTAAAATCATGGGGCTTGCCCAGACTTAGGCTAAAATGAGTGTTTGTTGAGTTCATACATATCCAGAAACATCATATCTGTAGATTAGAGAAGAACATTGCAAAAAACCCCACTATGGTAGCCATATATTCTTTTACTAGCCTAGCTAGTAATTCTACTGTCTTCATTTAACAAATAGTTGGTTGAGACATGTGTTAATGAATGAATCTCAAGTGACACATTTAATCATCAACTATGGAGAACTAAAATAACAGCTTAATATGAAAATCAAGAGAAAGGTTGAACAAGGGAAAACTTAAAATGGAATTATTGCAATAATCAAGTGCTTATATTGAGTCCTCATTAAATAATTTTATTGTGTAAATTATATATGAAATGTATATTTAGATCACACACATGCACAGACATATGTCTAAAAATATAGAAGCAAATATGTATTTTTCTACTTATTTTCTAATGGAACAGGGTTAATATTTCAGGGTTATACATATTTTGAGAAGCACATATTCATTGTATGTAATTCCTATGCTCATGTGCCAATCTGGATTTCATTATATATAAAAAATCCATTTATGCTTAAAATATTGATTGTGAAATGGTCTCAGAAACCTAGTATTTTTTGACTCAAAAATCACCAGGCGAGTGCAGGTGATGACTAAAAAAGAGGAAATGAATTCACTATTGATGTTCACATTCATTGAACTGACTTCCAAGGATGTGCAGTTAGATTATCTGGGGGACATTAAATAAATGAAAAACATCATCCCAGCTCTGATATTTTGTAGCCTGTGATTTCTTGGTAAACCACATAAATTCTGAGCTCCCACTGCCTCATCAGCAAACTGGATACTAATTCTCCATGGTTTCTCATGAGAATTAAACATCATAATCCTGTAAATGTACCTGTGAAAATTCCTAACCTAAACAAGGGTCTCGCTGTGCATTAATTTGGAACTGAATCTGACCCTTACGCTTCATCAGCTTCCCCCCACCCCATCTATATGGAGGGATAAAATTTGAGACCGAGGAAAAAACAGAGAAACAAAATAAACCTGCAGTGTGCAACATTGCATTTTTTGGTAAGAAGCTGAAAGCATTTTAGAAAATTGGAAAAGACATGGCCTTTGTGTTTTAGTCGGAATGTGTCCTAAAGGAAATAGGGCGTGACTGTATTTTCAAAAGGGAAAGATTTAGTTGTGAAGTGGTGGATAACAACAAAGGCATGAACTAGAACTGTAATCTTTTTCACTCTTCAATCTAGATCAGAAGTTCTTACATTTCTGGAAATCCCAGATGAAAGTATGGATCACCTAAAGGGTGGGAAGTGGGGAAAGAAGAATGATGACATACTCACAAAATTTTACCTACAGCTTTAAAGTTTCACTGAAATTGTTCTCCCTAACCTTCACTCATGGAAATAATCCTCATGACCCTAGACACTAGATTCAAAACCAATAAAAGCTTCTATTGCCAAATATATTTCAGATTCCCAGACCCTGCACAACACAAGGTAGCTATTAGCTGTTCAATGAATATTATGGATCCAAATTAAACTATTTATCCTGATGTTTTAGATTTATCATTTCTGTCTAACTCGAAAGTTGTTTTCTCAGCTATCCCTCCATCAACATTAACCCATCTTTGTGGACAAATGCAATGCATTGCACAATCTGAAGTCTTTCACAAATACTCCCGAATCCTGGTATTATTTTACCTGGCACCATCAGGAGAAATCCCATGAGGTCATTTCTCTTGAATTACAGTCAAAAGAAACAAAATCAAAACCAGACTTTAAATATATTGTATTTGATTTCTGAGGTAACTCCAAAATGTTAATATTATTCTTGACTTCTGCTTCAATATAATTGTTGACTTCATTTTGGGTATTTTTTTCGTATTGTAGATGTTATAGGTTGAAAGGAATGCATAGATTTGAAGAAAATGCTCCTATTTGAGAATGTAAAGAATAATGGTTCTCTGGAAAGAACTAGAATCTTCATCTGAAACTGAACAACCTATCGTAAAGTCTAAACATTAGTGTTCAGGGGGGTTATGTTGTTGTTTGCTATGTTCTACCTTTAACGGAAAAATTACCACAGTTCAGGGGATTTTCTGTGACTCAGTGGCTGGCCTCAGTTAATTGCCTTGGCTTCACTTCAGTCCAACACTCCAGAATGTTTCTCCTGCCTCCATCTTATTATTAAATGTGCTCTTTTTTGTATTTTTATGGATCTTTCAGAAATAGTGATCTTCTTCCCGGAAAGAGGCAGCTGGTCATATTTTAATAGCTTGGAGAGGAAGTTTGCACGATTCAAAAATAGAAGCTCTTGCACCGCTTTCCCATTAACCTCACTTACTTGGGCTTTGTTCTTTTTCATTATCACACTAATAACAGCAAACATAGGGATCATATAAGAAATCCTGTAGTTTAACTGGATTAATTGTACATAGGTAATAGTAAGAGGAAGAGTAAGCTTAAAAAGATCTGACAGTGTAAAGAATATGACTAGTGCCTGGATTTTGCCTCAAGAGAAGAAGAAAATGTGTATTTTGGCATTTTGATTACGCATAGTGAAAAATTCTGCAACCATGAATTCTTACTAAGGATGGCCGTATAGTCATTTTCATTAGGATCATTAGAAATCAAGAGTTTTATTTGGCTAATCTTTGGTGATTTATTGGGAATATGTGGTATTACTTGAAAGTAAAGAGTAAACTCAATAAACTCTTATGGCTGCTTATTATGACTTAGTTATATTTTTAATTTTAAAAATTTTGCAGTTACATTTTTATACCCGATAAGATCAAAAGATTGAGAAGGTAAGTCAATAGTAATGTTTAGAATTTAAATCATGTTGGGTGAAGTTCATAATATGCTAGATTATATTGCCTCAGAGAGAAATTAGTCTTTAATAATGTTTTTATTTCTCCTTTTCCAAAAGTTTTTAAACTATATAAACAATGAGATCATTTGATACAATCCATACAATATGTGGTATGCCCAAGTGCCAAAAGAAAGTCTGTTTCATTCAATATATAATTTACATAGCCCCATCCCTATAAATCACCCAGATTTATGAGTATTTAAAAAAAGAAAAAAAAGAAAAAGCCATGGAGACAAAACTTTTTACTCCCACTCCCGTCTTCACGTAATGCAGTTTTAGATGCATTGGCTAAATTCTGTCAGTGAGCAACTGCTACATTCAGTTTGAATTATTTAACTGTCTAAAATATTTGTTTATTTTATCTATATTTTTAATTCAGTTGAATGAAAATATTGATTCTGTTTTAATTGTTTGTTCTCTTTGTGTTTTATTTCTTCAGTTTTTTTTTTCTACCTGCATTGCTTTCTGGGGAGTAAGAAGCATGAAACAACTTGCCTCTGGCCTTTGGAAATAATTTAAGTTTGTACACAATACTCTTATTTTAATCAGTTGTCAACAACCACAATATATTACTATTGGCTATAAATATATGTATATCTTATATAATAATTATAGGAACCATTTATTTAGTGGAAGATAATATGCTTATTTACTGTTCCTTGCTTTCCACATTTATTATTTTCTCTGAAAATTAAAGTCAGTTTCAGTTACTTTATTGATAGAATTGAAAACAAGTGATTTCAAATATAATGATGTTATATCCACTGGTAGTGTCTAAGCCAATGAAATAAGAAAAGGAAGGGAGAAAACAAAAATAGTAAAAACAGTGAATATGTCATTTGCATTGATTTGAAAACTTTTCCTTTGCTGTTTGCTAAAATTGTTTGTGTTACACCCTGTTGAGTGGGCTGCACCTCCTGGCACCAGATAAATGAGTGATTCCACAACATCCTGTCCTCTGCAGCCCTGCATGGCTCCTGTAGACTCACACCTATGGCTTCTATGCAGTCAATCCATCTCATGTTTGGTCTTCCTCTTTCCTGCTGCCTTATGATTTCCCCAGCATTACTGTCTTTTCCAAAGAATCCTACCTTTTCATGATGTACCCAAAGTAGAACAACTTCACTTTGGTCATTTTTGCCTCCCACGGTGTTTCAGACTTCATTTGCTCTGGGACCCACTTGTTCATGTTTCTGCTGGCCCAGGGTATCTGTAGAGCTCTCCTCTGATACCAACTTCCAAACAAATCATTTTTTTTTAATCAGCCTTTTTCACTATCCACCTTTTGCACCTATGCATGGTAATTGGGATTTTGAGGGTGTGAATGATCTCAGCCTTGATCTCTAATGACACATTTTTCCTCCGGATGATCTTTCCCAATTCTTCCCATTGTTGCCCTTCCATACCTCTCTTGATTTCCTGGCTGAAGCCTCCATTTGAATTGATGACTGAAACAAGGTAAGAAAATTTTTAACAATGTCAGTGTCTTCTTTGCTGCATATTTCTTCCATAGTCATGGATGTTGTCTTCGTAATGTTCAAATAGGGTCCTGCTTTGGCACTTTCTTCTTTCACTTGCATCAGCAGTCATTTCAAATCATTGCCACTTTCTGCCGGTAAGATGGTGTCATCTGCCTATCTTAAATTATTGCTATTCCTTCCACCTATTTTCACTCCTCATTCCTCTGAGTATAGCCCAGTTTTACATCTGATGTGATCTGTGTACCAACTAAACAAATAGGGAATAAAATACATCCTTGTCTGACACTTTTGCTCTAGGAAACCATTCTGCTAAAATTGTGCTTAGGTGCATATTTGTCATCATGCAAATGTATTACAAGAGTTGCCTGCCTAGAATTATGTTTACCTTCGAAAACCATATAACCTAAGGATGTACATTACAGTAAAAGGCATCACTGAAATGAAAATGAATAGAACTTGTCAGAATTAATTTACTCAACAGATTAATTTGTGATACAGATGTATAATGTGTTTAGTCAATTATTTTTGGTAGACTGAAGAGCAGGCAATGATTCTGCGTTATTTTAAATTGTCACAATAATGTTAATAAAACTCTCTAAATAAAATCACCCCAGGTGTTGTGTGTACTTTATTCTTCAGTAATGTAAAAACCTGGCAAGAGTTTCATCAGGAGGGAACTGGCAGGGACAAGCACGGTAGGTTCAAAGAGTAGAAGACTGATAACAGTTGACATTTTTGTTATTCCACCCCTCCAATATTTCTTAGATTTAAGTAATCAAAGTTATAAGCACCAAATCAATTAATGTCCTTCATTGAGCTTCACCGATATGCAGCTTCACCGATATTGAGTTAAAGACACTGACCAGTTGGTTAGCCTCATTTTAAAAATATGTTATTTAAGCTTTGAACAGAGAAAACTTAACTATTAAAAGAACCATACTACAGGTGTGTATGTGGACTCAGGCAGGATTGAAATATGTTTATTTTTCAAACCGGAAAAGCAGAGAAAGATTAAATTATGTATAATAAAAATAAATTGTATCTCAATTGTCAGAAGCAGGGACTTGCCTCGCCTCATTCATCCATTTATACTCCTTAATTTAACACAGAGTACAGCAAATACATAAGCTCATAACAAATATTAAACCCTACTGTTGTCTGTTACCAACAGTTCTTGCTGGACTTTGCATGTGCAGAACCATGTTAAAGCAGGGAGCCCTCTGCTGGCTGGAAATTGCTAAATTTCTAGCCTAAAAATTCTGAGTACACATACTCTTCTACATCCTAAGGACTCTTCAGTCCATAACTTACATCTTTCAGAAATGGCAAAGAGAAGAGAGGTTTCACAAATCTTTAAAGTAGGTTTTTTAGTATGTCTAAATAGTTTGTTTCCCCATGAGATGTATATATTCCTTTTAAAATTTTTATTGTATTTTTAACCCCCTTAAGACGTGTATATATATTCTTGAATATACGTGATTGTATAGAGTGGCCTCAAAATGAGTTTACTAATGAAGCAAAGATTCAAAAATGGTGAAAGATACTTTTATGGTGAAGTACAGTTTTCTTCAACTCAGATTTTCTCAGTCTTTTCTCTCTCAGATACCCTTGCTGGTTAGAAATGATTTTCATTTAGAAACACAGGCATTTCCCAGCTACAGATTTCCAAGCCTTTGAAAGTGGAAGTGATTCCCAGATAGATTGTGCTCCCAGGTCTGTGTGTGTTAACTGGGGCATTTTATTCTTCACCTTCAACCTTGCTCATTTTCCAGTCCAGTTTTCTCTTACCAAGCACTAATACCTGATGACAGATCATATAACGATTATTAATGTTGCAAATTGATCTTGAATGATGCCATGTAATTTATGCTTACACTTGACTGGAAGCACTTTACTTTTCTCATTCTCTCAAGAGGAAAATCACTAAAAATAAGACTCATGAATTACTCACCACTTCTAATGGAGCTATGCAAACTGACTGCAAATAATTATGAAGATTCTCAGGTCTGCTAATCTACCATAAAGAGGGATAGAGAGAAGGAGGCACATTGGTTTATTGAGGAGCACTCAATTAACATTATTTCATTTAGTCTCTAAAATCCGGGGGATTAAATGCTATTAATACCATTTTACAGAAGAGAATTTTGAAGCTGAGAGAGATTTTAAAACTGTCTCGGGCCAATGGTGCAAAACTGATGACCAAAATAAAATTTAAAACCTCTGACATTCAACATCAAAGGCCATAATGTTTCTCCATTCCATAATAGCAGATATCCAAGGCAAATCTTTAAAAGTATAGGTTCGGGAGCCTGAGTTAAGAGTTCTTCCTATTCTGTTTGACTTCAAGGTACAAAATAAAGTTCAGAGGGTAAATACTTTTGTTATAGCCTGAATTAGTGCACAAGGTGAATGAGTACAGAACTTCTCATCTTTCTTAGGCTCTAGTTTTGTTTATAGGATTGTCACGTGTCTAAAAGAACCTGTTCCTGTGCTTGATTTGATTTGTTAGAATTTCCCATTACTTTGGATCTATTTCTTATGTCATTTTTTAAAAATATAATCTAATCATAGCATCACCATGATATTCAGCAATGCATGGTGTAGGTGAAGTTCAATCAATCGCCAAAGTATATGAACCCTTGTAAAATTTAACACTACCAGCTTGCATTATTGCTTACTAGATGCTCTCAAATGTCATTTTACAGGTAATATATAATTCATTCATTCAGTGTGGAATTTGCAATAGAACTATTGAGTGGAATTCTTTCAGGTATAGTATAGATTACAGTGGGCAGTCATTTGTTTTATCAGGGAGAGAATGAGATCTCTTTTTTATGCCCCTTCTCTATTTTTTCATATTTGTAGCTTCCAGATTCCCAAGGAGAAATTGAAAACACAAGAGGCGAGTTTGGCTTTCAGCATCTTAAAACCTTTCTGATGGCATGACTTTCAGCACCACTATGGAAGTAGGCTGGGCTCCATTTTCAGTCGGCCTCAGTGAAAGGAAATTTAACAGAAAATATTCTATCTATTGTTAGATTGTTTTTTCAACTCTCTGTCTGCCAACCTTTCTTCTCAATAGCATAACAAATTAAATTCCTCCCTCCCCAAAGACTCAATTAGAAAAAGTTATTAGCAAAAGAAGGAAATAAGCAAGCATTGATGGTTTTCCCTGGTGGATTATGTCTTCTTTTTGAAATTCCACAACTTGAACATCTCCTTAGTCAGAATTTCCTACTAGTCCAGATACAACACTATACAGAAATCATAAATTCAGTTTTTGGATTTGTTTTTCCTTTGTGTTACCTGTGATACACCCTAAATTATAACTTAAGTATTTACATTACAGAAAACAGAAAAAAAAAAAAAACGGATTGTGTCTTCATGCATGCTTTTATGGATTATTTGTAAATACTTTTTTAAAAATAGAAATTCCTGGTAGAAACATCAGAATTCTGATTTAATAAGAACATAAGCCTCAAAACCCAGTCTGGTCATGGTTTGTCTCCGGTTCTTCATCAAAAACATGTGAGCACTGGACCAGATCATGTTTATGGTTCCTTGTAACTCTTACCTTCCAATAAGCAGTTTATCCAAATTATTTCTATATTTTAAAGTAGTATAACAACATTGGTTTTAAAACTCTGATCACATTTTGACTTGGATCAACAATGAATTAATGAGGTTTTATTTCAGAGTATGTTCATTGGAATCAAGTCAGTGGGGACAACCTTGGAAAGAAGATAGGGAACTACTAAGGTAGAGTACAAAAAATAAAATCTTCATTCATTTAAGAATCCTAGAACAATTTACATAATCTAATTCTTATTTTTTAAACATGTTCCCCTTTTTAATGCTTATTATCTTTTCTCTATATTTTATTTTATTCCTTTCATTTCTTCACCCTCCCTTATCCTTTATACTATGAGTTAAATTAAATCAATTTAACATGAAACATGGCCTACCATACCTTCTGTGTGCTTATAATGGCCACCACATTTTGATTTGCTAGTTAATAAATTACTTCTTCAGCCTTCCTTTCACTTTTTTTTGGAGTGAAAAATTTCAGGTAGCTCCTTAATGAATATTTCCTCTGAAATTAAAAACAAACAAACAGCTGTTCACTGCATTTATAGCCCTTGGAAACCTTGCACATAGGGACTAACAAACAACTTGGGAAATTCAGGTCATCGGATACACGAGTGTAGTCCACCCTGTACATCAGCAGGGAAAGTCTCAGAACACAAAAGGAAAACTCTTACTGTATCAGAAAAACATTCAGGTTTTAAATGTATTATTTAATGTGAATGGTAAACAACATTTATTTAAGAAACTATTACAGGTTTGTACTTTTTTCCAGAAGTATAACCTATCAGCTTAGAAAATATACTAAGAAATAGAATTTTCTGTCCTTACTTCTCTGTCCTGGAATATGTGAGAGGCAACGATCAAATGTAAAATTTAGCTTTATTGGAGTATTTTGATAACTGAAATACATGACCACAACTCTGCATCCTCTGTATCCTCCTGAGACCCCAGGGTGGTATGGAAGGTGAGGAGGTGTAGTAGATGCTGCTGATAATGGAGAGTTTGCCCCGTACCATTTCACTGGCTGAAAATTTTAGCCAGCGTTGATTGCAACACGAAGCTGCATTTACTTTTAGATATCTAATAGAATAGGGGCTTTGACCATTGGCTGGTGTGGCTCGGTGGATTGAATGTCGGTCTGTGAACCAAAGGATCACTGGTTTGAGTCCCCAGCTGGGGCATATGCCTGGGTTCCAGGTCAGGTCCCCAGTAGGGGGCCTGCAAGAGGCAGCCACACATTGATGTTTCTCTCACTCTTTCTCCCTCCCTTCCCCTCTGTCTAAAAATAAGTAAAATCTTTTTTTTTTTTTAAAGAATAGAGGCTTTGAAAATTTTACAAAATGAGAACTTATTTTCATACATCATTGGAAATCAAAAAATGAATACAAAAGAAATGTCAAAATTAGTTAACATCTTTTCTCTTTTAGGAGGTCTTGTAAACCTCTGTTTGTAAATCCCTTTAATAATATAGGTCGATCTCCCCATGGCAGTTCTTACCAGTCCCAGAATTCCTTGGAGACTTGCTGGTGGTTCACCACTGTTTTCTCCAATACTCCTCTTACCATAATTCTTAGTAGTTCAATAGCCACATAAATGATCATGTAGTGTCCTAGCATCTTGGTTCCTTGTTTTCCTTGCCCCACTGATTGTATTATCCACTCTACATGAGTCATGTTGTCATTACTAATGACTGCAGTTCTGCCATAGTCCCAACTTTAAACATCCTAGTGTCTTACCATTTCACCCTCTGTTTCCAGCTCATGACCTTTGATAGTCCGCCACCACCATTTGCACCCCCTGAGCCATTTCTACCACCTTTTCATTGTCTTTCTCTTCCTCATGTATTTACTTACTTTCTTCAGTGTTTGAATTTTGTGGTCAATCATAGTAGCTCATTGGGTCTTACTGAGTCCCAAAAAGGATGAAATCCAATTGTAGGTTTCCTCTATGTGTGCACTGCCGTAGCTGAATATGAGTTGAGAAAAACAGACAGCTATGAAATTGCTCTCACATACTCACAAATACATACCTCAAGTGAGCTCTTAACTCTATCCAGCAATCATATGATACTTCCCAGTGCTGTTCACCCTTTCACACTCCTCAATAACTGTTCCATACCCCTCACACTTTTAACATATCTTTAGTCTTCACTGATAATCTAGTTCCTTATTTCATTGAAAAGAGAAATGAGTGAAACCATCAAAGAGAACTTCACCTAACACTACCATCCAAATGTATTTCCATGAATGAGCGGCTCCTTCTCTTAAACAGGGCTGACCTCTGTGCGATGTCCCAGTTCCCATCCACCCTAGCCTACTCAGATGTGGCCTAAGTAATTCTCAATTTTCCTGTCTTCTGGATCATTCCTGCCAACATACAAAATTGCTGCTACTTTCCTCAACTTTAAAAAGGCTTTTACTTCATTCTTCCTTCGCTTCTAGCTAGCCCTGTTTGTCTCCATTACATTACCTTAAATTTCCTACAAAGAGTTGTCTCTAATCATTGTGTCTAATCTCTCTTCTTCCTTCCCTGTTGGACACACTCTAGTTGGGCTCTTTCCCACCCCTCGCTGCTCCACTGAAATTGCTCTTACCAAGTCAGCATGACGTTGTCAAGCCTAATGACCATGTTCACAGCCATTACTTTATTTGACTTCTCAGAAGCATCTGACACTGTTATCACACTGTCCTTCTTAAAATACTTTCTTTCCTCAGATAACTCACACACCTAGTTTTTCTCTGAACACATGGGCCTCTCTTATTGGGTTTTTCTCATCTCCCCATTCCCAAATCCTTTCAGTGCTCAGAGTCAGAATCCAGTCCTTGAATATTCTTAATTATCTACACTGGTCCTCTAGATGTTATCATTTAAGCGCAGAGTGTTAAAAGCATCTGTAGGCTGAAATCCCCAAATGTGTATCTTTGACCCATAATTCTCCCCTTAATTACAGACTTCTATCCTACTGACCTTACCTTATCAATTATAGTCACAAAAAAGTAGTCTTATATAGTATCTACTTTGTGCCAGAACATATTTTTTGTATTTTACATGAATTCACTGATTTAATCTGCACAACAACCATATGAAGTAGTTAGTATTCTCTCTTTTCAGCTAGGAAAATGGAATGAGAGAGAGATTAAGCAATTTGCATTAAACAACTGCCAGGATTTGAACCGGAGCATTCTGGTTCCAGATTTATATTGTTATCCCCTGTAATGATGCTACACTACCTCTCAAAGTAGACAGTTAAAAGGCATCCTTCAGTGTTGAAAACCGTGCTTCAAATCTGCTTCTTTCCCAGTCATTTATATCTCAGTTGAGAGCACTTCTAACTGCTCAGACTAAAAGCCTAAGAATTGTCATGGGATCCTCTTTTTCTCTCATACTCCACCCAACAAACCTCCAGCAACATGTATTGAATGGCCCTCAAAATATATTAATAACTTAATTGCTTATCATATACCTTCTGCCTGCACCACTTTGGTTCAAGCTATTGTGGTTTTCTTCTTAATATTATACCTTCTAATTTGCCTCACTGTTTCTAACTTTCATCTCTTTATTTTCAATATGCAACTAAAGTAATTCTGTTAAAATATACCAAATTATATCATTTTTCTTCATAAAATCTTCTAGGGGCTACTCATTTTACTCAAGGGTAAAAAACAACCCCCTCACTATGCCATCTAAGATCCTACATAATCCTGTTGTTCATTTTACTTTTCTGATTTCATCTCCTTCAGCCCTTGCCCCTCCTCCACTTCTCTCTGGCCACACTGGATTCTTCACCTTTTAGGTTTCCTTGAAATTTCTCGGGAATTTGTACTCACTGTTTCCTCTGACTAGAATGTCTTTCTCCAGATGTTTGATTACTGGTTGACTTGTGTCCTTGCAAAATGTGTGTGTTCAAGTCCTATACCCCACACCCCATACCTAAGAATATAGCTTTATTGGGAAATAGGGTCGCTACAGATACAATTAGTTAGGGTGAGGTTATATCAAAGTAGCGTGGGCCCTAATGTAACATGACTATTATACTTATAAAATGTGAAAATTTGGACAAACACACACAGACAGAGAATACTATGTAAACATAAAGACAATGCTATTTTTAATTATTTTATTTTTTATTTTACTTTTTCTACTAACTGTCCATGAGAGAGCCAGAATTGGTTATTATTTTACAGTGCTATTTCCCCCTCTCCTCAAATAATGACTGACATACAGAAAGTGCTCAATAAACATTTGTCATGTGAAAGAATTAATGAACTCCCTAGGTTTTTAAGACCATATATGTAACCCACGGGGAAAAGTCATTCTTTCGGTGTCAGTTTTGGCTGAATCCCAAAACAATAGTTACCAACTAATCCTAAATTGCAAAGTGAGATTATAGAAAATCATGAAGGACTTCCATTGTCTAAATTTAGTGCTAAGACTCTTATTCCTCACGCAAAAGTAGAAGAAGACTTGTGAGTTTAGAAGATGGTGATGGGAGAATTTCAAGAGAGAGCTTGGTAATGTGAAGATCCCACCTGTCCTTCCTTCTGCAAGAGAAAAATTGGTGCATCTCCTTCCCTTTCTCTCAAACTTGGTAAGTAGAGCTTCAAAGAGACCAATAAAGAGCTCAGAAGTCATTTTCTAAAGTTGTGGCATGCCCGAGTGGACTTCTGTCTGACCCACACCAAGTGGCTACACTTTGGAAGAAACCACAGTCATAGCAGTGGATCTCACTGACAAGTTTTCCCAAGGACTAGGAAGAGGTAGTAGGTGCGAGAACCAACCTAAGACCCCAGGGGAGACAAATGTCAGTTGAGAGATGCTGGTGTGAATGTGGAGCCAGTAGGAGTAGCTGTGAAGGCACCATTCTTGTCAGGAGACTACCTGAGAGATCCCAGTGGGTAGCTAGCCTTGAACATCTCCAGGGCATAGGGGAAACAACATGAAATCAATGGTGGCCAAGAAAGCTCTTTCCTAACTCTTCTCTCCTCTGCTTCAACCGTGACTAAGCTCTGAGTTTCAGGATTGAGAAAAGATATGACAAAGTAAAGAGAAACCAACATCAAAACCCCCCAAAACTCTTTTCTACAACACCTACACTTACTCACACATTCACTGCACACTTCTCACCCACAGAAGGCCTAATTGGGAAGGAGGGAGGCACTAGACAGGGAGAAACTCTAACTTTGCTGAAGTTCAGAATTGTTTTTTTAAACAGACACTGGTATATTAATTTTTGAACTGAGAATATTTTTTCATGACTAAGGTGACTAAAGGAATTATATTGTCAAAGAGTACTCAGGTAAATTAAGGATGCTACCCAAGATATCATTGAAGGACAAACAGAAATAGTTGGCATTGCAGAGTGAATAGAGGCAGAGTGGATGAAATGAGACCAGGTTTTCTTTTGATATCTTTGAGTTCTGCATTTTCAGCATACTGGTCCCATATTGTATTGTGCAAACTTGGAAGAGTATCTCTATTAAAATTATTTTTAAATTACAGGATGCAATCTATATCCTTTATGTAGAGTGATCCACAGATACTCTGATTTCCCAAGTATGCAGCAATGTATAACTCTCATTTTGAAAAAGAAATTTAAGCAAAATTATATAGATTTCTAATATAGGACATCTATTTTGATACTCCTGGAATATGGCATAAGATTACTTATTTACTGACTTTTTAAAGGGAAAAATTCACTTTATAAACTCTTTTTCTATAGCTAGTAGTGTGGGAAAGGTGAATAGGTCTAAAGTTATTTTCTTTTTTGTTTCAGCATTTTTGAAAGGCACAAAAGGAAATAAGACCAATCCAGAAATTCATTATTTCTCTCCAATGTTTCCTTTTCCCATATGAGCAGAGCCTGGAAGAATACAGACACATTAGGGAATGTTTCCACTGTGTGGGAGAAACATCTGCAGTGAACTTGGTGGACCACCAGAAGTGGAGTAAGAAAGAAGCATGTGGAGGCGGAGGTGGCAGACAATGAAAGCAAAACTGGATGCTGGCTAGTCCCAAACATCCAGTTAAATTGCCTAACCTTCAGGTCACCTTTTATGTTATATAAGACATCTAAGAGCCATAACGTGCATAGGGAAAATGATTTTTTTTTATGGCGACAAAATAGAGCTTATAGCATAGCCTTCAAAATGTTTTTTTCTGCGAGTATGGAAAATGTTAGCTCTCTGCTTTGCACATCGCCCTCTGTTGAACCTAAACTGGATGGTTTTCATGGGGCTTTTCCTACTCATCCTTTGCAGCTTATTAAGGTGACCGTGCAAGAGCCCAGGAGCCACAGACCTCCTCTCAAACCAAAGGGAAGCACATTGAAGACAGAGATGAATTCTGAGTGAATTCGTTGTAAAACATCAGGGACAAAAAGGCTCTGAAATGCAAATGATTATCATTAGAAAGTAATATGTGACTACTGAAGAAACATTTGAAAGAATAATGTGGTCTAGCAAAACAATCCTGCAATCTGCATTCAATCAAAGCTGACCAAAAATGCTTGCAATAGTCCTTTGTGTTGTTAGGAGCCAAATGCTTGCTGGAACTTATGAAGCAAATTTTACCAAGTGGCACATTACCAACAGAATATTAGTAAAACAATACCAGCCTTAGAGTTGACTTTTCCAATAAAAGGAAGACTCTCCAACTATCATGGCCAAGGTATTGAGAGTGACAAGAATATCAATATACATATAAATGCTCACAGATGAGTGTAATGGGTTGGTTTGTTTTAGTACACTGCACGTGTGACTGGACATCTTGCCCACAAAATAGCTTATGGATGAGGACAATTAAAATTCAGTATACAAAGTTTTGAAAATCATATTGGACAGGGCTGTACTTAAAAGATTGGACAGGAAGAGTGCATACAACAAACTGCTGAAAACTGCTTAATTAACTTTAATTCTGGGCCAATTTAGTAAGTCTCAAGTGCAGGATTACTAAAATTCTATTAACCTTATTCTCATAGAAAAACAAGATACATATTCTTCATAGACTGTGGTTTTTGCTATTCACATTTGGTTCAGAGCCTTGGTAAGCAAGCCTTGTGGGTTCTAATCTTCAAAAAAAAAGTTCTCGTTTTGGCTCAGAGTAAGTTTCAGATGAGTCATCTGCTTCCACCCCTCACTGTTCACGCCTGGCATGCGTGAGAAGGACAGCCACCTCGGGATGCAGACTGACAGTCACAAGGCAGAAGGCCTGTGGTCTTGCGTGAAAGAACTGCTTAATAAAACTACAAAATACCATAAAGCCAGGAGGAAGTTGAGACCCAGCAGGTTTATTGCCAAAAAAACAGGCAGGCAAACTGAGGAGCTTAGATTTTCTAATTGAAATATTTCATGACTTTCATTTTATGTTTATTTTTCTGAAAGAGAGGCTGATAAAATTATTTAAAAATCAGTATTCAGCCAAAATAGTTCATTGAAAAATAATAGTAAATAAGTTGACCTCTTTGAAAACATTTTAAAAGATGATAAAGTAGGTTGTATTATAATATGAATATAAAAGAAATACTTTTATGAATTTTAATGCTATAGAAATATTTTTTCCTTCATATTCTGGAGGAAGTTTAAAAGAATAAAGGTTATTTTATTATTAATGCCAATATTACATAATAGGAAACTCACTAACACAATAAAACAATTCATTTGTAGCTCTCATGATTCCCTTAAATACTTTTTCTTCCTTCTCTCCCTTTTTGCATTTCTCTCTTGCTCTCTGTTTTTCTCTCTCTCTCTCCCTCTCACTTTCTCTCTGTCCTGTTTGTTTTTCTCCAAATAAAGATGTCATTTTTTTAAATTTCTAAGCTTTTTAAAAATTTGAATTCAAATGAGCATCCTGGTATTTGAGATATATATTAAGTATAGGATAATTATCCAAATATTCAGATTAGTAAAAATGGGTTAATTAAATTGAAGACTGTTTCCCTTGAAGGTATTATTTTTAACAATGTTTTTAGGTAATTTATTAAAGCATACTCTTTTCAACCTAATTAAAATGTGTTTAACAGTAACAATCATGTTATAGAAAACCATAACTGCTAAAGGCGCAGTTATCTAATTTTGTGAGCTTAAGAAACCAAAATTATTAGAATCCTTTTATTATTTTAGTTTAGACCCTCATGATATTAAAGAGAATTGTTTTTATGCAGTTTTTCATTTAATACTATTAAATGGTGCCAAAAGGCCTAATTCACACTGATCTAAGTGCAGTTTGGCACCCAAATATCTCATAGATGTTATAGATTATCCATTTCTTGCCTTATGCTTTGACTGACTTCACATGAACCCTATTAAGTAATTATTATCTCCATTTTATAGTTGAGGAAACTATGCCTTTGAGAGGGTAAGCAACTTGCTAAAAATCATGTGCTGGTTAAATGTGAGAATTTGACAGAAAACCAGGAGTGTTTGAATCTAGTATCTGGTGTGTTACTTCATCTTTCACTGAGCTGAAAGCTGAGATCAAAAATCTAGACAAAGGTATTTAAGTGAGAATGGTATTGATAATGCAGCCTGATTTTCAAGGAAACTGATTCATTTGTGCATAAAATTAACATTTTACATATTAGAGTTTGAGGTGTTAAAATATGATGACAGGTAATAAAAAATTGAACACTTGCAAACTTCAAACACCTGGTCAGTTTTTCTCTTATACCCTGAAGAATGGATGGGCACCATGAGAGTCATTAATTGGGATCTTTGTTCAATTGTGTGGGTTTCAAAGATGAGAAATTTTATATTCTCTGAAGTCAGGAAGGAACAAGGAAAATATAAAAGAGGACAGAGTACATAAATAAAGGTCAAACTCTCCTCAATTGCTAATATATGCCATCATGATATTTTTAAAAAAGAATATTTGAACTAAAGACATATTTTCCAATATGTTTTATGAATTTCATTGTGCTAAAATACATATAAAATTTACAATTTTTATACATTTTTAAGTGTGCAGTTTGATGGCATTAAGTACATTCACAATGTAGTCATCATCACCACCCATCCCTAAAACCCTAGAACTTTTTGTTTTCCAAAACTGAAACTAGGTATCCATTAAACACGAACTCTCTATTCCACCCCCCTTCAGTCCCTGGAAACCACCGTTCTACATCTTAGATGGCTTCTTCGGAATGGCGAACACTGTAAGTATGGTTATTGAATTGAATGTATACATCTATCATTAACCTTTGAATTATAAAACTAAGGTTCAGGAGACACGTAGGAAGTTAGAGGAGGGAAAGTAAAAGAGATTGGCAGAGGTGCCAATATCTTCTATTTTACACAGATGGGTTAAGAGATTCTGTTTATGGAAAATGGGTAAAATAATGGAGCTCTAAGAATGTCTTCTAAAGCAGAGGAGGGTAGACAGGTAGAGGGCAAGAGTTGTAAGACCATTACTTTCTTATTATAAGAAGAGATCCGCAGACAATGTCTACATTTTGTATACCAAGAAAAAGTATACTAAAGGGAAATTTAGAGATCAAGGTAAATGCCAGTGGAGTCAAAACCGAAAAATTAGGAAGAGGATTTTCTTCTGACAGAATGGAGCTGTTGCTGGGCTGGAAGGACACGTCTTATATTTATTATTTAGTATTAGCACTTTATTATCATTTAATCCTTCCATGATTTTAGATTAAAAAAAACAATGTGAATATTTTCTTTAAAAATAAATGTACTTAAAGGAAAATAAAACCAGAGTGAAGAGGTCTGTGCAAATAAGTACAAGGAGCATTGTCTTCTTTCTTTCATTAGTGGAGAGATTAACATTTAAAATTTGTTTATCCTTGGCATGTTTCAGATGCATAGACCTCATTAAAAGCAATGACTTTAAACCTTTTATTCTCTAAGATTTTTGAAAGAGCAGGTGGATTTCTTAATTGGGAAAAGTAATGTAGAGCCAACAAAAATGGTTTTACATCATTGTTTTTCTCCTCTGAGTTTAACATTAGATTTCCATTACTTTTTGTGTATATGAAGTGCTTTTATAAATACTCTAACAATATAGCTAATCTGCTAGGCAAGTATGAGATATCTGGTTGCAAACGGTTAAATGACATCTTGACCATGTTGTTAATGAGTGTCAAGTAATAAGACCATATCCTTTTGACCTGTATTCAAAAAACCAAACATTTTTGTTTATGAATGCAGAGCCTCCTGCAGATTCTATCAGAGCCTATAATTTCAGTAACATTAAAACTGCTCCCATATCCTGTTTTCTCTTGTTGCAGGAGATTGTGAATAGCAACACATGTTGCATACTCTCCCATACTGTGCAAAGTATCCTTTTCTGATCACTATCAAGAAACATATTCAGTTTCACATATTCAGTTTTAATTCTGAAAAGCTGGAATGGGTTATATGCTGAAGAGCAAAACTGAGTCTGGTGCTGATCAGAGCCTTGCACTTGGTTGTTTTGTAGACCATCTACATTTTAGCTGTCATTGTGCAGAGAAAGGAAGAAGAGCAAGGCCTGAAGAAAAAAAATAATGAATTTATTTCTGATGCTTCAACCACAGGAAAAGGAAATGCAAGTCAGGAATGTATGAGATTGTTTTCATTTCTCTCTTGATAAATTAAGCAGGTATGAACACTGAAGTAGGAAAGTAAAAGAAGGTCAATTTAGATTAGTGTGGTGTAAGGGAAGAAACTGGCAGGCGTGACATGAACGTTGTGAACCATTTCTCCCAACTCCATCGCGCAACCGCTCTTCGTGCCTGAAGACACCATTGCTTCCTCGTGATCTTAGTTCAGAAGTTCCGTGAATCAGTCATGGATCTGCTCTGTGATCCACATACTATGTGAAAATCTGCTAGGACTCAACACATACTGACAACACAATGATTCAATACAAATTTCAGAATAGATATCCTTCCAATTTTTAACTAAATTCTCAATGACCTCCAGCCTTGAATTCTGTATGTTGTTTATGAATTAGTTTGAAAACTCTGGTAACTAATACTTCATTTAAGGTAAATTATAGTTCTACGATAGTGAAATATATATAATGCTTCATTTAAAGTAAATTAAATTTCTATGATAGTGAAAATGAAATAGAGGATAAGGACTAGTGATGTTATTTTTTAAAATTATGTGTGAAAGATTAAAATGTCGTGAAAATATGTAAACTCCTTTTCTGAATATAAAATCATTGTGAATTAACATCGAGAAATGGAAACTAAAGAGGGATCAGATCCCATATAGAGAAGACACGGAAAACAAAGAGCCAAAAATAAAAGAAACAGAGATTATCTAGAAAATAGTCAAATGTTTCCTTATTATTTTCTTCCACTGAGGCACAACAATACCTGCGTATACTAATAACATGAATTATCAGGCCCAAAATAATAACCTCTGGGTGTCTCAAATCTACTGTCCCTTGTTGGACTGCTTAGACAGGCCTTTGCAATCCTGAGCACATGAAACCAGAGATAAGGGAAAAGACAGTTTTCCTTGTATGGGGAAACAGTTATATTCAACAACTTGCTCTTTTCTTTTTTAATACTGACATCTATTGGAAAACAGGAGAATATGTGTATGTTTGTTTTTTGAAATCAAATAAAAACTAATTAATTAAATTAAAAACCCAAACAAATTAAAAATTAAGAGTGTGTTATAGATTGTCCATTTTAATGATACCTTTGTCTAATGGCCTGAAAACACATTTATATGAGTCTTCAATACCATAGGCCTTTGAAAACCAGTAGTTAGCTAGTACTGCAAATACAACTATATATCCTTTAAAACTTACGCACTCTAGGTAACGTGTTCGTAATTCAAACTAACAATTGAACGTTAAATAGTGAAAGAAGAGAGCAAAGTTTCACTTAAGTTCAAATGTCCTCTATCAGGCTCTCTAAAGGTTTTTCTATCATTATGAATTGATAACATAAAGAAAAGGGAGTTTTCTGGAATACTTGATTCTACTTGTGAGTATTCTTTTAACAATATTTTGGGCATGGTTTATCTAGGCTTTTCTAAATGTATTTGCCATGTAGCCAAAATATGTCTGTCCATGAAAGCACATATTCTTAGTATGTAACTACTATCTAAATCTCTCTTCAAATTAGGCACATCTGGAGGCGCTACACCTACATGAGTCTCTCGTGTCTACAGGAGCTCTCAGAAATCTCCATGGAGGCACAGAACATACAGCTCTGAGGTAGGATCCTTGTTTCATAAAATAGTCTATAAAGTACAAGTTTCCTCTGCACCAAGCTGGATTATACAACTTATCAAATATCCCATCATTTTACTTTGAGTTCCTACCAATATAAGAAAATCAAATCTACAAGAGAAAAAAGTACTTCTCTTAAAATTCAACTTCTCTCTTTCCCTGATTAAAAATTACACAGTTAAAATGACAAAAGCAACACATGGTTGTTATACAAATGCAAATAACAGAGAGAGAGTAAAAAGTGACATTTCCTCTTTACCCTCCCCTAACACCACTCTATGGTTGTGTAAATACAAAATGATACAAAAGGTGTGGGACATGTAACCTATCAACTTATTTATACACGTATGCATCCATGTACTTGGGAGGAAATACTAATTTCAGAAATTTAAGAAATACATTAAAGTGTCAAAAAATTTAAAAAGGAAGTAACAATCCTCCAAAGGCTACTGGAGAAGAGCACTTGCCCTCAATATTTTAAATCATTTTTTACTTCCCTCATCTAATAAACACAATATAAGAAAGATAAAATGTGATCATGCTTTTCATGTTATTTTAAAATTTAGCATGTTTTTAAGTGAACATGGAATTTATAAAATTAAGAGAAATTGAAATAAAACCAAAGGAATTGCTGAGCTTTGAACAGATGTTTCTTTACTCCAAAAGGTATTAATTCCTAAAAATATAGCCCACTGAACATAAGAGAAAAATATGAAGATAATATGAAAGAAATATCTATAGAAACATATTCTTCCTTAAACTACACTGTCAAGTTTATGGATATTGGATCTTTGCCAGGCAAAATAAAGAATTTGCTGAACTTAAACTCCCAACTCCCTTCATTTCTTATCATATTTTTTATTAGCCATACCAGTTTTTCATAGTCATGGGTCTGTAATCGTAACTACTAAAATATAGTAGTTTCCCATTTATCTATTTTTGTATTTCAGTTACTTATTTTTATGATGTTATAGTCACATCTCTTTGCCCACTCTATTCATTGTTTTATTTTGAAACTCAGGGGGACGCTGTACTGGTCAGAGGCATAGTTTAATTTCAACTGTGTTACAGGGGATAGATCATACTCATATTAGCGTAAAAAATCCACATGGTTTTAAATATTTTTAGAGTCAAAAGCAATATAAAAGGCTGAGAGATGAAACATTTACTCTTTAAAAATAGATGACATGTATCTTCCTTCTTATAAAATGAAATATGCCATGCTTTTTTGTTGGGTTTTTAAAAAATCTGTACACAGTTAATCTTTGAATGAGCTCACCTGCATGCATTTGGCCTTCCTGGAGTGATACAAGAATCTTTATTCAATAAAACTAAAGAGAAAATCAAATTCAGTTAAAAATACATATAAAAAGAGAAGTTATAAAGAGTTTACCTCTTAAGCAGATATAATAGGATATAATTATCTTAGAAGCCCTTATCTTTGAGATTGGCCTCTTAGCTAACTTATGTGTGTCTATCAATTGTGACAGGAAGATGTTTCAGATATAAAACTGCTCAGTAGTGTCTGTGTCTGAATGCAAAGGCGGGAAGGCAACAGAGCACCTCCCTCTTCCCTAATACCTCACGTATCTGTTCTTCTTTCCCCATTCCGTATTCTCGGTAAGCATCACACTTCTCTCCAGTCTGTGGACACGCAAAGATGCTGCTCTTGCCAAGCCCTCACAGGCCGTCCTTTCATTGCTGGGACTGAGGATTGGTGGTGTGTTCAGCCACCAATGCAAGTCTTAGGGATGCAGCCTGTCAACAAATGTTGCTCTTCATTCCAACTAAGTCAAATGTCATGTTTTCTTTAAGTCTTGTTTCAGTTAAGCTGGGTACAATCAATGAATCTACCTCGCTTTTCTGAGACCTAAAAATGACTATTACAACCCCACTTCTGGCACTCTGTGTGAGACTGGAAGTAACTAAATAGGTACTGCCTTTCACCTGAGCCGAGAGATGCCGCTGGAAAAAACTGGAAATAGTTTAGCCTACACATCCCTACCCACTCATACTCACTGCGATTTACTTGTTGATATCTGGGGCATAGCCACTGGGGACAGCTCCCCACATCTGTTGGCAATTTTGTGCCCAAAGCTTAGCCATAAACACTTCTTTCTTCTCCATTTCTGAGGCTGAGATATCTTAAGGGTTACACTGAAAGCTATAACTTACTTGAGGAGTTTTTTGGCTACTATCAAACTTAATTTGGAGTTTCTGTGCCTCCCGGGTCTTGCTGTGATGAATAGAACTCTCTGGAATCGGTCTTTGTGTGGGAACCCAAAAGACATGCACTCATCACTGCCTTGTTGAGACGTAGCTGTGATTTGAGATTATCCCAGACTCTCAATACTTGTTCCAAATCTGGCCTCTAGGGGCGTTGCCACAGAGATGGTTACTTAGATATCAAGGTTTGTCTCCATCTCCGGAATAGTTCACTCCATCCCAATTTTGGACATTCTTTGAACTCAGCTCAGAACTGTGAGATGACAGTTTCCATGAATGTCTCAATTTTTTAAATATTTTCAGTATTTAGTTAAAAGAAAGAAACTTTAAATGTTAATAAGAAATTAGCTAAAAACAACTTATGATACACACATATGGACAGCTAATTAAATAATGATATCAACCTCTTCCTTATTGATACAAAAAAACATAAGAAATTGCTTAATGAAAGAAAGTGGTGGTTGAATACGTTACACATCCCTAAAGGAGAAAATCAGACAAATTTCTGTGCAGAAGAATTCCAAATAATATATGTAGATACTCTCCCCTAAAGGAGGTAGAGCTTAACTCCCCATAATTTTGGTGTAGGTTGTGCGTAGTAACTTCCTTCCAAAGGGTACAGTATGGAAAAGGGGAAAATTTGTATACTTTACCCTGACAAATGTTACTTCAGCAGGTGAACAAGGTCAGTGTCACCAAAGATGAGTCATGTCAATTGTATATACCCTTAATATCATGTGGAGAAGATGGCACTTTACCTTGGTGATCTCCCTACCAAAAATCATACCCCCAGCCTAACCATGAGAAACAAGATAAGTCAAATAAAATGGAGTGACATTCTACAAAATATTCACTTGACCAGTACTCTTCAAAGCCATCAAGGTCTCAAAAACAGAGCAAGTCCCAGAAATTATCACTCCCAAGAGGAGTCGGAGGAGATTTGCCAGCTGCCAAGAATGGTATTCCAGATGAGATCCTGGAACAGAAGAAGGATATAAGGTAAAATAATGAAGGAAATAGAAATTCTGTATGAACCTTAATGAAGTCTAATGTCCAATATGGCTTACTAATTATGATAAACATACCATACTAATTTAATAAACTGGGTATGGGGTACATGGGAAAAGTCTTCCCAGCTTTTCTATAAATCTGAAACTGTTCAAAACTTTTAAAATGTTAAAAAATAAAAATAAATGTGTGGTATGTCTTTATTAGTGGAAATTATTTGTGTGTGTGTGTGTGTGTGTGTGTGTGTGTGTATACCTACTGAGACACCTGGGATGACATTATAATATGTTAACCTTGGTAGTCCCTTGATGGTGAATTTTTTCTTTTAACTTCTCTGTATGTTTCTATATTTATCATATATTACTTCTACAATGAAACAATTAACAAATGTAAAATCACCCTTCTGTTTCCTTTTAAGTAGTTCATTTTAGCTAGACGCCTCAGAAATCTTCCACTAAACAAAAATGTATTTTCTCACAAAACAAGAGGCAGTGAGGTGAGGCGGATTCTCCCCATGTATTAGTCGGAACCCTGGAAGCATTTCACTTTCTCTACGGGCTCTGTATCCTCAGCATGCCAGGTTGTCCTCAGACTGGCTTCCCTCCTGGTCACAACATAGATACCAGCATTAATTACATGGCTGCATACCTTTTTATTCATATTCAGTGGAAGACAGGAAAAAATACCTCCTGCAACCTTGGAAAAAGGTTGAATCAAGTCAAGTCACTGTACCCATTGCTAACTAGGAATGTTAGCCATTGAATATTGCAAATGCTCACTGGCCTCAGGCCAAGTCTTTTGAACTGTCACCGTTGGAGGAGTCAGAAACCATGGCTTACATCTAATCAGGATCCACCTGGAACTGGAAATGGAGTCAATGACTCCAATACTTGGGATTCCTGGGCAGAGTAAAACAAAGCCTGTCATAAGCCTCCTGAGGGAAAGTTTAAGTATGCAAATGAACACACCTGCCTAGATTATTGATTCCCACTGGCTAAGTGAAGTGGTAAAAACACACACCAATTACCCACAATATACCTGCAATTTAGGACTTTCAATAGCTTAGTTCTGTCAAGTTGAGCAATATAAATGATAATGTAATCCACCAATCTGGTAAATCTACATCCATAAAAAGGAATAAGGAAGGGATGGAACAAAAGGCCAGAAATGTAACTTTGACAGATGTCCCTCCTCAAAAAAAGAAACATCACAGGTGTGCGTAAAGAGCGTCCAACTTAACACATTGGTCTTACCTTTTAACCTAATACGGGGGTCAGCAAAAGATGGCAGCCCCTGGGCCCTTCCAGACCGCTGCCTGTTTTGGTGCATCTGAGGAGATACAAATGGGCTTCAGTGTTTTAAATGGTTGGAAAAAAGTCAAAACAAGAACAACAGTTTGTAACACATGAAAATTATATGGGCTTTCAAATTTCAGTGTCCATAATAATGTTTCATTTGGCACAGACACAAGCTTTTGTTTACATATTGTCTGTGGGTAGTTTTGCATTTCATGTTGAAAAATTGGTTAGTTGTGACAAAAACCATCTGACCTTAAAGCCAAAAATATTTACTGCCTGGCTTTTACAGAAAAAATTTGCCAGCGCCTCATGTGGGGTCAGTCAGGGACTTTGCTGTCTGCCTTAGTAGAGGACATCGGGGGCCTCTGTAACCACCTTCATGAAGCTTCTCCAGTACTGACTGCTGCTCCTCTAACCTCCTGGGCCCACTGGCAGGCAAAGGGATATTGCCCTTAGAATGACTCTACCAGAGAGCTCTAAACAAGGTCAAAGCAGTATATTAATTAACTAGACAGTATAAAATTATCTTGTTTTCTATTGTCCAGGCCAAATTATTTCCAATGTTGCTGCTGCATGCAGCTGTCAAAAAACAAGAGTCAACCAAAATTCAAACAAAATTTGAAGATCGAATTGGCTTTATCAAGTGATTCATGAATCAGGCAACCATCTTCTTTTGAAACCAGGACTGTGCAAAATGAAAGGTATTCATAGGAAAAAACATGGGATAAGGAAGTGATTTACAAAAGAAATGAAAGGATTTTTTTTTTTAGACTAGGGCATCTTCTTTTTGGGGGATGGGAATGGCCAGGGTTTTATCATGCAGATAGTCTGTTCTTTCTATGTAGGATGCAGAGGACCCAAGTGACTAATTATCTTCCTGGTGCTTGACCAATATATGATTAAGATTTTTCTGGAAGAGTTTGAAACACCAAGTTGGTCAGGTATTAAATTTAGTTTTGGTGGCATGGACTTTAACACAATGATGACATTTTGGGCCTGTGGTTTCTCTTTAATACAACCTAGCAGAATTTTTACAGTGACAGTGGCATTAGAGACATAGCTACCCTCTTGTAAAGTTTAGAAATTTGCATGAAAGTGTCCTCAATCATCAGGTTTATTTTAGGTGCCCTTCTTTCATAGTGAACATATTTAAAGCATTTTAATTCCCGTGTTGTTTTGAGTAACATGTTTCTGGCACCCCAAAACTTAATTGAGTATGGTGGCCTCCATCTAGTGACAGATACTCATTTGAGTATTTTCAGTTCTGTGTCTTAGGGACTGTTTCTACTTCGCCTTTTGCTATGAAAACACTTAGGCTTAAAAATAGCCTACCTCCTAAGGAAAGAGTCTTCCTCTTATGAATTAACCAGTGCAACACCAAACAGAGACCACATGGTGGGAGCATGCTATTCAAGCCTGTGGACAAGTCCTTGAGTTCAGTCTAGCCCTCTGCAATTCCCTTCTTGGTTCTGTATGAATGTTAATATTTGAGCATCATATACTGGCTAGCCAAGTGGTGCCCTAAAAATTTTAAGACCTCATTAATGCTTTATGGTTTGAAAACAGGAAACATTGACATACCCGTCAATGTATAAACGTATAATGTATAAATTCTCCCTTTTTTTTCTAAGCTTTTCTTGATTCCTTACTTATGTTGCATCTGCTTATTAGGGTCCTTGAGACCTGCCAGCATATGCTCATGACCCCCCCTCTCCTGCAATAGGTATCAAGGCATAGTTCAGAGACAAAGTCAAGCTGAACCTGCAGCTAACTGAACACAAGGCTGCCTGTGCTGGTGAAGGCCAGTGAGGCTGACATTCACTGACATGCCCTGTGTATACCGGAACCTGCAGTGCTGTTGTTAACCAGTTCAAGGTCCGTGTGCCAAGCATGTCAATGCCAGTATTCAAAACTTCAGAGTCTGGAGCAAGGAAAGGTTTATTGATCGAGAAGGCACCAGCTCGAGAAGATGTGGGAGATGGGGACGATGCTTAGAGCTTCCTCAAATCCATCTTAAGAAAGTCCAGAATTTGGGTTTCTTTTATATCAAGAAAGGGGAGAATAGACATCTGGGGCGAGGAGGGGGGCACGGGCAAGAGGTGCGTGATGATCACAGACATCTTGGCACCGACAGGGATCCAAGGAGAGTGCAAAATCTCTAATTTTTCTCCCCAGTCCTTTGAGCCCTGCTGATCTGAATCCAGTCTTGAGAATCCTGCAAATCTTTGCCCAAAGCTCAAATCTCAAGCAGAATTCTTCTCCTAATTAGCATATCGATAGCAGTAGCTATTGGCCTGGATGCTATGGGGGAAAATGAAGACTAGAATTAAGATAAAATCAGAGATAGTGAGCTTTTCACTCTATTGCTCTATTGGTCCTAAACTCTGCCAGATTACAAATTTGGTGCTAATTATGCAAAGAAGCAGGAGCTACAGAATTCTCTCTGAAAGAGCAGTAGGCGTAGGTGCATGGGAACTGAGTTCCTGGGCTGGAGTGTTGACTGTATTGACAACCATGTAAAACAGCAGCTGTTTTTGGCCGTGGGAGCCTAGCTTGTGTTGCTTGGGGGTAGAGGCAGTGTCCTCACCAGAGCAGCTCTCCAGTTTTGAGCAGCATTCATGGCTATATCATCTCTAATCTTAGTTTTTCAGGGCTTCTCATGATGCTATGTATTATTTACTATCCCCTGATAAGTTCTGCTTAATTCAGCCAAAGCTGATGTATGTTACTTATAACTAAAAATACTTACTGACATACTAAGCAGGTATCCGGCCTTATGTGAGGAGAAATAATTGCAAAAAGTCTATTCAAACCATTTGGAATTACTTCCAAGTCCAAATACTATATAATGAATTCTCAGAAGGATGATTAAATTATTGTATGATGTGACTCTTCCAGAAAATTCAATGGAGCAATTTGTTTGCTTAAATTCATCTTCCTTTGAACCTTTTAAAAGCAGACTGAATAGATCACTACTTTTCACCTATCAGATATAGTCTGTTATTGAAAAATGATGTGTTTGTGTAAGTTTCATTATTTTCTCTTTGCATCTTCCACAGCATAAAATTCAATATTTTAAAAAAAAAATTGTACTCCATTAATTTTGACTATTAATTTATTATTTGATTGATTGTCTTGGAACTGTAAGCAGGAAGCATGATCAGAAAATTACCATCATACTGTTAGCATAGGTAGTGATTAATAAAGAAAGGGAGCAAGGGAAATTAGACCTTGAATGTAATAAACTAGGGAACTGAGTCAACAAGTAAGCCTAATAAACTAGGAAGTTGAATCAGATATTGGGTCTACTTCATTAAGAAGTTACTGCATTCCATTTAGCTTGATTTACTAGGAAGCAATAGCATTGCAGACCCATTCTCACACTCCAGGGGACTGCTTCATCCTCTGCTGAGGGGACTACATCTTCAAAGCAGGGGAAATCCCTCCCTGGGTGTCTGCTGGCCTGGTACCAGATAATGGGGGGTGAGAGTTGAGATGAAGGAGGGAGGCAATTCCTCTGCTGGACACATGCCTGGTAGAGGCCAGACAGTACAGCAGGGAGGTACACATGTGCAGTAGAAGCCAAAATGGCAACATGAAGAGGTGGAATCTAGCCTGGGAATAAGAATCAGATCAGATAGGTAGCACAGAACCCCAGTAGGTCCAGGAAAGGGATTGGTTAGGGGTTGGGCCCAACTCAAACTCAGGAAAAGTCAGGAAGTAGGTTGCATGGTTTGAATTATAGCTTGTTTGTTACCAAGAACAAGAAAATATAGGGACGATTATCAGGAATCTTGGGGTAGTTGCTACTAGAGCCTGCCTGCCCTCTACATCCCCAAGGGTGTATTATTTCCCTTCACCCCAATAAATCTTACCACTACATATAAACTTCTTCCACGCATGTGTCCTTCAAAATTCCTTTCTCATGACACTGCAAAAGAACCTAGTTTTACCAGCAGTAAGACTTGTGGACATATGGTCTATTATTCATACCTGTGAATACAGCTCAATTTGGTATGGTGGATAAATTACACAGAAAAAGTAAAATATTTGCTATTCAATGGGTATTAAAATGTTTAAGGAAATCAAAATACTTTTATGACCAGTAATTGCAATTGGTAATTTTGGGATGATGATGTCTCAGAGATAATTTGCCTTATATTATAGAAACATACTTAGAATAAACTTATGTAAAAAGGAAGAGATTTGCCCTGGCTGGTGTTGCTCAGTGGATTGAGTACAGGCCTGCAAACCAAAGGATGGCCAGTTGGATTCTTAGTCAGGGCACATGCCTGGTTTGCGGGTCCCCAGTAGGGGGTGCGCGAGAGGTAACCACACATTGATGTTTCCCTTTCTTTCTCCCACTTTTCCCCCTCTCTAAAAATAAATAAATAAAATCTTTTTTTTTTTAAGGAAGAGATTTATTTTGAGAGTACAGAGATATTTTATGTAGTAGAAGGATAAAAAGTAGACTGGGAATTCAGGATGAAAGGGAGGGAACTAGCGAATCCAAGAAATCATTCTATGCTTTTTTTCTCTTTGAGGCAAATATCTCATTTAAATTACTCTTTTATTTCCCCTACATTGTTTTTTTTTCTCATTCAACTTTTCTTCTTTTCTTATACATGGCCACCAAATTTTTATCACCTCAATACCAACAACCTACAGAGACCTGGTCTAATATAAATACTGGGAATGCTTTATTGTCATTTCCCCCCAGGAGTCAGGAAAGAATCCAAGTGGCCTCTGTCACTATCACTTCAGGTTTCTATGAAGAATGTTCTAAACTCTAAATATGTTAGATCAATAAGTAACACATTTTGATATCCAAAACAGTAAATGAAGATTAATTAACCTTAAAATAGATAACACTATTTTTAATATTTCTACCACTTATACGAGGTGGTAACCATGTTCTAAGAGAAAAGCTGGCTTTGAGACCAGTTACATCAGGACCATTTTTAATGGATGTGATCTAGGAAACCATCAGCAGTTAAGTTTCTTACATCTACAAAGACTTCTGCTTTATCACACCAGGATAACCAATTAAATGATAGTGGGACATGTACCCTTTTTCCCTCTATTGCTTTCTTTTTATGTATTCTGAACATTGTATGTTGAAAATCTAATTTATAGTATAATTCACAACATATTTTTTTCTGAGAATTCACAAAATAATGAAGTATTGGGTTGGCCGAAATGTTCATTTCTTTTTTTTCTGTAGGATGGCTCTAGTAGTGCTTAGTTGTCTTTAACGTCATTCAAAACAATTTTGTTAGTTGGTGTTGTGACAGCTGTCATATCAGTGTGTATTTTAGAAGAAGCTTACCAATACCAGTGAATCTTTGTGTAGTCATTTTAATATTGAAGATGGAAGAGAATAAGCAACATTTTCGGCTTTATGATTTATAATTACAAGAAAGGTAAAAATGCAACTGACACATACAGGAAAAGATTTGTACAGCATATGGAGAAGGTGCTGTGGCTGATCGAAAGTGTCAGAAGTGGTTTGCAAAGTTTCGTGCTGGAGATTTTGCCCTGGATGATGCTCCGCAGTCAGGTAGATCTGTTGAAGTTGCTGGCAGTCAAATCAAGACATTAATGGAGAACAATCAACGCTCTACCATGCAGGAGGTAGCTGACATATTCAAAATATCCAAATCAATAAAATTATTGTTGAAAATGAAAAATGTGTCTTTTATTTTATGAAAGAAACTAAACAGACTTTTTGGCCAACCCAATAACATAATTGAACCATGAGAACATCTACAGTTGAGGCAACTGGAAAACATCTGAAAGTGTTATCCCGTCCCATTGTGCAGTAATTCAATTTTCTCTACCTATTAGGACAGATGGAAAGAGATGCCTCTCAGATTTTTTCCAGGTTCCAGTTTTATATTTGTTTTGCTCACTGTTTTAAAGCATTTTTTGCTTCTTATCTGGTTCCTATTTTCCCTAGGAAAGTCCAAGATGGGTTGGGTTTTTGTTTTTCTTTAACATGCATTAAAGATGCAACAATGAGCACAGGGAGAAGGCACTAACCCTCTGTTCTGTTCAGGTCCTGGAAGCATGCCATGGGTGCACGTAGTGAGAAGAAACAGAAGTGTAATCTCAGCAGGAGAACTAAAAACAAAGCAATCAATCTCCACTGTGTCTCCTAGCCTTAACTTTGAAAAAAAAATCTTATGATATTTTGAAAAGTTTATTTCAACCAAAGTCTGAAAACTAACTCATTATAAATAGGTTTATCCCATTTCCCAGCCTCCACAACAAATAACCAGAAATAAATTTTTATAATCTGTCTCAAAAATTTCCCTCTTCTGTTAAGTACCAAATGTTAGTTATTTTTGAGGGATCTCTATTTTTAAGGTAACATATGAATGTTATTGGAAATCAAATATAAAGAAAATTAGATGTATTGAACTTCCAGCCAAGATGGAGGTGTAGGTAGATACACTTTGCCTCATTGCACAACCAAAAGGACAACAAATTTAAAAACAACCAGAACTGCCAGAAATCGAACTATATGGGAACCCAACAACCAAGAAGGTAAAGAAGAAACATTCATCCAGACTGGTAGGAGGGATGGAGACGGGCAGCCGGGGTAAAGGAGGACACATGTCAAGGTGGTGGCTGGAGAAATGGATGGGCGAGGTGGTGGCTGGTGGACCGGGCAGCCCCACATTTGTGTGCAGATAAACCAGGAGGAATAATTGGGGAGTGAGAGACTGTGCAACCCAGAGTTCCAGTGTGAGAAAAGAAAACCTTAAAACCTCTATCGGTAAAAACCTGTGGGGGCTGCAGCAGCAGAAGAAACTTCGTCTCATAGGGGAGTTTGTTTGAGAGACCCACATGGTCCCAGAATGTACACAAACCCACCCACCTGGGAATCAGCACCAGAAGGGCCCAATTTGCTTGTGGGTAGCAGGGGAAACAACTGAGAGCCGGCCAACAGCCAAGCAAGTAGCTCTGTTCCCTCTTGGACCCCTCCCCCACATAAGGACCACAAGGCAGAGATGGGGGTTGCCCTGCCCTGACAAATACCTAAGGCTCCACCCCTCAAATATAATAGGTACTCCAAGACACACACACACACAAATGGCCCAAACAAAAGGACAGATCAAAGCTCCAAAAATAGAACTAAACAATGAAGAGATAGCAAACCTAACAGATGCAGAGTTCAAAATACTGGTAATCTGGATGCTCACAGAAATGGTTGAATTTGGTTGCAAAAAGAGGAAAAAGTGAATGCAATGCCAAGTGAAATAAAGAAAAATACACAGGGAACCAACAGTGAAGGGAAGGAAACCAGGACTCAAATCAACGATTTGGAGCAGAAAGAAGAAAGAAACATTCAACCAGAACAGAATGAAGAAACAAGAATTCAAAAAACTGAGGAGAGGCTTAGGAACTTCCGGGACAACTTTAAATGCTCTAACATCTGAATCGTAGGGGTGCCAAAAGGAGAAGAGGAAGAGCAAGAAATTGAAAACTTATTTGAAAAATAATGAAGAACTTCCCCAATCTGGCAAAGGAGATAGACTTCCAGGAAGTCCAGGAAGCTAAGACAGTCCCAAAGAAGTTGGACCCAAGGAAGCACACACTAAGTCACATCCTAATTATATTACCCAAGATTAAATATAAGGAGAGAATCTTAAAAGTAGCAAGAGAAAAGGAGACAGTTACCTACAAAGGAGTTCCCATAAGACCATCAACTAATTTTTCAAAAGAAAACTTACAGGCAAGAAGGGGCTGGAAAGAAGTATTCCAAGTCATGAAAGACAAGGACCTCCATCCAAGATTACTCTATCCGGCAAAACTGTCATTTAGAATGGAAGGGCAGATAAAGCGATTCCCAGATAAAGTAAAGTTAAAGGAGTTCATCATCACCAAGTCCTTACTAAATGAAATGTTAAAGGGACTAAACTAAGAAAAAGAAGATGATCAAAACTATGAACAGTAAAATGACAACAAACTCACAACTGTCAACAACTAAACCTAAAAACAAACTAAGCAAACAACTGGAACGAGAACAAAATCACAGAAATGGAGATCACATGGAGGGTTATCAGTGGGGTGGGGGAGAGTAGAGAATAGGGGAAAAGGTACAAGGAATAAGAAGCATAAATGGTAAGCACAACATACACAGGGAGAGGTTAAGAATAGTATAGGAAAGGGAGAAGCCGAAGAACATATATGTATGAGCCATAGACATGAGCTAAGGGGTTGGAGAAATGCTGGTGGCTGGCGGAGTACAGGGTGGAGGGGAATAAAGGGGAGGAAAAAATGGGATGACTATAATAGTATAATCAATAAAATATACTTAAAAAAAGAAAAAATATATAAAGAAAATCAATCAAGAAGTCATGTAATAAGAGAGATGACATAGACACATAAATTGCTCAAGGGAATAGTTTCACCAAAAAACCCAAACAAACACACAAACATGGAATCCTGAGTATTTGCTCTACTCAGGAGTTTGTTGTTATTTTCAGGGATAAATAAAAAATATTTACTTGTATTCCTGATTTTTATCTTCAGTGCTTCTAAGAAGTCCTATCGATAAAGCACTGTCCTACATCCTGGGATACATTGTGCAATTTATTTCTCTCCAGAAAGGAAATTAAAATTTACTTCAGAGACAGGAAACAAATAAAGGCAAATCAATTTTATGATAGAGCTTTATAAGCCCAGCAGTCTGGGAAATGCTGCCTTATGAATGGACCTAGTTTATCGAAACTTTCCTTTGCTTTTGGATCTTAATTCTCAGAGGGGCTTATAAGACATTCATTGATATAGAACTGTTTCCTACAGTAATATTGCTATTATAAGACCAATGCATGAGAAGACTCAAAACTTAAAATATGAAATGTGTTGTAAGTATAAGGCATAGGGTGAGATATCTGTTGTATTTTTCAGGGATAGATTTTGTTGTTATTATATGTTTTAAAAAGCTTTTTCCCACAAATGTGTTGCCTTCCATCTGAAGGTTACTTTTTGTTGTTCATCCTTTAACCACGTGATCACAGAGCTTCCTTGACGCCCTGACTCCTGATTTATGCTTATCCCTAGCAGCACTTTTCAAACTTGCCTCATGAGAAGAATCACCAAGGAAGGTTTATTAACATGCAGATTTCTAGCCTCTCTCCAAACCTAGTAACAGGGCCCACTGCTCATTAACCACAGTAGACATAGCTCCTAGGGTCCAAGAAAATGTTCTAATTTCTTTAATAATCAGAGTAAATAAATAAATAAACATAATCTAGCTTGAATTCTATTTGTCTTTATACCAACAGTTATAAAATATGTTTAGCCCTGGTCAGTGGGGCTCAGGTGCTTGGAGCATCAGCCCCTTCGACGGAAAGTTTGCGGATTCCATCCCGGCCCAGGCCCTTGTGATCCCCAGTCCCACCTGTGCAGGAAGCAACTAATCAATACTTTCCTCTCTCTCTTTCTTCCTCTCTCACATTGAAGTCTTTCTCTCTCTCTCTTCCTCTGTCCCTCCCTCTCTCTCTAAAAGCAATGAAAAAAATGTCTTCAGGTAAGGATAACAAATGTATATAATATTTAATATTTTTATGGGTGAAGGAGTACATGAAGGCAAAAGTCTAGGGCCCATCGAAGTCAAAATCTGGCCCTGCCTAGTAACCAGATCTTGAAAGCAGGAGCCCAGGATCTGTATTTTAATGAGCACACACAAGAAAGTTTTTAAATTGCTGGGGGAGAGGAGTAAAAGGGTACTAAATGGTAATAGAAAAAAAAAAAGGTTAAATTTAAAAAAAATAAATACAACACTGCTCGAGCAATATTTTAATACCATATCCTCTCTGGATTCAGTCTGGATTCACATAGAGATATGGAATCATTATGAGTATTATAGAATAAGGAATATACAGGGATTGGCAAAAGTAGGCTTATAATTGTGAGTTTATTCTTGTATCATTATTTATTAATTATTATCTTATTTGTATTATTTCCCTATGAACAACTGTAAACCTACTTTTGCCTACCCCTGTGCAGCTGGTCTTTGAATAACATCCTTAAGTTCAACATCTTTCCTTGCATCGATAATGAGAAAAAAATTGATTCATGGCACATTCTACCCATGTCAGTGTGGGTTTTCTCCAGGGACTCCCAATTTCCTCCTATATCACAAATGTGCACTTGGAGGGAACTGATGTACCTCAGTTGTCCCATTCTGAGTGTGGATGTGGGTGTGTGTGAGTCCTAAGATGGAAGAACATCCAGGCTGGGGTTCCACTGGGAACCTGACCTTTCCTAAGGAGAGGCTCTTGCCACTCCCCACTCCGCCCCCCCCCCCCACCCTGAGCTGGAATCAGCAGGTTGGAAAATCATTCTCACTTGTTCCTTATTCATCTTTCTTAAAGACATGTATATCTCAATTTATTTCAATGTTTAAATGGCATTAAAAGTGTTTTGGGTCTTTGTTTGGAAGTTTGGTGATCTTTTTGTGACCAGAATATGCTGTGGGAACTTACCTCTTGTTTATATCAATTAGCCAACTGTAAAATTGTTTTTGATATATGTTATTTTGCTTAAAGTCACAGTTTCCAAGAACCTATCAGAGACGTTGAGTGAGGACTTCGTGTAGTAGAGGATTAGATACTATACAATTGTGAACGGCCCTGAGAAATAAGGCCTGGAAATGGTCTGGGGTGGATGGAAAGATGCTGGCTGGCAGGGCTTCTGGGAAGGCAGGCTTGCCCAGCTGAGGGAGCAGGACAGGGGAGGCAAGATGAGCCAGAAGAAGTCTCTGCAGGGCTGCTGCCTTTACATCTACTGAGGTGGGAGGTGGGGCTGGGTCATTGTTGGTCACCAGGGCGCATAGCCTGCCAGGAGAAGACGAGGGGACATCAAGCCAGGGAGAGACTGCAGGAAAAGCTTGAGTGCACCCTTAGCCACCTCTGCGTCGGATTCTCCCCAGAGCTAACTGTTGACTTTAGAGAGTAATGACTTCTTCACTCCCATCTCCCAAATCTCCCACAAATCCCACCTTCCTCTAACACTAACCTGGAAGCATTTACAAAAGGATTCTGGGAACTGTAGTTTCAGGTAAGCTAAGGAGGATCAAGTGCCTACACCTTTTACCTTCTGGTGATCCATCATTTTCACCTGAGTCACATTCGTGCCCCTTCCCATGATGCCAGTCTTTCCTCTCCTCCCCTCCCACTTACTAGTTTTGCAATGTGGTGGAGGTTATCTCACGTGCAGGAGCCTGGCATTCCTCAAAGTGAACTCAGGGCTGAAAAGAGCATCTACCTCAAAAGATTATTGTGAAACCCTAAGGAGATAAATGAAGTGTGGTGTTTTTCATCACAGCATCAAGCTCATGGTAAGTAGTAAATGAATGTTACTAACTATTATTCTTGATACAGTAGACTACAATTCAAGTGACAAAACTATGAAAATAGTTCTAATTCGGTAGCACATAAATTGTTATTTGAAATCTTAAGAATGTAATACCCAGAGAGAATATTCAGACCACCTGAAAGTAACAATCATTAGATGGCTGCTTTCGTAACAGCTGCTTTGAAAACCAGTAGAAATCATGGGAATAATCTTATCAATGTGCTGTGAGAAGATAACTGCCAACCTGGAACTCTATAATATAAACACTTTCTATAAAAAATGGCAAAATACATTTCACACATAAGAAATTTACCATTGAGAAACATTTCTTAATGGAAATTCTAAAATATGTATTTTAGGTGGAAGAAAAATCATTCTAGAGAAAGGAATGAAAAGTAAGGGCAAATAATAAATGACGGTGAAAATGTAACTAAAAATAAATATTAACTATTAAAAATAATATTAATACTAATAGTTTTAGTAACTGATTCCTTCTGACACACTTTACCACTGAACGAGTCTCACAAGGCTTCTGTGACTTTATTTGAGACTTTGCTATAGCAAACAAACAACGACAACAAAAATTAGCTGTCTTGCTTTCATTGGTGTCTTCCTTTGACATGGCTAGAAAACTCCAAAACTGACACCTGAATTTGATGCTATGACAAGCATATTACATATTGATTGAAATTCAAAATAATAATGATCAGTCTAGTACAAGTCTAGTGTCTAAATTAAGAAAAGGTTCTATGCTTCAGTATTCTTTTAACCATTACCATTCTTTAGGGGCTAGACTTTTAGAGTTTATGTAAATCCCTGAATGTAACAGAAGCTACTAGGTTTTCCCCAGTGTGTATTCTTTCTTTCTTTGGTGTAGACAGAGTGCCTTATCTTTAACTAGTCCTCTCACCTCCCAGAATCTACATTTTCCAGTCCCCCTGGTACCTAGCTGTAGCTCTAAGATTAAATTATGGCCAATGAGATACATTAAAAGGAAATGGGTGCACCTTCCAACATGTACCCTCAAAAGGTAGGATTGTACTGTCCAGTGTTTGCCACACCCACTTTTGAAAGATTAGACTGTAAATGCTGTGATGACACATTTTGGAACCTTGGTCTCTAACACTACAAAGCACCACATCAGCCTGGACTCTGTGCTTGTTTATGGTATTGTGATTTTGTACCTGTTAAACATAGTTGTGTTACGGAAAAATGAAACAACCAGACACTGAGGGGTTAGGAGCACGATCTTTACTTACGTGCATGGACCCAGAGGAGACAAACTCCAAATTCTGAGCCCAGAACAATAGCCCCGCATTCCCTTTATGCTGGGCCAAGTGGGGTAAGAGTCTTGGGAGGCGTGGTATAGATTTGGCTCGAAAAGGGTTTACAGAGGTGAAAGAGAATCATTTACATTATAAGTCAGGGCAATTGCTGTGAAAAGGGCTTACAGAGGTGGGAGAGAAGCATTTACATTATAAGTCAGGGCAATTAGCATTTCATCTTTGGTATCAGCCTTGATTCCCTCTACAGTTGAGCTATATAATATGAACTTAATAACAGCGTGACTATAAAAATACATATGTAAATTTATAGACACACTAAAATTCTTTAGTGCAAACATAGCTTTGATCTTTACATTTCTTAAAAACACCATTAACTATTTTTTTATGCTGGAATATTACTTTCTATTTTAGAAAACAGTACTATGATCATAAAAGCACTGAGGAAATCTGTAGGGGATGTTCTGTAATGATTGTTTCATCTGTGTCCTCCAGAAAAAAATAGTGTGCCTTTAAGACTAAATTTTTGTACCTTGCCTAATGCATAGGTAATTTTAAATAATAACAAGAACAGGAACGAATATTTTTGTTGTTATAATTTTAGTAAAATTGTAATGGAATCTCAGAGCAAAGACAACTAATGTGTCTAATCACTTCATTTCAATGAAGAAAACTTTGACCAAAATAGTTGATTGTTTCCTTTGTCTAGACAAAAATCATTTTGTAGAGTATATAAAGCTCAACTTTTAAAAAAATATTAGGAATTGATTAAATTACATGATATTTAAACTTGGCTTTCATGGAATGCTAAACAATCCATCACATCTTTATTTTAGTAATTCACAAGGGATCACAATATTTGAGCCACATGTTAAGCTTCCTGTTTTATGTCTAATTCACATTGTTTCGTCTCTTAGGAAACTAATCACTACATTAGAATTACAATAAGAAACTACTAACCATACAGATTTAAAGAATCAGTTGCCAAAAATCTGAAAATTCATATTTTTGTAGCTTTAACTCACAAAGCTAAATGTATCTACTGCAAAATTATAAAATGTATCAGAATTAACTACGTGGCTGTGTTAACCATTTTATGTCAGAATTTTATCTGTTAGTTGTGGTTTGAGTACAGGATTAGATCTGTGCCTTATGTTCTTCATATTTTATATTTAATATATTAACTGTGTCCTAAGACAAAAATTTTTACTATCTTAGTTTTCATAAGTAAAATATAGCTATACAGATATTTTAATTAGAAAAATACCTCCTGCTCTTTTTCTAATAAATTTTCCTTTGAAATCATTATGTATGAACAACACTTTTAGAGCTTAAAATTTGAAATGGAAACAAAGTTTTCTAATTTGCTCTGCTTTGGGAGAAAGCAGATATGGTGTAAGTTATTTACATATAAAATACAAAGCTTAAAGTGCATGTAGAATTTGCTCTATAGTGTAACCATGACATAATAATTAAATTTCTCTGTTACAGAATATCCTAAAGAGACAAGCAACAATAATCCTAGCATCTCATTGTGAGAATAATGGAGACTGACATTGTGATGTACATGGAAAACCATGAAAGGTGAGAATGGTTTAATCTAAAATATGGTGAAAATAACTTTTTTTAAAACACTACAGTTTATTGGTCTAAGAATATAGAAAATATAGGAAGACAATTACATATAATACCACTGTCTAGAGATAACCATCATTAATATTTTGATATATTTCTGTTCTGTTGTTTATTCTGAATATAAAGCTTATATATCTGCAAAATACCTATAACTTTATTATAACAGTAAATATACATTGGAATCATATTTTGATAAACTTAACACTTTTATGTATTTTAAATGGGCTTAGTAATAAATATTATTTTATTTCATAGGATTTTTGTAATTATTTTGGAAGAATTCAGGAAATAGTTATCTTTTCAAATATTATTAATAGGATGAAAGTTGAAGATGGAAATCGAGACATTATCTATTCAATACCTTACCTCATCTTCTTTCAAACGTATAGTGCAATAGTCATGTGATATTTTAACCCTGTTTATGAAAACAAAATTATTAAGCTGCTTGTCCTGTTTCCTTGCAAATAAGACACAAAAATTACTCCAAACATAAGTGACTATGTAGAGTACCTTGGCACTTAAATTATGATGATACCCAAAACTCTATAGCCTGCTTTAAAGGAGCAGGTACAAAGAGTCATCTAAATGTCATTACAATTGAAGAATGCTACTATATAATGCATTTTGGAAGCACTCATTAGTCCTTACTAAAAATATACATGCACCAATCCCTGCACACATGAACACCACTGAGAATGTTAGGCATTTGTAACAATCGTGCACCATTTTTGTGTTTCATATTTGCCTTATCTTATGCTTTTCTGGATAATAGGTAAATAATCTTTTGAGGTTTACAATTAAGTTTTTGAATTTAGTTTTTATTTTGTGAAACAAACTTGAAGTCCTATTCTCTAATGTCATTTAACTATGACATTTAATTTAATAATGAAAACATAATTATTCCTTGTAAATCAAAGATAGAGTGTAGAGCACTATTGGAAAAGCCATGCCATTGCTAGCCATAAAAGAGATGTAAATTAAAGCCACAATGAGATATCACCACACACCTTCCAGGATTTCTAAAAGGAAGAAAAGGAGGGAAAGAAGGAGTAAATTTAGTAAAGTTGAAGAAATTATTCAGTTGTCAAAGATGTCAGTGTAGTAGAGGATATTCTAGATAAATTCCCTTTTTCTTTTTTTTTTTAACACATTTTATTTAGTTATTAGTTGTCATGTAATTGTGTCTATAAAACTACTATGTGCCCACTAGGAACTTTGTGATAATTCCTTTCAACAGGTAATTTTTCTTAGCTCTTTCAAGAAAATAAAATAAAATTTAGTTCTCTAATAAGAACAAAGCTTGCGTCATAAAAAAAAATTGGAATCAGTGTGAAATGGTGCTCAAATACATAAAGTAAAATAAGTAAATATTTGTGTGCATGTATGTAATAAAAAATGAAAGTCCCAAATAATGTCTAATCCTTTCCTCAGGAATAACTACATGGAACAGTTTAAAGTATATTTTAAAACCAATTTTAATAAAAAAATCTTAATAATTAGTGTATACATTTTAAGAACACTGAGTATTATATTACAATATAATATTTTATTGTAAAACATATAAAGCCATAAAAGGAAAAACTATTCAAAATAATCAGGAAATATGGAAGAACCAACATAAGCCTAAAGAAAGGAAAATTTAATTATTAAAATATTTTCTTAAAATCAGTGTATGGGTTGAACTGTAAATGAGACAAAACTGAGGAGAGACTGGTGAGGTAGAAAACAAATCTGGAGGGATGACAAAATATGGCACAAAGAAGCAAGGGGATTAAAAATATAAAAGCAAGATCAAGGTGTTTTGAGAATAGAAGGCCTGGCATGTATCTAATTTGAATCCCAGAAGGATTCAAGAAGACACAAGAAGATACAAGGAAGGGGTGTTAGAAATGCTCTAGATCTTAATTTGGGTGGTAAATTTGGGAAGGATGTTTATTTTGTTATTAAGCTTTATAATTGTCATATATGATTTTATTTAAATATAATATTTGTATGTGTCAAATATTACCTAATAACATTCTAAATAACTTAATTAAAAAGTGAACTCATAATTTTTAAGTATTTCATTTGTAGAATCTGCCTTTGTACCATATTTAATTTATTAAGTATGGCTTCATGGATATTTTATCTTTATAAAAAAGAGTCCTGTTTTCTGTTGATCAACTTCATTGAAATTAATTGTTATTTTACCATCTCAGACTGTATGTTATTTGTGAAAAGTTAAGTATTGAAACCCTATCATTTGGACAAGAGCTTTTTATGCTCCTCCCTGCTTAACTAACTCTTGGTTGTGTGTGCTTTAATGTATCACCCAGACAAACCAGTTATTCTCAGTGCTTTCAGGTTGACTTATGTCTCTGCATTTTTGCCTCAGCTGTATTTCTCACATACGTAATTGGAATTTTATTTAGTACAGCTAAGCTTGATGAACACTGATTCAACAGCTCATTATCACAGAATGTACACAATATTTAGGATGTCATAATTATGATTTGTCTTGTCCAGGTGGTGCAGTGGAATCGAATTACTTGCTGTGTCTTTTACTCTTCACTTAAATCACTCAGGAGCAAGTAAAGTCATCAGACGTACAACATGTACCTTGCCATTACAATCTCACTTGAATTTCAGTTTTTCTGAGCATATGCATAAATATAACAGTATGCCCTATTTCCAGGATTATCTAGGGGTATTAACAGGTTCTGAAATTAACAATTATGCAAAATCAAGATACCAATAATAGATGTACTAAAGAAGAGAAATGTGATCAGAGGGGAGACGGTCATTCTAACTAGGTCAGGGGGCTGATTAGGGTAGCAAATTGAGAACTTGAAAGTTGAGCTAGATTTGAAGTGGTCATAAAACAACCTTGGTGAGTAAAAAGATAAGAGTGTTAGAGGGCCAGGGCATTCCTTGAACAAAGGGCAGGAGAGGGTAGGGGAATCAGTGATGAGGAGACTGTGTAGTTCTCAGAAAACACTGAGGCAAAAGAACGCAGTTTTTCAAGTTAGTCTTCCATATTGTTTCACTGCCTCTCACCTCCTCTTTCTGCTCTCTCTCCTCCTTAGCAATAACGTTGCTCTTTAAAAAATACTTTCAATCATGTCATTCCCTAGTAAAAATATTCACTGACCTCCTCTTCCACATCTTAAAATGTTTTCTGTTGATTACTCAAAGATCTCCTCAGTATGATTATAATAGGTCTTTTGAACCATTATTCCTACTAATCCTCTGTTATAAAACTACTTCTTTGTTTTAAAAAGATTTTATTTATTTATTTTTAGAGAGAGAAGAAATGAGAGAGAGAGAAAGAAACATCAATATGTGAGAGAAACACTGATAAGCTGTCTCTCGTGCGTGTGCCCCAACTGGGGACCAGCCCACAACCCAGGCATGTGCCTTTACTGGGAATTGAACCAGTGACTTTTCACTTTGTGGGATGGCACCCAATCAACTGAGCCACACCGACCAGGGCTATAAAGCTATTTCATCAAAAATGAATCTGTGTATTATCTTCAGTCATCTGTGATTTGCATGCTGTCTACATTTCATTTTACATACCTATCACCATTGCATGTCTACATGATTTTATATGTCTATTCTTACCACTGTATTATATCTAACCTGTTCCCTTGTTTTCAAGTATTCCTTTCCTTGTTCACACCTTATGCTACCTATTTCAAGATACATATCAAACCCTGACTCATGTGGCTCAGTTGGTTGCAACATCATCTTGCCAGGGGTGTCCAACCTTTTGGCGTCTCTGGGCCACACTGGAAGAAAATGACTTGTCTTGGGCCACACATTAAATACACAAACACTAATGAAAACTGGTGAGCAAAAACAGGTTTTAAGTAAATTTATGATTTTGTGTTTAGCTGCATTCATAGCCATCCTGGGCTGCTTGAGACCCATGGACCATGGATTGGACACCCCTACTAGACCAAAGGGTCACAGGTTTGATTCCTGCTCAAGGCACATACCCAGGTTGCAGGTTCAATCCCCCAGTCAGGGCACACAGGAGAAGGCAGCTAGTTGATCTTTCTCTCTCGCGTAGATGTTTCTCTTTCTGTGTCTCTCTTCCTCTCTCTCAATTTCTCTCTCTGAAAGCAATGGAAAAAAAATGTCCTTGGGTAAAGATAAAACAATAAATAAATAAAATAAAACCAGGGAGCATGTCCTCTGGTGAGGATAATATATATATATATATATATTTATTTATTTATTTATTTATATCAAGTTCTGTTTCATTCATAACACTTCCCAGATCCCTGAGGAGTTATTTTCTTGTCAAAATTCTCTACTGTACAAAAAGCACAACACCAAACTATTAACTATTTAAATAACAGAAAACAGAGAGTAGGGAAAGGGGAAGATAACAAGTAAAAATAGAAGAGTAATATTTAGGGATGAAGAACATGTTTTCAGATCAAAAATATCTACTGCTTTCCAAGTAGAATGTATAAAAATATCTTTATTATGCATCATTTTGAAATTTCTGAACAGCATGGAGAAAAGCATATTCTAAAATTTTCTACAGGTATGTTACTGACAAATGGGCAGAAGTGATAAAAAATTTAAAAAAAAAAACCTGAATACCTAAATGCTGTGGAAGAAGGTCTTCAAATTCTAAGAGAAAACAATTTTCAACTGAAGATTTAATGCCCAGAAAAGTATCAACCAATTGGGGAATGTAAATAAATAAGTTTCCGTCATGACAAAGCTTAACCTGGTTGTAAAGGCCAGGGAATGAGGAACATCATATCCTGTTATCCAGCAAGTTGCAGGGTGCTCATTTCATTCTGCAAGCAATTAAGCAATTTCTTTGCCCTTTCTCAAACACTGATTTATTCACCAATGCTAGATATTATTCTACAGAAACATCAGTGTTTAAGCCAGGACTCTCAGTTGGCTATGGGAAGAAGCTTTTCCTTCAAATGTCTTTCAGAAGTTGCCTCCTCTTTTAAAAAGTGGTTTCACCCATCTACAAAAAAATTATAAGCAAAAAGATTTGAAACAGAATGCTTTAACTATTGGCATTGGGAACTTTAAGAGTTTTTAATGCTTAATCAATTATTTGGCTTTTTAAAATTTATTTTTCATAAACCAAGGGTCTATGTCCAAGAAGGTTAATTATTTTAAACAACACAACACATATGCTACTCAAGATAAGAATAAAAGCATAGCTCACTCATTGCTTACACCAGAGAAATGTATGAATAAATTCACAACACATACATATGCCAGATGTCATATCATGGAGGTTAAGGTTGATGTCATCATTTTAACACTATATTATTTTATTTCTCTATTCCTTTAACCAGTATTTCAAACAAACACAAAATGTCCTTCACCATAAAACAATGGCCAAGTATTAATTCTAAAAATTGCATAGGTTATGTAACTGGAAAAGTAGTATCTTAATCTGTTCCCTTGTTCTCAGGTATTCCTTTCTGTGTTCAGTCCTTGTGCAATAGTCTCCTTGATCACAACTCATAGCAATTGGAGCACCCATTATTTTTTTTTTCACATCAGATGTTTTTTTAATGATTTCCAGACCTAGCCATTTTTTTGAAGTGTGGGAGGGAGGACTGGAGAAAGAACATGGAAAATATAATATTGGCATTCATGAAAATGTTTCATTATTCTAGAATATTATATTTAGTTATAGGAGAGGGAAATGACAATTTTTAAAAAAGATTTGAGCATATGCAGGAAAAAATAAAAGTGGGATATTTGTGAGTATAAAAGAAATCTGATTTTTAAACATGAAAAAAACAAAATTAAATATTAAGAGTTTCTGAAGTATAATTATCATAATAAATTTGAGAACCATTGCTTTAAACAGACTTGAGTGGTCAGAAACCAAATTAAACATGTATTTATATTATTTAAAATATTAAAATTATGTCTAATTTAATTCATACACCAAATGAAATAACATATTAAAATTTCAAATGGGGAGGAATTGTATGTAGCATTTTATGATTTCCTATTTTTAGAACATGTGTCCCATACCCCCAATTTTATGTAATGCAGGTTTTTCAATTCCCTCTTTAAATTAAACTGTTGGGATTACTCAAGCATGACTGATACACTTAGATACTATCAGGCATTCAATACACAGTATGTGCCTTTGATTTATCTGACAAGTGACAACAAGGCTGTATTGAGTTAAGCTCAGACACTATCACTAAATGAATACTTGCAGGACCTGACTGTGGTTATTGTCATACCAGAACAGAATTCTTGTTCAATATCCTGTCTGGGAAGGAGCTACTACCAGATGCTTCCAAAGAAGGGTAAAACCACCCATAATGCAATTGGATGGATATGCAGTTCTGTACCCCTGAGACAAAACACTTCATCCTAGCCCCAGGTGGTGAGCCACTCATACTCCGTTCATATTCCTCTGAAGACTGGCCTCTTCAAATAATACATTTTTAAAGGACTCTTCATAGTACAGGTTTCACCTTTGAAACACTAATAATTCCTCAGTGATTATAAGTCACTGCATTGGGAAATCTTCAATTGGTCAGAAAGGATTGCTTTTCCCATTTTTCACAGTAAGGGGTTATTTCATTTAAATATGATAGGAAACATACTATCTTGTGATATTTTATTCATTTCTTTATATGATATATAAAATTTTTGATAAAGTATATAGGAGAAATAAAATGAATCTATGTGTAAATTGAGAGGCTGGAAATACTTGTACAACCGAACAATAGTCAGACAATATATTTTTTAAAAAGAACGGAACTCAAACTCACGCCTCCCTAACCACCAGTGTGTGAGGCCAAATTAGCGGCTGCCTGCGGTCCAGGAAGTCAAACAATGCCTATGTGGCCATCACCGTAAGCGGATTGGTTTGGCCAGAGACTGCCAGCTTCCCTATTCCACCCCCCTCCCTTGCCTGCCTACAGTCTGAGAGCCAAACGTGCGCCCTGAACTGATCACATGTGATGCCCGTTCCCAGTTAACCCACCTTTTGCTTCCTCATGTAAAACAACCTCCCCTCGAAGCGTACCTGATTGCCCAGATGAGAACAAACAGAGCTTATCTATTCAAAGCTCTAGCTGGAGTGTCAGCCACTATCACTTATGTTTGGCAGATATACTCAGTGTTCTTAAAATATATACACTAATTTTTAAGATTTTTTATTAAACTTGGTTTTAAGATATACCTCAAACTGTTCCATGCAGTTATTTCTGAGGAAAGGATTAGATGTTATTAGTGACTTTCATTTTTTATTACATACATGCACACACACATTTATTTATTTTTACTTTGTGTATTTGAGCACCATTTCACACTGATTCCAAAATTGTTTTAATAAGACACAAGCTTTGTTCCTATTAGAAAACTAAATTTTATTTTATTTTCTTGAAAGAGCTAAGACAAATCATCTGTTGAAAGGAATTATCACAAAGTTCCTGTGGGCACATAGTAGTTTTATAGACACAATTACATGACAACTAATAACAAAATAACATATGTTAAAAAGAAAAAGGGAATTTACCTAGAATATCCTCTACTACACTGGTGACTTTGACAACCGCATAATTTTTTCAATTTTACTAAGTTTACCCCTTCTTTCCCTCCTTTTCTTCCCCTTGGAAATCCTCTCATCCCCAGCTACACAAAGAAGTGACCATTGCTGTTTTCCTCTTGTCTGCCCAGGATACCGGGCACATCTAGTGTCACCCTCCACACAGGCTTGGGCTGCTACCAGTCACCCTTTCCTTTTAGAAGGTCTGCATGAGGAAGTCAGCACTACTGACTAGAGGCTAAATATTGGGTGACACTGTTGGGCAGGCAGTCCAGCGAGGCAGGAGCAATGCTGCAAGACAGAGAGAAAAAAATGATCAAGACTTTCATTTTGAATGTTTGAGTAAACTGTGAGGTTTGTAGTTGTGCTTCTAAATTTCAAGCAATAGTTTAGAACAGGAGGGACTGGGTAAGAATATGGACAGCAAGGAGTGAAGGCTGGGACAGGAGTGTCACCAAGGGAGAAGGGAGCAAAGAGAAAACATGGCAAATTCCTGAAGATGCGGTTAGATGGACTAGAAATTAGGTAAATTATAATTATTGTCTTTTACTACGTTTCCGAGAATGAAAAATTAAGATGATTAATAGGCAAATTTATAACTACAGAATATCATATTTTATAAAAATCTATAGGAAAAAGAAATATGATTTCATTAAATATTGACTTTAAAATTTAAAAAATGAATAGGAATATCAAATCAAATTATGAATATTAAAACAAACTATTCTGAGGAATGATTCTAGATTAGGCCTTCAGTTTTACTTTAGCGATTTTATTTTGCAATGATTTGGATTTTTGTCTCTAGACCAACATAATTGGATTACCATTCAGTCTTTGAAAGAGATTTAATTTCTATTTAGTAATTTATTTACAACGTAGCTCTCTCAATTTCTTCCATTAAAGCTGATTTAATAAACTTTTTCTCAGTGTAAAAAGATCCTGGAGGCCCTGTTGCAAAAACTGGAGAATAGGTTTTGGGGGGGATTTATTTATACATTAGTCATAATAATTTCCAAAGTTGAGAAAATGTTTGTTTTTTCAGCACAAAGGACCATAACAGTTCACATTATGAAAAAAGATATCTTGGGAAAATATAAGACTTAGAGTCATAAAATTATGTGTTTATCTTTTTTAGACTTCATCACTTGAATTTTATTTTTCTATGGTACTAAACAGGAGTGTATTCTTTCATGTCCCATGATTACAAGCACCAATAGATCACAATAAGAGGCTATTACAAGAACTGAATAGATTTTATACTTCTACTTAGCCAACAGGCTTATTCTATGATTCATATAAATTTAGATATTATTACATTTCTTACATCTTTCACAGTATGCACTCTAGTTTACAAATATCTCTTATATTTACAATGTTAGTAAAGTATATATTGGCTTCATAAGGAAATAGTTAGGTTCAAAGGGTTTAAATATTTTTTATGGAAATATGGTTAGTAAGTGTCCTAATTTTAAACCGAGTTTAATGTCCAGTACTCTGTTTGTGCCTCACCAGAAGGAAGCTAGGGGTGCCTGGCTCCCAGGTCTTTGTTAATATAGAATATGCAACTTCACTGAGTGCCAAAACCTAGTCACAAGCATAGGTTCACTACTTACTAATATGCTCTAGAATACCTATTAAATACCAGGCACTATATTTGGTGGCTTATAGATGTTTTCTTCAATGCTTAAAATGATTTTTAAAAACAGTTTATATATTATCTCCATTTTTAGGTAAGAAAGTGGAGATTCTAAGATTAAACAGGTCACACAGTTGACAGAATTCACACCCATATCTTCATTTTAGGCTTCTTCCAGGATATCCTGCTCCCTTACAGACAGAACACCTCTTTATTTTTATGTGGCTTTCTTGTCTTCTTACTCTGCGTTCCCACCCTCCAAGTTTGCTTATTTATTTAACCTACCTATTTCTCTATGCTATTGGTTATATATACCCATTGTCAGGAAACGCAAGACACCAGTAAACATTATTGTGAAAGTGTTTTATTTTTTAAAAATGCCAAAGGAAAATATTGATAATAGCTAAAGCATTCTAAAGTTGAAGCTGAGGCGAAGATAAAAAGTGGTCTATTCTAAAAGAGATCTATTAATAGTATATGTTGGGGGTCCACCTTTATGTATGGTTCTTTATATCAAAATCAATCACTTCTTAGCTATAGGTTATGGGTCTCTAAAGAGTAGTCTGACAATAGAAACCTACCTCTAGGGTGTTTCTGGCCCCAACCTGCAGACCAGTAACCACTCAGTGTCCCCTCCTTCATGAGCTGTTCTGTGAGTAGGACACAGAAGAAGGGTAGACTGAAGATACAGCTCCAGACCCTCAGGCTCTGAAGACCAACACATGAACTCTGGTTGCATCCTAAACATCCTAACTAGGGAAGGGGCTATTAAATATTTTCAAAGATATAAAAACTACAATACTGTTTTGGGAAACAGATTTGAGCTTGTATGTGAAAGTATCTTGGGATACTTTCTTGGGAATAAAAATATTCCCAGTAGTTGGTTCCCAGCTCAATTGTCATTTGTTTCCTGAAGCCATCCCATTCCAAAATGTTTCCTTTCCACTTTTTAAATTTCTATAGTATTTTATAACTTTATTGTAAAATTGGTCAAGCCCTACTGTCATGACCGATCCCTGTGCCTTCCCTTCGCATCCTCAGCCATTACACTAATGGCAGAGCGGCTCCGCGGCATCTTACTCACTTTCATGACTTCAGTGCTGTTACAACTTCAGGCCTGTGGAGGGCAGTTCTCTAAGGAACAGTCACTGGATGCCTGAATCCAGTTACAAACAATGCTAACATCTTCATAACATCTTCAGAAGTGGTTAATTGATATTATCCCCGAGTCTAAGTAAAATCAATCTGATAAATATTCCAACTTTGTTGAAAAATGTGTGCCTTTTAGCTATACGTAAGTAATCATAGCAATACTGAAGAGATGGCGAGGAGGACAAAACCATTTCTGGCTTTCCTCCGAAGATCATGAGAATTTATCAGTGAATTGAACATTTCCTCAGCAAGAGGAGGCTTTTTCTGATTCAAGTTAAGTGACTCTGAACTGAAAACTAAGTTGCCTCTGGTTTTGTCTAGAATCTTTCTATATCCTGGATCATGTTAGGCCAAAAGCAATACAATATGAGCTGCTAGAAAATTCTATTATCATGATAATTGGCAATCCAAACAGTCTATGGGAAAATATCTGGGCTCTGCATATTAGATCACAAAAAAAGAGCGTTACCAAGGAGACACCATGGCTACCAGAGAGACAAGTGGCTCAGGTAAAAGACAGGGTAGGGAAAGAGCTGGTTAGCCACCAGCAAACAAAGGAAAATTCTGTTAGCTGTGTCTTTTTTTGTTGGTTGGTTGATTTTTGTTTGTTTACCATGGCCTGCAAGCCTATGTTTGAAACAATGGCTGTGCTGTCACTGCCTTTGTAACAGTTATGCCATCTCTACTAATGGACTTCATCACAAACATAGTGAAAACTCTGGACTTCTTAAAACATTCAGATTATGCTATAAATTACTGATTTGAGGCATTCTCAAGAATACTTGAGATTGACTTAGGTGCAGATTTAATAGAAAAGCTATTGAAAATTTTAAAAAGTTATTATTTTCCGAGTAAGAAAAATGCTCTAGCAAAGGGTACATCCTCTTGCTAGTGACAAATTACTTAATTTTATTGCTGATAATGTCACAGTTTTTACATGACCTAAATGAACACATCAAAGATCTATTTAAAAGATGGGTCAATTAACTTACTTCTTCAGTTTAACAGGATTAACTAAGATGGTATCTGGGTTGTTGTTGTTTTTTTTTTAAAACATCATGGCCACATTCACATTCAGCCTTGTCTCATTATTACTCATCAGTGCAGACAGTAAGGCAGAGAATGTGGGAGCAGATGCTGGTCTATTCCTAGATGTGGTGATGGGCATATGTGGAAGCTCTTTTCTGATTGTTTCAATTTTCTCTGCAGGACACAAAATAGCTACCCTGAGATAAAGGCTGAGGGAAAATGGTATTAGGAATTAAGAAATTGTGGAATATTTGTCTTTGGAAGTAAAGTATAATTGTGTGGAAGCATGAAGAACCCACTTGAAGTTCATGGTCTTACATTAGAAGTGGCCCTAGTTAATAGGTTGTGTGTCTTCCTCCAGCCATATTCGACTGCAAGGGTGCAGAGGTAAAGAAACTGGATATAATCAGCAAAGCAAATTTGATGAAGAGAGGCACAAGGAAGTGAGGATGTATGCAAAGAAGTGTTTATAATGACTGATTTTAGAATTTAAGCTGGGTAAGGAAGGAAGACTGGCATAAGAGAGTTAAGGGTAGTAAAAAGTTGGTAAGGTCGATTTTAACATTGTAAAAATTAAAAGTATTAAATTTGAGATAATTATTTCACTTGTGTGAGTTGGAGTACATCCATTCCTGATATAATCTTTTATATTAGCTCACTGGATTAAATTATTCTATACATGGTAGAGGAGCTTGATTACCAGTGCATCTCAATCCCGGGCATAATTTATTATAAATAAATTTAAAATGTATTTATAAATATATTTTTAATGGGCAGATGGTAGAATTCCTCATTTATCTTAAGTTTAATAACTGATCACAAGCAAACTTACAGATCATATTCTTATATTTAATAATTTATCATTATGTTTTACATTTTTTATTTTGTCAACATTTCTAATGTTTCAGAAATGGCAACATTTATACTATTATACCTTTGTGTGTGTGAAGCATACATTATGTATATTAATTATACATAATTATACATAATTATGTGACCTGTATATTATGTGTGTGAAGCATATAAATTTTTCTAACTTTAAATTTATATACATGTATTGCCCATTATTTGTATGTCATCAAAACATCTCTATGCTTAGGGATGTCCACACAAGTCAGGTTTACATATTACCTCACCCAAGGGAATATATTCAGTTCACAAGATGTAATATATCCAAGTGTAAATAGATCCATATTTATATCTATAGCTATATCATCTTATCTATATTTCATCCCTGTAGCTCGGATGACTTTTTTCACTGATTATTGATTTCTCTAAGAACATGTGAGAAGAATCACTCTTGGTGACATTCACATAAATCAATTTTCTGCTCATGTCTAGTTCTTAAAAATGTCAAAAGGAAAAAGTCAATAGCTTAACTCAATGTTTTCCAATACTGGATATGTAACAGAATCACTTGGTAAGCTAAAAAAAAATCCTGACACCTGGGCTCTGTCTCATGCCACTAAATCGAAATTTGAGGGGTGGGGTGGGGTGGGGTCGGTGTGTAGGCCTCCATATACAGGTTTTAAAGCTCGTCTGGTTATCCTATTGGGCAGCCAGGGTTGAAAAACAATAGTTTAAGGAAAATGTTTATGCATCTAGTTATGGTGAGCTGTGCTTCCTTTAGCAAAGATAATCAAAGGTTAACAAAAGCAAATTCCACTTATTACCTCTCTGTTTTCATAACTACAGAAAGTGTCATTAGTAACACACCTACACAAAAGGTGTTAGAAATAAATGATTCGAATGATCTTTTAAACAAGGCAAAATCAGTAATTTGCAATGTATTTTTATTAGAAAGGAAAACTATGATAGAGATTAGCTTTTATGCTGAGCAAACATGATCAGATTTATATAATCAATAGTTGAAACTCAATTAAATTAGAAATTGCTCCCTGGAGAACATAGCTTCTCAGAGTGAGAATTGAATAGTAGATAATTTACATAACTAAAATTATCATTCCTCCTCAAGGTGTTCTTTACATAAAAACATGGATATGGTTTGATTTTTGAGTTGATACAAGTTTAAAATATAGTATCATATTCTATTGAATGAACTTTTGATTTTCTACCTAAAAAATACATTACATGTTATAACGTCTGTCTTCCTGCTTAGCTCTTTGTTTTCTTTTTTTAAACTTGTGTCTACTTAACCTTGACTCCTATGAATTTTTATTCAGTTTTATAACTTTGATATTCATTTGTTTAATTTTTCTATCAACAGTACAGAGGAAAATTCTATTTCAATAAGAAAATACAAGTTTTCAATATGTAATCAACTAGATTCATATGAAACATGAAAAAGTATCCCTTTTTTAGGCAAAAGTGCAACTTCTTTTTCATTTTGGCTAAATGAATTAAAAAGCATGCTCTTCCATGTTTTTAATCAATGCTACTTTTTGGTGAAATACTTGATGGCTTCAATTCAAACTCCTTCATCTAAAAGAAGGGGATTTAGAATTGAGAGCAGGAAAGAGGAGAACAATAAATGCACCAGTAAACTGGACCTTATATGTCCCTACACTGCACACCATAAACATGACTGAGCATTTTATTTATCTCTTTGGTAACCCAGCAACCAAATGAAATTATTTTCATTGGTCATGCCAGAAAAACAAAAGTTAGATTTATCAGGAAGCTAATTTATAACCAGTAAAATTTACTTTTTTTAAATTACAATTCTTTGAGTTTTGACAAGTGTACAAAGCCAGGTAACCACCACCACAATCAAAGTGCTGAATATTATCCTACAAAACTCAGAGATGTCCATGCATGTCAGGGTATATCACTCTAAAAAAGTTGCCTCTTGTACCTTTATAATTATTTCCCTCTCTCTTACCTGTAGGGTCTGACCACCACTAATTTGATTTCTATTGTTGTATCTTTGCTTTTACCAGACTGTCATATAAATGTATAATTTTCTGTCTCTCAGTATCAGTGCGAAATTGGATCCAGGACTCCCTTAGATACAAAAATTTGAGGATGCTGATATCCCTTAGTCAGACCTTGGTATCCCTGGGTATACCAAGGATGTATGAATTCGGCCAACTTTGTAAACAAGGCTGTTGAATCAGAGGATGCAAAACCCCTGGATATGGAGGACTAATTATGTAATATTTTGTATCTAACTTCTTTATTTAGCATAATGCCTTTTAGAGTCATCTGTGTTGTTGTTTGTATCAGTAGTTTGTTTCTTTTTATTGCTGAGGAATATATCATGATCACAATTTACTTTTCCATTCATCAGTTGATGGGACAAGGGGTTGTTTCCAATTTTTGGTGTAATGAATAAAGCAGCATAATATTTTGGTATAATTTTGGTGTAATAAATATAAACATTTACATACAGGTATTTGTATAGACATAATGTTTTTATTTATCTTAGAAGAATACCTAGAAATGTTATTATTGGCTTATAGGTAAGTGTATGTTTTAATACTAAGGAATTGCCAGTGTTTTCCAAAGTGTACCGATTTTCCCCCCAGGAACAAGGTATGGAGTTGTAAATACCACACATCTTTATCGGCACTTATTGTCATCAGTTTGTTTCCTTGTTTGTTTATGTTCTAATAGGTGTTTAGTGCTATGTTATTGTGGTTATGTTGCATTGTCCTAATACAGTAACTAACAGAGTGCTTGTTTGGTACCCAGCTCGCTTCTTTGATGAAGTGGCTACTCGAATCTTTTCCTGTGTGTTCTTTTTTTTTAAATTGGTCTGTGCTATGAACTGAATGTTTATGCCTACCCCCACCCCCACCCAAATTCATACACTAAAGCCTTACTCTCAGTGTGATAGTATGTGGACATGAGAACTGGAGATGAGAGGTAATTAGATCACAAGGGTGGAGCCCTTGAGGTTGGGATTGGTGCTTTTATAAGAAGAAATATGAGAACTATCTCTGGTTCTCTCTCTTCCATATTAGGTTTCAGGGAGAAAGCAACTGGCTAAGAGCCAGCAAGTGGGTCTTCATAAGCATGATCTGCCAATGCCTTGACCTTGGATTTCCCAGTCTCCAGAACTGTGGGAATTATAAATGTTTGTTATTTAAGTCATGTAGACTAGCATTTTTGTTACAGCAGCCTAAACTAAGACAGTTATTTTCACTTCATTGAGCTGTGAGAATTCTTTTCATATTCTAGATATCAATATTTTATCAAATATGTTATTTGCATATTTTCCCAGTCTTTGGCTTATCTTCTCAGTTTCTTAATAATGACTTTAGAAAAACAAATATTTGATATTTGATGAAGTAAATTGACGAATTGGGTTCTTTTATAGGTTATTTTTTGTCCCCCCTCCCCCACCCCCCAGGCCTAGTAGTGGCATTTTAATGGCTTTCACTGGTGGCAGTAGCAAGAGGACAAAGGGAAGTGTGCTGCATCCCTGGAGGAAGGTGCTCAGGCTATAAAGGGGAGCCCGCCCCAGCAGTTCTTGCCCTCCTCTTCCCATTGAACTGAGGCCAGGGGCTGCTGCGGTGTGATGCTAGCAGGGTCTGGCCGGGAGGCAGAGGACTTGAGTTTGGGGCCCATGTTCGTTGTCCACTGGAGCCTGAAGACCAAGGCCCAGAGCTGGTTCGCAACAGCGTGGTCTCCTTGAGGTCGGTAGTGGTGAAGGCGAAGAACAGGTTCCCCCAAGTCCAAGGTAACCAGAGAACTCAAGCACCGCCATGTCCTCCGGTATAGCTAACTGGTGCTCCAAGCGCAGCAGTGGCACTTCCCAGCCCCAGCGGCCTAGTGTGAGTAGGTTACATCGGATGGCCAGGCATAGCTCCACTCGCCTAAACCTGCCTGCTCAGGGCAACCTCCAGGTGGTAGGGGCCTGCAACCCCTGCGGGGCCAGGAGCTCCTTCTCTGCCAGTGCCACAGCTGTGGTGCCCGACAGCTGTGGCCCAGGCCTTGTCCAGTAGCATTAAGTGGTACCCTGGCACCCACAACCCTGACCCCTTCTCCAGCAGCAGCTCCCAACTGCCTCTCAACAGCCTTCTGTGTACCATGAGCTCCAGGGAACCATCTCTCAGGCTGCTTCCCCAGAAGAGAAGTTGTCAGCACTCTCCACGGCAAGTTCCCATCCATGATGCAAATGCGGCTGTTGGCTGGATATAGTACTTTCCAGGCACCGGTTCAGTCTGGTGAAGCTCCTAGGTAACTGTATAATCTCGATAATATGGCCTCCTCTCCAGGATCTCCGGCCATTGCCCTAGTGAGGAAGATTTCTTTGGTCTCCAGCACAGTGTCAGAACCACTGATGACCTCCTGCCCTCAGCCACTATCCACAGGCATTAGTTCCACTGTCCACTCCAGCTCCAGGTGTCACAGGATGCAGATGAACCACCTGGGAACACTACCAGGCTGAGAAGTTCTGTGTGAAAAAATATATTAACCTTGTTTCACGTTGCACAGAAAAGATAAATTGAAATTGATCAGTGACCTAAAATATAAAAGTTGATACTATCAAATTTTTGTCAGAAAACGATGCCTGAGTAATTACAATAAAGGGGAACAAAATTTTGCCCTCAAAAATTCTCATTCCCTAGCCATTCAAAAAAGCACTAATTTAGGTACTACTGTGGAGGAATTTTGCAGATATAAAGAAATTTTATCCTATAAACTGTGCCAGGTTATTGAGGGCCTGATAAATAATTTACAAATGAAGTTCTTAATAATCCATTGTTAAAGAGGAAAGAAACTATAGGCCCAAAATGGCCTCACTCTTGCTAAACCCCATGACACCTAACCTAGATTTAACACTTGATCTAATTACAGTTTCAACCTCTCCCAGAAATGCAATTTTAATCTACTAGTCGCAATATTCTGGTCAGCACCAACGAAGTAATCTGTTACCTAGGCCCTGTGTCATTTTGTACCAAAGTTAGAAAAGACATGATAAACATCCCTACCAGCTCCTTCCTCCAAAAAAAGATGGCCTGGCCTGAAGCAGTCATTGCTTTTCTTTTGCTAACACCCTCAAGCCCCACCCTCTTTCTGAATATAAAACCCTACCACATTGTACGAGCCCCTGTAGCACCCATTGGCTGGATGAGATGCTGCCCGATTCAAGAATCACTTAACAAAGAAAATGAGATTTTAAATTTACTGAGTCAAATTTTCTTTTCTAACACTGTTAAAGGCTATTTAAATGTTATTAGGTGTTTTGGGTTACTTATGGCAGCATGGGGGTGAGGGATAGAATAAGAATTTTAAGATAGGCATCAAGATATTTTGTTTTATTTACAACTTCTAAGCATAATGAATAACACAATTATCAGTATTCCAGAATATTTTGTTATTAAGTAGTCAAAACCTGAAGCAAATTCTTGTACATCAATAAGGTGAGCAATAGATAAATTTCAAGCACTTTAAGATCATAAACTGATGACCTAAAATATTGCAATATTTCCCTGGTATGTTTTCTAAACATTGTAAAATTGCCTGAATATCCTTTAAGGTTATAATGAAGTTTAACTTGAATTTTACATCTAAATTATGTATATCTATATATTATTTACATATAAAATATTTATTATTATCTATATATCTAAAGTTATATCCAAAATTTGGATGAATTTTTTTAAACTCAGAAGTTATATTTTAAACTATTGAATTTGCCTTTAGTAAAACTGAATCACTACATTTATAATTTTAACATTACCTTAAGATAGCAAGTATCACAAATCCAGTACTTTTCAAAGCATCTTTATACTTAAAAATAAAGTACAAAAATAGAGTACATAAACAAAGCTAAAGTTATAGAAAGTCTACTGAAGACATTGAAAATAAGACAAGTAGTAAGAAAAAATATGTATAAAGAAATTATAGGCCTGGCTGGTGTGGCTCAGTGGATTGGGTGTCGGCCTGAGAATGAAAGATTCACCAGTTCAATTCTGAGTCAGGGCACATGCCTGGATTGTGAGCCACGTCCCCAGTAAGGGGTGCGTGAGAGACAACCACACATTGATACTTCTCTCCCTTTCTCCCTTCCTTCCTCTCTCTGAAAATAAATAAATAAAATATTTTTAAAAAAAGAAATTACATAGGAAACACAACAGACATGGGCTGAAAATATTAAACTGATTTGTATAAAAGTAATAAAAAGGAAGCATTAAATTAAAAGAATACTCAAATTGTTTCCCTTATCACCATAGCAATTTTCTTAGATATAAAACGGACTTTTTACTTCTAGCTTAAATAGAAATTCAAGTATGTAGATGACTATTCCTATTTTATATAACATAGCTTTGTAGTGCTTTGGTATTTTTTTAAATTTTATTTGCATTTGATGTTGTGAATGTGTTTAAATGTCAGTAGATATTTGCACATCACCCATAGGCTTAAAGAGAGAAAACTCTATTACAATGGTCTGAATTAATTGCTTTAATTCAGAAACTGCATCTGTAAGGGAATTTCTGAGATGTCTGTAGAATTAGGTTTTTAAGCCAAGGACAGGTCTAGATCAGCTTGTGAAGCATGAGAAATGTCCTCAGTTCCCTCCTGCCCTACCATGGTGATAATCCCTCAGCACTGCAGAGATCACGTGTTTACAAAACATAATCTCTACCAAAATTTTCCCTAAGGAAACTTCTGAAACACATTTGTCTTACACAGACATAGAAGCATAAATAAAACCTGGCTAATAATCTACACATAAATAATAAGTAACAGAACCCGGCATGACTTCACATTTCAGAACACTTATGAAATGTTTTTAAACAAGACCCAAACATTCATTAAGGAAAATGAAAGATTATTTATCACTGAAAATTCAAACATTATCCAACAGAACTGGGTGGTTTTTGTTTGTTTAGTTCTTAGATTTGGATTTTTAAAAGAGCTGGAACAATATCCCTGAAATTATATCATGCTGATGAAGGACTGTTCCACATATGTGTTTGACTCACTATGGAAGTGATGTTTCCTAGTTTTCATGAGAGAACTCACTTTGGGAAAGATTCGCAGGGCAGAGGCCCTTCTGATAAAAAGTACAGTAGATGAGTCTACTCTTGAACCAGTGTCTTCATTGTTTCAGCCGTTTGAGATAGCACTTATGCTTGGCACATGGAAGACATGTGATATGCATTGATTTAATGAATGAATGCTATCTATAGCAGGTGTGAAAAATTTGCATTGTCTCCAAAGGAAAAGTTAAAGTAAGTTTTATTAAAAGTATATCTAAAGTACAGGTATATTTGCAGGTATGGCTTGGATGCGACCAAGTATCCTTAAAACCCTTTTGGAAGCAAAGAGGTTATTTTTTAAAGCAGAATGTATTTTTTTATGCCTAGAGAACATTGATTTCAGCCTTTATTTAAGGTACTATTTTATCCTCTAAAAAAATAAACCTCAAAAAGAATTATTTAAATTCATGTAATTACTCAAGAGATATTCGCAGTGTTGGGGAGAGAAGAAATTTCCTCTGCCTTTCTAGGTTCTTCAAGGTTGTCTAATAATTAAATTGATATGAGATAGATTAACAAGTAAAAATAACCAAAATTAATTATAAACATATGTATAGGAACCACGCATACACGAGAAGTTCAGAGACAAAAAAATGAGAAAGTTTAGTCATGATTTATGAGAGTAAATGATAGCTTCACTGCAAAATAATTATATCTGGATACTGACCCTTGATTAAAAATTACCATTAACAACAGAAAAACAAGAATGGAGCATCATTAGAAAAAAACAACATTATTTAAAATGCCAGGAGAAAAGCCAAGAAGATATTAAATTATCGTGAGCATACTATCTGAAGTGTTTATGTCAGCTTTCCAGTGATAAGCGAAGTTGTTTACCCATAGCTTTCAGTGAAACACATAATTAAAAAAAACATATAGGGTTTAATGTCTGTGGCCAAAAGCAAAGTAACATTTTCAGCCTTCTTTTTGACATGGAACTAGATTAAGTAGAGAGCTTATTAAGTTGAAATGTTTATATAAAAGGCAGGACATGTTAGATGTTTTAAGAGAATAACAAAAGTCCTATGAGGATCCTAAGGAAAGATACATTATATAATTGACTCAGGAATAGAAGATCTTTTCTAAGGAGGGAACAAATAAGTTTGTGAGTTAGACATCTTATTGGTGATATTTTGACCAGTCGAATTGGTAGTATGGGGAGGAGGGGTTTCCCCTTTCCTCTCTTAGTTATTCTAGCTGGTCAAATAATTAAAATGACATAAAGCAGATTGACAGGAGAAAGTAACCAAATTTAATTATATGTCTACATGCAGTGATGCCATAACAATATGCAGCCATAGGCATATTGGGCAGTTGAGGCTTATATGCCATCTTGAGCTAAAGAGAAACAGAGTTAGTGGTTTGGGGCTTCAGAGTGGGGGGAAAGAAATTTACATGGAGCTGGAAAAGCTAATATTTGGTAAACAAATGTTCACTGGATCATTTTTAACAATGAAACTCGAGAGGACTTTGATCAAATGGCATATAATTTAAAAAGAGAGGGAGAAAGAGGTCCAAAGAAGAGAGGAGGACATTTGGCTGGATGATTTTGTGTGTGTGTGTGTGTGTGTGTGTGTGTGTGTGTGTGTGTGTGCGCGCGCGCGCGCGCGCGCATGCGCGTGTACGCAATGAAAATTGAAATTGCAATGTGTATTGAAGCAAATGAAGAAAGCAAGGGAACAACAATGACAGCTGAATCTGAATTTGAGAGCGTAAATGAGTTCCCCCCTTCTGCCTCTGGAAAATCAATTCCAGAACAATGTAGAGATGCACTAGAAGATGGAGAAAATAGGTAATAAATAAATGGAAGCTAATGCATGTTAGTAACATTCAGAAGTAATTGGGAATGGAGGTGCAGGTCACTGAGAAAGTAACATCTATAGGTTTTTGTAACAAGTTGGCGTAGTGTGTTGGAAATGATAAGATCCAGGACAAGAATGCCCTCCAAAAGGAAGGCTAAAAAACAAGTAGCATTCATTTCCCATCTATGTATGTTTCAGCTGTGCAGGGACTGGAGATACAAACATATGTATAATGTATAATCTCTGCAACTATGAAGCATAATGTTCACTTAGGAAAATGGATAAATAACTACAAGACAATCAGGTGAATGAGAGATCTATGAATGAGGTGCTTTGGAAGCACAGAAGTACACACCTAGACTGGGGGACCATGGAGAGCACCCCAGAGGAAAGGGCAGCAGGCACTATTTTCCAGATGAAGATAGGGTTTTGGCTGGATGGAGTTTTGTGTCACGCAATGCTTGTACTTGTGAAGCACGTGGAGAGCGGTTTCTTAACAGACGGATTGGATTCTGTGCGATGAGCCAGGTGAGGTAAATGATCAAATCATCAAAATCTGTGTATTTAACTACACAGATGGGATTTGCAATAGATTTATTTTAAGTAGGAGAGAGCCATAATTACCTTTTATTTTGAAACACTTTGTTCAAAGAGTGATAATTTTGAGAATACAAAGTTAGAAATGCATATAACAGCCAAGGGCCATGAGCAGTGGATCGAAATGAAGGCAGAGGACCTGTGTGTAGAGAGAGAAGAATAGATTCCGACTTATGATTATGAAAATAATGATGGTGTTGATGACAGAGATACTGATGAGGATGGCGATGATGAACACAGGGGATGCTTCTGAGCACCTTACTCTTTGATAGGTACCGTGGAAAGTTTATCGCATAAATTATATCACATAATTCTTACGACAGCCTATGAGGTTCAACTTAATTTTATCTTTTTTTTAAAGGAAATTAATCCTGAAACTGTTTAAGTTGTTCAAAATTATGGAGATAGAGTTGCCCCCCACCCTTGCCCCAATATTTCTGGTTTTGTTTTCTGAGGTTTCAGTTACCCACGGTACCTTGAGGTCCAAAAATATTAAATGGAAAATTCCAGCAGTAAATAACTGATGTTTTAAATTGCACCCCATTCTGAGTAGTGTGATTGAAACTCACATTGTTCCACTGTCTCATCCAGGAGATGAATCATCCCACGCTATGTACGTGTGTGCTACCTGCTCGTTAGTCATTTAGTCGTCTCAGTTATCCGGATCAACTGTCTCAGTATTGCAGTGCTTGTGTTCAAGGATACCAACATTGTGACATAGGTAAATAGGACAATGATAGTCCTGTCTATTGAGACTGAGAATGCTGGTAAAGATACCAGGTTTTCTAGAACAGTATTAGTTTTGTGAGGAACAGTGTAATGAGATCTAAGCTAAAAATATATTTGGATTTATCTGCCTAGAGAGATAACCAACCTATAAATTTTCTAAAGACAGATTGTATGGCAAAGAAAAGTATTCTGCAGATGTGCTTAATAAAACCAGGAATTAACCATTATGTATGACTCAGTATATTTGGGGGGTTTTCCTACTCTTTTTTTTTTTCCAGTGTCTCATGATTTTTTCTCATTCCATTGGTGACTTGAATTATTTTAAAAATAATCTGAAGAAACTTAACATTGCTTTATCAGTAGCTTTATGAGTACTTTCAGAGTTAAAAATTAAATGTAATCCAAATCACAGAGACATGCCTCTTAAAAATACATACTCTGAAGAAAAATTTTGCTGATATGACAGTAATACCTACTCATTTCCACAATTCCACCTGAAATAAAAGAGCCCTATCCCACCCTGGCCAGGTGGCTCAGTTGGTTGGAGCCATCATCCCATGCACCAAAAGATTGTGGGTTCAATCCCTGGTCAGGGCACATACCTAGGTTGTGGGTTGATCCCCCATTGGGGTGCATACAGGAGACAACTGATCAATGTTTTTCTCTCACATTAATGTTTACCTCTCCCTTTCTCTCCACCCCATCTCCTCTCTGTCTAAAATCAATAAAAAACATATCCTTGGGTGAGGATTAAAAAAAAAAAAAGAACCCTATTCCTTCTCATCTAATTTGGATACTCACCTCTGTACTGACACATTGTAATTATTCTGCCATCTCTAATTTTTACATCTTTAATAACTTTAGTGTGAGAGCATCTGGCCTGGTAATTACTATCTATTGTTTTGTTAATGGGCATCACTATTCATGATAAGAAAAAAACACTGAGAACATCCTTTGAAAAATACATATTTTAGAATATATACAATTTTACTTGTAACACATTTATAAATTATTTTATAGATTATTCTAAACTTATAAATTATTTATGAATTATTATAAATTATTTTATTAAAATTTATGGTGATTAAGCTGTAAAAGAACAGTCAATAGTTTATGTCAATCATCCCAGCATGTTAAAATTTTAGGGAGATTGATAATTTAAGATTAAAAGCTTCCACAGGAGAACCAATAATTCTGAATTTTTACTTGAATGGCTTCTTGTACTCTCAGGAGTTGTGCTTTTTTGGCAGCATGGATAAAGAACTGTGCATCCCCGCAAACTTGATAATGACATTCTGTCACCAGGAAAAACACAAGGTCGACTCCCTGGCAGGGGGAAGGAGAATGTCTTATTCTAAATTGACACCTAATGAGATATTTAAAAGCACACCCAGTAAAATGTGTTACTAGAATAAGGTCTCTGCATACTTATTTGTGGCCTCCAGTTCATTGATTTGTTTACAGAGATGACTTAGACTTATATATCTTTCACTGCTGGTGTTGTGCAAAGATTAAAGGCATATTGAGCACATCTTACTTGGTGAAAGTTCCCAGAGGGAGTAGCAGAATTAGCAGCCTCCATCAATAATATCTGAGGGCCTCCAGCTTGAATTTTAAAAAATAATAATTAAACAGTAATTGCTTCTCCAATGTTATTTACATTGCAACCAATTCTGAATGTCAGTAATTTCCTTGAAGAAACCAACAAAACCTCATGTTCTTACTATTTCCATGACTGTCCATTTCATTTGTATATAATTTAACTGTGTCTAAACAAAGCAAGTAAAGGAAGAATTAGGCAATTGGCTAGTTTCCAGTAGCCAAATGAGATCACAACATTTTTGTCAGCTTTTTTCAATAATAGCATTGATTCTCCACTTCCATTACATATAAGTAAAAATGCAAATTAAAATGAAAAGTTATACAATGTATAATCTTCCATACTAGCAGAGAGCTGATTAAGACAGAGCAGAGCCACCAATGATATCAGCGCCCCTAGAAGGGAACCCGTGCAGTCCGATACATACAAATCTTTTAAATGGGGACCCGGGGGAAAAACTCTCTGGGAAAAATATAGAAGATTTGACACTCCCTGATCGTGGAGGAGTTTATAATCAATTGAGAAAACCTGACATGTAAACATATATTCAATACAATCTTTCATAGAAGTACTAGAATTAATATTTATCATAATCATATGAATGTACTTAAAATAATCCTGGGCTTATTATGGAGCTTGTAAAAGCAACTCTAAAATGAAAAAATATAAAAACCAGTTAGAAAGCTAAGATAATTACAGACACATTTAAGTGCACTACAGTGCTCTCTAAATAGTTAATAAAAGAGAACATCTACTATATTCAACATGTATGTGTATTCCAGTGCAGTAGGAATTTATTAATGACAGAATGGATAAAAATGTCAATGATTTCAAATTTTCTTCAATACATCGCCTTATAATTTAACTATCACAGTGTTACACCTTAGGCCATGAGGCTAAGAATCTTAATGATTTTAAGTTTAACACTGAAAATTACAGAGAATATCATAAAAATTAAGATATACAGGGTGGTGGGGGGAAATGGAGATAACAGTACTTGAACAACAATTTAGAAAATTCTCTATTGCAGATTCAATCACCTTATATTTATGAAGAAAATTAAGCCACTTACAATTAAACATGGAAACAATGACAATATTCCCATTACAATTATGCTATTCTCATTTCATTTTTAGGGATTATGAGTTCCCCTTATTGTCGGAACACAAAGTATTTGAAAAGGTTATTTTAAAATTATTTTATCTTTTATCTTAGCTGTTTTCTAAAGCAGAATTGTGATAGTTAACTTTATGTGTCAACTAGACTGCACTACAGGTACCCAGATTAAACATTATTTCCGGGTGTGTCTGTGAGGGTGTTTCTAGAGGAGATTAGCATCTATTATATATTCCTTATATACTATATTCTTTTTAGTTGTAATCAGTTCCTTTTACAGTATCTGATATTCACAGGAATTATTTATCGTGTGGATACTGATGTGAAGAAATCTGAGGGTAGTTTGATTTTTTGTTCCCCTTCTCCCTAACCCTTCTCCCTCTTATTTTTGTACATGGTACTCTGAAAAATTAGTTTCTTATCTTAAAAATATAATATTTTAACTGAGGTTTATCCCACTGTGGATTTTTCCAGAATAATTTAAACATGTTTTTTAGTAACATGAATGCATTATCAGTATATTAATTTAATTCTTTCTTCATTGGAAGAAAATATTGTTATTATATCCTTTAATATTTTTCTATATTCCATGCATTGTGTAGTCTAAGAGACACAAATTATCCTGTGTTTGATCATCTTTATTCTCCATATATTTATTTAGTTGTCTTAATTGGTTCTTTTATCAGTATTTAGTATTCTCGGTAGTTTTTAAACGCTTTTTCTACCCAATTAATTTATTTCTGCCATTGTATTCTCTTTCTTGTTTGAGACTCATTGTTTTTATAACATTGTTGCGTGGTTCATGATTTTGTTCTAAGTGTGCAAACTTTCTATTCATGTAATTTTGTACCTTTGTCATCTGAGTATCTCATTTCATTTGAAGTAAGTTCTCCTTAAATTCTTCTATGGAAACAACTGAAGCATCAGTGGGGTTATTGTGCATTGGGCTTTATTTCATCTCAGAATTGAATACTTCCTCATTTCATGATTTTTTTTTACATCTTTGGTTTACCTTTTTATAGTGTTGTAGATATATGCCATTCTTTTTTTATTTTACTCATTTCTAACACAAAGAACTTGATTAATATTTTTGTTTTATGGGTATACTATGGTTAATTTCTCCTTAACTCTTTTAATACATTATCTAAGACTTGTCTCCATATCTAAGGTGTTACTTGAGAAATATATATTATATATTATTTCTGGTATTCTCAGATACTGAGCAAATGCTTGTATTTATGTTGGTGTGGGAGGAGGTGGGAGCATGTTAGGGCTGAAAGTGCTAAGTCAGAGCTATGTTTCAGTTTAGAAACAGTTACTTGGTCAGTAGTTCCATCACAGAAACTGATTGGGGTATAGTCTATCATTTTTTGAGATATTATTTTTTAACCTCCTTTTTATAATTAACTTTATTGAGATATTCTTGAGCTTTGAATATTTCCCCAGTGCATCTAGATAAGTTGGCTACTGGGAAATATACAACCCCAAATATCCTCATTAATAACATTTGTTATTTTTAAGAGAGGAAATTTCATTGTCAGCCAGTCTTTACTCTGCTCCTTTCTTCAGGATGTTAGAAAGTGTTAAAAATGTTTTAGCATTGTTAATTCTGAAAATGCATTAAATATATTAGGAAAGAAGTATCATAAATAATAAATGATAGAAATGTTAGCTCCATATAGCTGCTTCTCTCATACAAAATTTTTATCAATACTTTCAGAGTGTGGCTTCAGTTAGGTCAAACAAATATTTTGAATGAAACTTATCAGTGTTTGAAACAAATTTCCATTTTTTCTTTTATGCTCAGCCTCATTGCTTGTTATGAAAATAGCAAGGTAATTTATAATTACTATGGAGAGTTCAAAATTGAGTCAAATAGACTTGGGTTCAATTGTGGCTCTGCTGCTGACTAAGTGATTTCGGCAAATCACATTACTTCTGAATTCTAATTTCCTCTTATTGTTGTGACAACTGTATATGAAGTACCTAGTATAGTCTGTCACAGAGTGTCCTCAGTAAGTAGTACTTATTATTGTTGGTTAATATTTCAGTTTTATTCAATTTTATAAAAGTATAAAGTGAAAACTAATCTGTAATTTTGCCATAATTATAAAATATGCACATATAGGTTTGTTGTAATTTTATATCATATGATGTGAAAAATAATTTTTGAAAATTTCAAAGATAGAAAACAAAATGAATGTGTAAAATTTTCCATATATTTATTTAGTATAACAAATCTGAAATAGTTCAAATAAATCTCATTTCACACTAGGTCAATAATTCTTGAATTTTCAGTTATCTTTAAAGTTTATCCCATATGATTCTCATTTATTGTGTTTTCTGTTTTGATAGTAATTTCAATTTAAAATGTCATAGCAAATTTACATATTTTTAAATTTAGAAACCAACATTAACAAAATATGTATTTTGGAGATATATCTGTCTCAGGTTTTCTTCTTCATAATTAATTCTCTCACATGTCTCTTGTGAAAAAAAACCTTGAATTGCAAGTTAACAGATGAAGAGGTAAAGTACATGAATTGATTAATGTAAATTAAATTAAATGAGTCTATTCATTATTGAACTCTCCAAACTCTTCAATAGCTACCAAAGATAATATTGAGAAAAAAAGTTAGAACAGTCTTTGCTTGAACAAAAATAGTAATATTTAATGAGGTTACATTTTTCTTGGTGCATTTTTTAGTTTCTTATCAGGATCATCAGGGAAAAGCATGTTTTCATCCTCTTATTAGAAGTGGCTCATACTTTCTTTCTTACATTTATTTTTAACTTCTACATTTTATAAAGGGAATAGAAAATTTTTAACAAAAGTAAAATTAATTTAAAACTATTTCTATACTTAATACACTTAAAAATCAGAATATTTGATTTGCAGACAGTAATTTCTATAAAAAATTTTCAGGGCCTTAGGAAAAAATGTCATAAATAAACCCAATCTGTTATTTCAATGTTCACAGGAGCTATGTTTCATATTTCATTTATTTTTTCATATTTCATTTATAGGACTTATATTCCATTATTCATTTATTTCTCTATTTGGAATTGTTACTTTTTTTTTTTAGATTTTCTCTTTCTACTTTTATACATCAACAAATCCATTTGATATTCTGGCAGCATCCACCCAGTGATTTTCTAAATTGAGTTCAGAAGAACCACTGCTATGAAACTTTAGTATATTTTAACTTAAGTTGCCTTTTTACAATGGCTGTGAACCTATTAAATCCTTTGTTGAAACATAAATATTACATTACATCCATATTCAAATTTTTCTGTAAATATTTTCTTGAAAACAATTTATTTCTGCTTACTTATGCAATAATACTTTTACACATTGTAAAATACTTTATTGATTTATTGAGGAAATTATTTTCCAAGGTTCTAATAAATCATTGTTTATATGCAGAAGAGTTTTATGAACAGTTGTTCCATAAATATAGATTTCAGAAAGCAAAAAACCTACCCTTAAACCTCTGAGTTGCAAGTGACAATATTCCACCCATGCATGTCATTCCACTAGTGCACATCAGTGTCTTCAATCACTAAGTTCTACTAAGGATACTTCTGTCTGTGGCAAGTTTGCTGTTTATGAAGCCATTGAGCTTCTCAAAAATTCAATCACTGTTTATTAAGTGGTATAAATGAAAAGTTAAGACATACCTACTTATCTAGAGGGTCTTCAGGCTTTTTTCATCATCTCTGTCTTTTCCTCCTCCCCTCCCCATTCCAGTAACTGTGACACATTACCCACATTCTGTGATGGAGAGATTATGAGCAACACTCTCACAGCCCTCCCTCACTGGCTTTAGACTTTGACAAAAAGGATGAAGCACAACTCAATGCTTGTTGGACTAAACACTATCTTTTGTATCATAAATGTTTAACTGAATAAACTCAAAAGGTATCATTGGAAAATTAATATTGGAGTAAACCATTTTCAGATCCAAGAGGCATTGTCCTTCAAAGGATCTATTCAATACTAATTACTTTTTCCTTTCCACGTCCCCCTCGCAAGACAATTATAATGTCTCCATGGAAAAACCAGAGCCCTCTCTAAAATGTCATGGGGCATTTAAAAATATAAATCTCTCTTTTTGGTGCTTACATAAATCTGATGATTTTTTTCTCCTGAGCAAAGAGACTTTAATGCCTTCCTGGTGTGTTTTTCAGAGCACTGGATCAACGTCACACATGGAATGTATTTATAAAGAGACAGAGAGAATTATGTCATACCCAGAGGGGATAATAATCAGGTAACAAACCTACACTTGTTTCATTAATCATATTTTTGCAACTAAGAGAATTAAGAATAGAGTTGGTCATTAGACTCATAATGACCTCGTTCTAGGTCTCCCGGTTTGGTGTGGCAGATCTGCTGACCTGTCTGAATAATGTGTCACTGGTAGAGTCAGGATGATAATGCATGGTATTGCCTCATTGACGTAGTGCTTCAGAAAATGATCTCACATTTTCTGTGTTACTTGAAAAGTTTTATACAACTCAGGTGCTAATGGTTTACCCTGGCGAAGAAAACTAAGGCATCATTTCATAGGATGATTTGAAGATTTTAAGTGAGTATAGTAACATTATAAATAAATTGTATTTATTCTTGTAGGATTTAGGGTTATTAATTTTAAGTAAAAATTAAAATGTAGGTATCAGGGCTATTAGGATTGGAGGGAAACAATAATATGGAATTTTAAAGAGAAACTCTGGTTAATATAATAAGATATACTACATCTGGTAAAAGATAATTTAGTAAATATTCTTGGATATAATTTAACATCTAATTGGAAATGATAGTGACTGGAAATGTTCAGATTTATTATAAGCTTTTGGGATAAATTTGATGGGATGAATATATAAAACAAGTAGATGGGATACTCATTGTCAACAAACTATCATTTGAACTACAGTTATAAACATGGCATTAATAAGATATCCATTATTATTTGATCATTTATAATCATATAAAAGCGATTATCATAACTGATATAACTCCAAAGAGTTTGAAAAACCAAGTATGAAAAGTCTTCCTATTAAGAGATGGTCAATTTCCTAAAGGATATCTAATACCTGTCTCACATGTCTATCATTGTCAAATTGGATAGAGAAAAGAATGCAGAAGGGGTAAAAACTCTTTCTTTTTAAAGAGTAGGTAGAACTGACAGCCATTTCTCTCTTGCACACCTTCCTTCCTTCCTTCCTTCCTTCCTTCCTTCCTTCCTTCTTTCCTTCCTTCCTTCCTTCCTTCCTTCCTTCCTTCCTTCCTTCCTTCCTTCCTTCCTTCCTTCCTTCCTTTTTTCTAACAGAACCTCGGTTCTGCACAGACATTGGATAGCCATAGACTAAAAACAAGTTCATATATTTCAAAATGTACATATCAGTGCCTAATTTTACTCAGCTAAGCCTATGATTGTAATTCACATTTTATGGTAATGGATGGTATAAGTATAAACATGTAATTGAATTCTGGCTGAAGAAGCAGAAGAGAAAACCTGAAAGGTGGACTCTGGAAAAGGCTACATTTCTCACCGATAACAAGGAAAATAGAAGCAAAATAAGAGTTTTCTGTTTATTGGGTTCTTTTCTGACACCTGAAAATTGGCAGTCATTTTGGGAACATGAGTAGAGAGAGCATAAGAGAATTAATCTGCATACATGTAAGCAGAAAAAAAATCATCGTAAGAATGACTCATTATAATGTAATTTATCCACTACACTAAATTAATCATTTTGCCTCTGAACTTCTTTTTATATGCAATTCTAAGTTTCTATATTACCAATTTATTATTTGGCATTTATCTTACTTGCATCACAGTTAATACTTGGTATTCAAAACATTGAAACAGACATTATATCTGATAAGATATGAGATCATTGCAAGTCTGTATCAATGGCATGGGTATGTAAATCAGGATTATGTTCATCTAAACTTGTAGGGCCAATTTTAGGTAATATTATTCATAATTTAGAAGAGAAGACCTTAGATAACTTTTTCCACAGTTTCTTTCCACCTCACCATTTTACAAAGAATACAATGAGTTTCAGAAATATTAATTGGCTTGCAAGATAGCCTAGAATACTTGTCTTTATTCCTACTCCCATTTTCTTTCCATTACACTATGTTTTTTATAGAAGCATAGAAACTAAATCAAATATCTAATTTCGATCATTGCCTCCAAGCTTTGTTATGTAGTTGACCCTTCTTTATAAAACCAGTGAATTTTATGCGTTTTCCAGATTAACTGACAGGTCTTAACTATTGGTGTTGGTGAGTTACTGTCCATGGTGCTATAGTTGTTGAAAGAAGAAAATACATTTCTAATTATTGTTTGATCCTTACTTTTTGATAGTAAATAGTTATATTACCATAGCATCATTTAGATAACACATATCTACTAAACGTTGTCCCTTTGAAAATAACATTCACTCTCTTTGCCTCAAAATTAAGATTCTGAAATTTTCCTTATCCCTTTGTTATTCTGGTAATATTTTAGATAAGCGTCTTCTTAAGCCACTAGATTCTACATGGTTTGTAGCAGAATAATTTGAAACTATAGCAGGATAATATAGTAATGAACTGTATATGATTGATTCTTCTCAGAAGATCCCAGCACTGGTTTAGAAGTGGTGATGTAGTATATTTTCTTTAATTTTATACACACACACACATATGTGTGTGTGTGTGTGTGTGTGTGTGTGTGTGTGTGTGTGTATATAATAGATGCTAATAGATTAGCATCTCATACTGCTGGAACTTACCATTGATCAGAATAAGTTATAATGAAGAAAGATACTTGCCTCCAAGTATAACAGCTTACTTATCAGACCTTGAGGCACCACATGATCTGTTCCCCTCTGACCTCCTTCACTTGTTCCAGCAACAATTCTTGCTGTTTCTGGAGTATGCCCAGCATACTCCAATTTACAATCTTAGCTTTAATACCCCCCCCCCCAGTTAACTCTTTTCCCAGATTTGCATGGATTCACTCACCTTCTTCCAATATTATTTAAAATGCTACTTTCTCCAAATGGACAGCCAAAAATAAAAAGATAAATAAAATTGTTAAAATGTTGACAACATAAGTCATATGATAAGAAGTATTATTTTTCTAAATTTCATCATCATTTGCTCTGGGAAACAGTTAAATATAGTTTCTCGTATATCTACCTACTTTGATATATTACCTACTAAATAAGTGATTATGTGCCAAATAGTTTTCTGACCATGAACCTAATGGCTTGAGTGTAATTAATTGCCTGCCATTTTTTAAAAATGTTATATTTATTTATTTTTAGAGAGAGGAGAAAAAAGAGAGAAAGGGAAAGAAACATCAATTGGTTGCCTATCACACGCCCCCAACTGGGCACCTGGCCTGCAACCCAGGCATGTGCCCTGACCAGGAATTGAATCAGCAACCTCTCAGTCTGAAGGCCAGAGCTCAAGCCATTGAGCCATACCAGCCAGGGCTCAAAATTTGTTTTTACACTTAATTCTATACTTTCCTTTTTCTACTGGTTCTTAATCCTCCTGCTTCAATTTGCAATAGTGGTTGATGTCTAAAATGTCTAGTCCTAAGGAAACAATCCTGAAATGAAATAAAAAACTCAGCTCATGGTATCAAGTAAATTGAACTGCTAATTTTTGAATTCCCTCCATTTACATATAATTACGGTATGTTTTCCTCTAGGATTTTTATGGTATCATGCCTCACATTTAAGTCTTTTATCCATTTTGAGTTTACTCTAGTGTGTGGTGTAAGACAGTGGTCAGTAAAATTTCAGATATCCCACACAGAAATATTTTTGTCCATATATCTCCTAAGGCAAGGGAAATAGAGGGAAAAATAAACAAGTGGGACTATATCAAATTAAAAAGTTTCCACATGGCTAAAGAAGCAATCATCAAAATAAAAAGAGAACCCACTGTATGGGAGAATATGTTTGCCAATGATAAATCAGACAAGCATTTAATCTCCAAAATAGATGAAGAACTTATATGACACCAGGAAGATGAATAATCCAATTTAAAAAAATGGGGAAAAGGACCTGAATAGACATTTCTCCAAGGAGGACATGCAGAAGACCCATAGGTATATTAAAAAATGCTCAATGTCACCAGCCATCAAAGAGATACAAATTAAAACCACCATGAGATACCACCTCATACCTACCAAAAGGGCTATCATTAAAAAATCAACAAACAACAATTGCTAGCAAGGATGTGGAGAAAAGAGGAACCTAGTGCACTGTTGGTGGGAATGCAGACTGGTGCAGCCATGGTGGAAAACAGTTTGGAATTTCCTCAAAAAACTAAAAATGGAACTGCCTTTTCACCCAATGATTCCACTGCTGACAATATACCCAAAGAATCTCAAAATGCCAATTCAAAAGAATTCATGCTCCCATATGTTCATAGCAGCTCTATTTTCAATAGCCAAGTGTTGGAAACAGCCTAAGTGCCCATCAGTAGATGAGTGGATAAAAAAACTGTTGTATATCTACACAATAGAATACTATGCAGCAGAGAGAATGAAGGAATTGCTGCCTTTTGTGACAGCATGGGTGAAAATGGTGACTATTGTGCTAAGTGAGATAAGCTAGTTGGTGAAAGATAAATACCATATGACCTCACTTATAAGAGGAATCTATAAACAAAATAAACTAATGAGCAAATTAGAACCAGAGGCATAGAATCACAGAACAGACTGACAGCTGTAAAAGGGGAAAGGGAGGTGGGGACTGATTGAAAGAAGGTGAATTAGTTTAAGAACATATATGAAGGACCCATGAACATGGACAATGGCAAAGAGACTGATTATGAAAGTAAGGGGCCATCTGCATGGAGGGGATAATGGGGGAAAAGTGAGACAACTGTAATAACATAAACAATAAGATATTTTAAAATGTAATGAAGGTAGCAACTTGTCTTTAAAATATTTTAAAAACCTGCATTAAACTAGCTAAAAAGGGAAAACAACTAAAGTATTCTAATAAGATACTAGACAGAAATAATTGCCCAGGACATGGTCTCTCTGTATATTTACATTGATAACAAAATGATCTTCTCTTTGACCTAGGAGACAGTGTGCCTTAGCTTGATGCTTCAACTATTTCTTATCTACTAACACTGAATCATTTTCCCAAAATATCTCAGCATGACTATCATGGTGTAGGTGAGCACGGGATTGTTGTTGAATGAAAACTCATTTTAGCAAATTCTTTGGTACCACTTATACCTAGTTGTAAAATATACTTTTTCATCATTTTTTCTTTTTTTAAAAATCATTTGCATTTTCATGAAAAATTCTGAGATCACTATGCCCTTAAATACAGGAGCTTTCAGGAATCACTATTGAAAAGAAAGGCTGAATGGTGTATTGGAAAGATTTGAAAGCAAAAACTCAGGAAATCAGGTTTCAGGCAAGAGGTTTATAATTTCTATAGAAGAGTTCATTCTAGATAGTTGTACTTAAAATCTCTACTCTCTGTAAAGCATGTTTTTATCACTTCCACCATCTAACTTCCCCTGCTGCCAAATATGTTCCCTACAAAGTACCCCATTTCCTTCACAATCTGGGTTACTAGAAACAGAACTCTACATTCAGTTTCTCCACAGAAACAACAAAGGTGTGTCTAGTTCATTGAATTCAAATTTTATGTTGACTTTTGCTGTGCCAAGGAAGAAACTACAGAAGTAGGTTAGATTCCATTTCAAATTTTATTTAAAAAATAAAACTTCTGAGCAAATTTTCAAGATCTTAGTCACCCCCAATCTCCCCTATGCTTTCCATCACTGCGACATGACACATTATTAATGACATCTAGAATCTATAAATTGAAAGACAGAGTAAGATTTCTGAAATGTGTGGCCTTTTCTATCTTCTTCTTGACAATGGTTATGCATTCTCCCATCTTCATTCATCCCAGATCTCTGGAATCTTAAAACATTTTAAATCCACACACGACTGCCAGCCATTCAGTACCCAATTTCAACAATTGCACTTTATGTAGTCCAAGACTACATAAAGATAATTAGATATAATTGAATGACATGTTTAGACAGAGGCAGTTATCTATGGCAGGTTCCCATGAGTTCTACTATGTTTAGTGTTTCACCCTCCCATCACCCTCACATGGCTTCTATGTTCTATGTTTCCCAAAGTGGAGAAGTGAGTGCCGCCTCCTCGTTGGTGTGGCTCCCACTAAGGTTAATGACTTTCCACACCAGTTGACACAGTAGATCGCTCTTTCTTTGTGGAACACTGACTTCTCTAATTTATAGGACATCACACTTTCCTGATTTTCTTCCTCCTCCGGCTTTTCCTCCTCACTTCCTTTTCCAGTACCTGTTCCTCAGGTTCTCCTCTGTTCTAAGTATGAGATCCATCCATTTGGCTATGTTTTGAATATTCCTGTTTTCTGTGTATGTAATAATGTATACATGATAATATATTTTTTCTTTAGATATAATGTATCCTCTCTTTATATTCCATCTCTCTCTATATAATACATCTTCTCTACATTCATGATAATGTGTCAGTCATTAAATACAGTTAGAAAAAATAAGTGTTTGATTATAACTGAACAGATTCATGACATATTAATTAAAAAATAACTTGGAAACAGCTATGATTAGTTAGCATGCAAAACAGGGGTGTCCAACCTGCAGGCTATGGGCCACTTGTGGCTCTGGATGGCTATGAATGCAGCCTAACATAAAATCATAAATTTACTTAAAATAGTATGAGATTTTTTTGTGATGTGTCACAATGTATTTAATGTGTGGCCCAAGACAACTCTTCTTCCAATGTGACCCAGAGATGCCAAAAGGTTGGACACCCCTAAAATATTTTGGTATATTTTTACACAAACCAGGTTAAAATACAAAAATAAGAAAAAATATATAAAATAGACTCATGAACAGACATAAATACATAGTAGGACTTTACTTACCATTTTTAATATAGACAAAAATATTGACTAACTTTTCTTTTTTCCATTTTTAGTATACTTCAATGACAATGGGGTTCAAAATGATTTTTAATTAAGAAACTTGATTCTTATAAAATATAGAGTTATTTTTAGTGATCAAAAATATTATTTGTGTAGTCCTATTTGTCTATTTTTGCTTGTGGTGCCTGGATATTTGGTGTTATATCTATGAATCATTGTCAAGACTAATATCATGAAGGTTTTCCCTTATGCTTTTGTCTAGAAGCTTTAAAGTTTTAAGTTTTGCATTTAAGCCTTTAATTTTCCGTTGACTTTTGTATATGGTATGAGATGAGGATTCAATTTCATTTTGTGTTTGTGTGTATGTGTGTGGGGGAGGGTATATTTATTTCCCCAGTATCATTTGTTGAAGAGACTATTCTTTCTTTATTGTGTGCTCTTGGCACCCTTGTAAAAGGTCAGTTGAACATATAAGTGTGGATTTATGGATTCTCTATATTCTGTTCCATTTGCCTATTTGTCTGTCTTTATGCCAATGACAAACTGTTTTAATGACTGTAGCACAGTAATATATTTTAAACTCAGAAAGTGTGATACCTCCACATTTGTCCCTCTTTCTCGAGAGTTTTGACTATTCAGGGTCTTTAGTGGTTCCATGGGAATTGTAGAATCAATTTTCTACTTCTGTAAAAAATGCCATTAGGATTTTCACAGGGCTTTCATTGAACCTAGAGACCACTTTGAGTAGTATAAACATTTTAACAGTATTGTCTTCCAATCAAGCTAAAAAGCTTTTCCAGAGCAAAGGAAACATTCAACAAAGTGGAAAGGCAATTTAAAAAATGGTAGAAAATATTTGCTAACCATACATTTTATCAGATAAGACATTAATTTCCAAAATATATATGGAGCTCCTATAACTCTGTAGCCAAAAAACTAACAATCTCATTAAAAAAATTGTGAAGGACTTAAGTACACATTGCTCCAAAGACATACAAATGGCAAACAGGTTTATTAAAAGATGCTCAACAACACTAATCACCAGAGAAATGCAAATCAAAACTATAATAAGATGTCACCTCACAACTATTAGTTGGTTATTAGTTTAAAAAATAAGTGTTATTAGGGTGTAAAACAATTTTAATCCTATATACTGTTGGTGAGATTGCAAAAGTGCCATAAAAAAAGTATGGCAGACCTTCAAAAAAATTAAAAATTAAACTACCATATTATCTACCAACCCCACTTCTAGGTATTTATTCAAACTAATTGAAATTAGGACCTCAAAAAGTTATTAGTACTCCCATGTTCCTTGCAACACTTCACAATAGCTAGATGTAGAAACAACATAAACATTTATCAGTAAATAAATTGGTAAAGAAAATGTGGCATCTACACACAATGGAATATTATTCAACCTTTAATAAAACAAGGAAACTCCACAATATGTGAAAACATGGATTGACTTCAAGAACAGTAAACTAAGTGAAATAAGCCATTCAGAGAAGGACAAAAATACTGTATGATTCTTCTTCTGTGAAGTATCTAAAATTGTCAAACTCATATGTCCTGGCCAGGTGGCTCAGATGGTTTGAGCATCATCCCATACACCAAAAGGTAGCAGATTCAATTCCTCATCAGGGCATATACCTAGGTTGTGGGTTCTATCCCCAGTCAATAAACATACCTTCAGGTGAGGACTAAAAAATATTTGTAAGTAGTCAAACTCATGGAAGTAGAGAGCAGAATGATGGTTGCTAGTTATAGGAATGTAAAGGAAATGGGAAGCTGCTTATCAATGGATGTAGTGTTTTAGTAATGCAAGAGGAACAAATTCAGGAGATCTACTGTACACTGCTATACCTAGAGTTAACAATGCTGTATTGTACACTTAAAAATATGTTGAGGATAGATCCCTTATTAAATGTTACCTCAATAAAATCAAATCAAATAAAAAGCATATTATTGGGTAAATTAGAATTAAGTACCATATTTTAGGAAGCTACTTAAATATATGATCTACCTCTTCAAGAGTTGGGGTCTGGTTTCAGAATTTGGCCAGAGAAACTGTCTGAACTGCTTGAGGCATGTTTCCTGGCACCGTCTCACATCACCTTTTCTGACTCTGAAGCCAAGACTCATGGCTTAAAGAGTGGATGTTGATTGTCAATGTGTTACTAATAAAAAGTTAAGCCCTCAGATTTCTAAACCAGACATATTTGCAAAAACCATTGCAATTTCTTATTTTTCTTCCTGTATCAGCTATTCATCTCACACTCCTGAAAAGCAATACATGACTTCATTCATTATGATCTATGCTTCAGTTTGAGCAATTCAGGAATATTCATCAAGATTTACCATTAATCAGTTAAAGATGTTCATAAACAAAGCTGATGAATAATTCATATAAAATTGAGTACATGTGCTCAAATGATGAATAATCATGAACTGATCTGGAATTTGTTAATGACTTATGAATATTTATCTCTATACGGTACTCCTATGCAATTCACAATTCCACAAAAACTGTTTCCTTTTCGATTTCATAGTGTACTTTTGCTGAAGATGCCTTTGGGACCATCAAGTATCTTTCCTAGAGGATTGCAATACAATAAAAATTGTGAATGTAATTTCATCTGCAGACCTTACACAATGCACATAAAATCTATTTTATGTCCATAGTCTCAATCTAGCAGATTTTCTCAGATAATATTGTCTTTCACCATATGACCTTCTTATATATGACAGGAAGATTGCTCTGTAAAGCTCACTTAACTAGTTAGATGTGAAAATGTAGAAAAACAAACCAAACTGAAAACCGAATGCCGGAAATAACATTTCCTTAAGCCACCACTAATCTTATGCCAGGTGCAGAATGTGCTGCTCTTCAAGGAATGTCTTATTAGTGTGTCCTCTGGCCACTTACAAATTGGAAATTTCACAACAATTTTGGATTGAGTATTCATATGACATGAGACACTTCAGCCTAGGATTGTCATCAGCTGGGCCTACTCAGGATGAGGAGAATTAGCAAGCAACGTTTTTGGAACTCCTCAAGTGTTCCAAGTGCTTGGCAATCATTTACCAGTTAATCCTCCTTTGAGGGAGGTCAGCCCTCTCCTTGAATTTTCACATGAAGTATTTCACACAGATGTGGAATAATCTCTAAAAGGCCACAGTGCAACAAATCTGGGATAAGGAAAATAATCAGAGACAGACCTGGGTAAAATTGAGGAGCAAGATATTTCTATCTTTGGTTGCCCACCTGGATGTGCTTTCTGAGTCCTTTGCCTAATAAAATCATAACTATTGTTCATTATATTATTAGGAACTATTTTAAACACAGACAGGAGTTAATTTAATCTTCACTACAACCCTACAAAGTGGGTACTGTCATCGTCTCTACTGCACAGATGAGGAAACTAAGGTAAACATGGACATACCCATTTTCTAGTACACAGCTAGTAAGTGACAGAGCTGGGATTCAAACCTGTTCAGACTGGGCTCCAGACTGGGCTTGTAAACAATGAGCCACCTCTATGCCCCAGCGGTGCCTACGTTGCCCCACTTTTCAGTCATGATCATCCACCTGATTTTGTCCACCCCAACAGTTACCTGTGATGCACATTTCTGCCAGATGTTCCCCAACGAAACTTGTTTTATATTTGATTATTCACCCTCTCTTTTCCTGGTAGAGAACTACTAAGTTATTCCTACAATATTCCTCTAATTTGTTCACAGAAGTATTTTGAAAGAGAAAGTTTTGGAAATTCTTTTAAAATATCATGTAAGTATTAATAGCTATATACTGTGTCCCTTTTAATGGAATACCTGTATAGAAAAAAGTGGTGAATTTTATACCACTGTTTTTTTTTCTAGAAGATCCCCAAATTCTCAGGTCCTTTAAAAGCACATGTTGGAAGCTTTTGCAGCTCAGCTAGGGAGCGTTTGTACCTAATCGGGCGGGCCGCTGTAGTGACGAGGGCGAGGCTGCAGCAGCAGAGCGGATTGCGTCTTATTCCAGACATTTTATCCGGGATGCCAAGACATTTTCATAAGTGTAAATGGTTTTTGGGGGCTGTAGTCAGGCAAATTACTCTGCGACTGTAAATTCCACTGATGTCACACATTGGGTGGTTAAGTTCCTCAGTTTACAATGAAAGTTAGTGGTTGCTATGAGGTCAGTTTTGGTGGGAGGGGGGTGAAGTCTATGAACTGTTTCACTTTCCTTAGAGGTCAGGACTTTCACACACTTTAAAATGTTTATCTCTAGGTGTATACACACATTTTAAAGCATTTTTCCAGAGACCTCCCCCTCCCCATTTCATTGAAAAGATATTAGCTTTGAAATAACCAATATTTTTTCATAAATACTAATGATATAATGGGAATTGTATTCTGACAAATTCAAAAGGCCTGTGAATAGACAATGACAAATATAATGGCACAATAAAGAAAGAAATTATAAAGTCTATTTAAGAGGCTAAATTGGAAAGACTAGGTCCTCAAAAACATTTCTAAAATTACCCAAAATACTGATGTTTACAGCATCTCTTCCTTTTATAAGGTTAACACTCTCTCCCTGAGGGAGAATATCTAAGGGCCAGTGGTCTTCTAAATGTCTATACAATTTTATGAAAATTATTTTATTTATCTTCATCAATACCTGTATGCATATATCTCCAATAAAATAGTCTGATTCAGCAGCATGGAAACATTTATTTTATTATTATAATTAATAACAATTTTAAATGGACTGATTTCATATATAGGATTTCTCAAAACTTCTCTCTCTCAGCTGGCACTTTGTATACATGCAACACATTACTCATACAGATTATTCCTTTGTAAATTTATCGTTGCAAAGAAAACATTTTCCCATTTATATTCCTTATTACTTTTAAAAATCATAATTGTTATTTTGTCAAAATAATATATATTTTTAAAAATAAATATCTTAAGCATATTAGTTCATTTACCCTCTACTATGCCTCTCTTATGTAGTTACTTTCATTATCTCTATTTTAAGAAGGGCAAAAAAGCTGAGAAACATAGAGGAATATTTATTTGCTTACTCATAATTACAGTGAGTAAGTAGCCAAGTATGGCTTACATATAGGCCTTTTAAATATAAAACCTGCATTTTAAAGCAATACTTCGTTTTTATTTTGTTTTATTTTATTATTTTCCTTCAGTTTTATTGAGATGTAATTGAAAAATTTTACTTTGTTTTTAAATATCTGCTGGTACTACAAAGTTTATCATTAAAATGTCCTTTGTTTGACATCACCAAATACTACTCCCCTTATACCCTACATCTAACTCTTTTATAAAAATATCTACTTATTTCTAACTAATAAAGTTTATAAAGGTATTTCTTTTCTTTTCACTGTTAGGCATTATTTTTTAAGTTATCAACTTTAATTATAGAAGAGGAAGATTTAGCTCATAAAAGTCTTTTTTCCTTTGAGACTCCACTTCATAACCACTCTTAAAATGCTAATATCCAACTTCTTGGTTAAGTCAAATTTCAATGTTGACGTTAATATGGTTTTGCAAATATTGCTCTCAATTGAGCCATTGTCAGAACTCTAACACTTCATTTCTAAACCAAAGACACTAACTAACACTTCATTTCTTGCATGAGTTTTCCTTTATTCTGGAGTTACCTCATTCTCTTCAATGGCTTTTTTTCTATATACTTATTGCTAATTCAGCACCCAAATACCCTGACAGAACTGTAAAATTATTTTCAATATGGCCAAATACTTCATATACCTCTAAAGGTTTCATTATTTTTCTCTTGCTATATTTCCCCTAGACCTCTGTGTTGTCTGCTCTCATCTGACTTGTTTATTTACAAAACCTACTGCATATATGGTTTGGGAAAATTACCTTTTTTTTATTATCCTGGGAATTTTCTTTCTCTCTTTTCTCTGTTGGATCCTCTTTATCTTGATCTCATGTCTTCATTTTTAGCGTTTACTCCCTAATTTTGGTGGAGTATATTCTCTACGAGATCAGGGGTAAAACCTTTAAAGACCACATATGCCTAAGCATGGCAACTTTACATTGGAAATGTAGGCTTATAGGCTGGAATTATTTTATCAGCTTTTAGTTTCTGAGGTTAATCTTGAGAAATATGATGCAAATTTTGCAAGTAATCTTCTTATTTTGCAAGAAATATTCTCCCTTCTCTGAAAGTTTTTAGGATCTGAATGCAGGTCTAGTCCCGCCTGGCTCACTTGGGTGTTCTTATTTTTCCCTTGTGTTATAGAGTACTCAGTGAGCCCTTATGTTCTGCAAACTCATATCCTTGAGGTCTGATACATTTGTCTCTCCACATTTTTCTTTGTTGCCTCTTTCTGGGACTCTAAATTGCCAGATAAAAAATTTGATTACTAAATATTTATCTTGATCAAAGGTTAGCAACCTTTTCTGTAAAGGGCTAGGTATTAAATATTAGTCTCTAGGTATTAAATGTTAGAGGCGAGTAGTCACAACTACTCACTTCTGCCCAAATAAGCAGTTATAGATAATACCCAAAGAAGTGGGCAAGACTGTATTCCAGTAAAACTTCACTTACAAATACAGTCAGTGGACTAATTTGCTTTACAGGCAGTAGTTTGTCAACTCTGACCTTAATCCACTCTACTGAAATTAATCATTAATTTTTATAATTTTCCAATTCATTTCTTTGCATTTTCTAGTCAAAATAATTCAGATGAAGACCAACATTTATTAATGCAATTGTGAACCTGGGATAAAATGTAGTGATTTTATATTAAATTATTTAATAAATATATAAATGTATTGATAGGCTAAATATGTGTTTATCATGATATTGGATTTCAGTTTCTTAAAATGTAGGATTTTAACACCCATATTTATCTTATTGTTCTCATATAATCTTTTAACAACACATATCTATCTATTTATCATCTGTCTATCTATATGACTAAATTTTTATTTTTGATTGGTTGAATCTTATGCTTTATACATATGGGCTTTTGCCTACATGAAAAAAAAAATGAATTCTTCTCAGTCTAGGTGACCAGTAATGGATATTGAGTTACCAAACTTCATTTTTGTTTTTGTCTCTCTCCCCATGAGGGAATTGAATTAAAAGTTTACAAAGAGAAAGGAAGTCATCAATGTAAAAGATTTTTTTAAAAGAGGAAGGAGTAAATAAATGCTAATTTGGGTAACTACAGACATCTACCATGGATGGGATAACATACCTTGGCCAATAGAGCTATTTTATACTGAGTAACCTATCAGTTCTTTTTGTGTGAGGTTTGATTGTTCAGGTAGCTTTTTTAACTTTCTAAACTTCTTTTATATATCCATTTAATAAACATTCATCATCTGATATAGGTTTTAGATAAATTGGCAATGTAAGGAAACTTTGAGATACATGCACAAATTATGTAGTGCACAATCATTTGTTCTTCGAAAGCTTGAAAGAACTCACTATTCTATTATTCCAGTGCTTTACTTGGATGCCATTTCTAATTTTTTTCAATATTTTCTGCAGTTATTGATTTATCCATCTTTTCTCTTCTTTAGTCAATTTTGCCTTTATGTATGTTTGTGTAGGAAAATAATTAACTTATTGAAATTTCCAAGTTAATTAACCTATATGTGGACATATTATTTTCTTAAAATATTCTGAATCTCCTTTATGGATGTTAAAAATGTGCAACCTTGTATATTCTTTAAAGCTGAAGATGTGTTGTAAGAGGTGGGAATCAGGAATGACAATGTTTTTTATTGTCTCTGAAAGTTAAAGTATTCAATCATCTGGAAACTTTGCAAAACTCTTTTTGTTACCTACTCAGATTACTTCAAACTTGAAGGTGGTTTCTCAATTGCTTCTTTGCTGATGTAAATGGCGCTTTTGACAAAAAACCAGACAGATAGTCTATAATTGGCATAAGAACAGAGGCAATTACAGCCTAAGTTCACCTTGAAGCTCACTGGAGGTTTCTGATATTCCTCAACACAGTTTAGACATGTCTGGCAAAGTAAGATAAGAGACTCTTGTTTTCTTTTTCTTCTTTGTTCCCATGTATATTTGCTGCTATTTAATGAATTATCTTCCTTCTTTACTCAAGTTATATTAAAGTCTCAGCATTCTCTGTCATCAAATTATAATGAAGGTGTAATTTACAGAGTGTAACTTTCCATTTGGGTTCATTGCTACTGATTATTACTGTATACTGTATCAACTGTTTAGGTTGAATTTGGGCTCATATTCACTAGGTATATCATGTTTTTGCTTCATTTTTATCACGTTTTTAGTCCTTTTGTTTTGTGATTTGGATACGTGCTTATATTATATTGTGAATGCTTTTCACATTTACCAGCTTTACTTTTAAAGGCTACTTTGCCTGATATTTCTAATTTGCCATCTTTATTTGTCATGATTTTCTTATATAGTTTTTTCTCTCCTTTTACTTTAAAACTTTGTAGGTCATAGTCCCTGTCTCATAAAACCTAATGGGGATTGAATGATCTAATATATGAGATTACTTAGAAAAGTACCTGACACATAATAACTGCTTGACATTATTATTTTGATTTGAGTAAACAAAGCTTAATTAGATTTTTAAAGTTCAGCGTGAGACTATTGATTTTCATTATGGACAAGAGCTGGACACATCTCAAGCACGGTGAGTGTCAAGGTTCCTTCAGCCTTACTGGCCTCCTGGTCTTATTGCTGCATTTTTCCACCAGCCACTACCATGGCAACCACTCCGCGCAGCCACACTTTTCTGCCCACCTGCAGATGATACCTAGAATCTCATGATCCCCCACCCCCGCTACTTCCAGATGAATTTCCACACTAAGGAACTGACTTCCCCAATGACTGTCTAAGTACCAGCTAATATAATCTGAAAGTCAGGGATAGTAACTCCACATTTCCATGGTGGTGAGGGCAGAAACCCAAATAACATAAAATAAACTACCCTTTCCATACTTTCCAATATACTTTTCTGAAAGACAATATTACATGGCTTGCTTAGAACTGTCTGGGTTGGTTAAGTTAACAGACTGTCTCTTTCCAAGTGGCTTTCATGTAATTTATTCATACTTTTTTGGGTCTTGTTGAGTACTGTCCTAATTAGGTGATTTCCATTGCACAATGAATTTCTGAAATGCCCATGATATCATGCCTTAGTAACTCAAAAACAAGCAGGTTATGGATGACACTTTAGACTCCATGGATAGATTATATATCTCTATAAATGCCCAGTAGCGTCCTGAGAAATGTTTCTTTCCAAGTAGAAACTTTTCTCTATTATGGTGGACCTATTCTTCCTCCAGATTCCTAGGAATCTGCATTTCAACTCATCTATGGGGGCTTACCAGAGACTCCACTGAACATCCCTGTTCACTAAGGAAAATACCAGCCCTGTCAAAAGTTCTAGTTGAGCTCAATTAGCAGAGAAATTTAACCCATAGTGTAGCCTTACTTTAGAGCCCTCTCTTTCACTGGAATCTGCTCCCAGGTAGCAACCTTCCACAACTTGTGAAAAGTGAGGTAGAACATCATTCTCAGTGTGGCATGCTAATAAATGTTTAACAGTCAACCACTAGGAAAAACTATAAGAACTAATTTTTAGTTTTGTCAAATTCTTTCATGTAAATATTTCCACTATGGCTGACTTCAAACTATTAAAGAGGCATCCATAAGTATATACTTAGGAAGAGATAGGCACATTTGGTCTCACAAACCATTGTAAGCCAGTTCCAACAGATACCTTTTATAGTCTGACATTGAATTACTAAGGTATCTAAGTACTTGCAGCGTTCTACTAATCAGGATCAATATGGTGTAACTGATAGATCGTGTATGATATCAATATTCTGTAGACCAAGTATAAGTATATCCTGCTCAATCTTTTGTGGCATATCAAGGAAAATCAAAGTCTGTGTGGTAATATCATGATAGAAGAAGGGTGTTAATCTGAGTTCTACATTGAAGTTTGTACTGCTGGTCTTAACATATAGAGGCAAACTGCTTTTGGCCTCTCCAACACATAGCTCAAGAAGAAATTTTTGCCCAATCAAATGTTGCATAATCAGTGCCAGACAATGTGCTTACTGCTTCATTGTATTTCCAGCACAACAGTTTAAATTTTTTCACCATTTTGATAAGTTTACAATAGACCACCTTCATCCACCATGATCCATATGATTTTAACCAGAGGCCATATAAATGAATGGAAAGGGATGTAATGGGGCATTCCACACTGAGTCCATCCAATCTTTTTTATGTAGATACACTGCTAATTGCTATATTATATGTTGATATATATTATAAATAAAAACAAGTACAATAAAACCCTGCTTTCTACTTTAATTAAGAATGTCAAATATTGGAAAGAAACCTCATGGTTCAAAGAAGTTTGTCATAAAGAGATCTTTAAGATAATAAGAGTTATAAACAAATTGTTTCATGTATTGATTTTCATATATATAATTCTTTCCAAAATATTTGGTCTTTCTTTGTTCTCTTGAAATGTTCAGAAGATAAGCTTTCATTTTTAAACCTTGTCAAGTGTAACATATATCAGCAAAAAACATATGTCAAGTGTCAAGCTCAATGAGCATTCATAAAATAAAACAAAATAATGGAATTTGCACCATGGTCAAGAGACAGCATCATTAGCATACCAGACAATTCCCTTGGGGGCCCATATAAGGGTAACTGCTATCCTGACTTCTAATGGAATATATTAGTTTGGCCTTATTTCGTTATTCATATAAGTGGAATCAGACATTATGTATACTTTTGTATCTTCCTTATTTGTCTTGACATTTTACTTGTGAAGTTTATTCCTGTTGTTGCAGATAGTTGCAGATCATTCATTCCTCTTACTGTGTAATAACTCATTGTGAGGCATTCCATTTATAAGTGACAATGAGGAAGTTAAATGCCTTTTCAAGTATTTATCAGCTTTTGAAATAGCTAGCATCTTTTGTGAAATGTCTGTTCAAGTCTTTTATACATTCTTCTGTTGGGTTTTCTGTCTTTCTCATATAAAAATTATTTTTCATATTTTTTGTTAGATCTTTATGCTACAAATATTATCTCCATTCTGCGGGATGCTTTTCTACCCTCTTCTTGGTGTTTTTTCCCAAGTATTAAACTGGTAATAAAAGTTTGATTAAAAGTGAGATTCTAAAAATTGTGTTTACGTGAATTATATCCTATCCTATTTACCTTCTTAAAGAAATTATTTTATTCCTTGATGTATTCAAGAATGAATGTGTTCTTTTCACCAGTTTCTAAAGGAAAAACCTTTCACTGTTGGCTTTTTATTATGTGAATTATTAGGTATTTTTGTTGAAGGAAGACCATTAGTATACTACAAAGTTGTGTTGTTTTTTTAACAAATGGTTAGAAGTTCACATGTACCCATTTTTAAAAGACCAGTATATTGTTGATGTTGTAACCAATAATGGTACCAACTAATTTCTAAATATTAATACTTAAAGCAAGTGATTTTACATTTTTTAATTTTAATCGATATATTTCAATTTTGGTGACATTTGTTAATACATTATAAGTTTCAAATATCCAGTTCTGTAATATATTATCTGTACATTGTACTATGTGCTCACCACTCAAATTCTAGTCTCCTTCCATCACCATATATTTGGCCCCCTTAACCCTCTTCATTCTCCTCCTATCCCTCTTCTCCTCTGGTAACTACCATCCCGTTGTCTGTGTCTATGAGTTTGTAGTTTGTTTGCTTTTTTTTTTAATCTGTTGGTTTCTGTTTTATATCCCACATATGAATGGAAAATGATTTAATATATTATATTCTGTTTCCCAAGGGACAAAGATGTTATTATAATTATTTCCTCCCACCTTTTTTCAGTAGATAAGTTGACAATTCCTTTTATGGATGAATGAATGTACATAAATGTATATATTATATAAGGACATAGATACAAATATAATGTAAAATAGTGACTTACTAGAGGAAAATATACGAATAATATTTCAGAGCTGAAGCATATTTAGTAATAGGTATGAATTTGACAGAATTTATTATTGTGGTTTGCAGCAGGCATGTAGGATTAAAATATAAGGATGATAAATTTCCTCTAAGCAAAGGCATTGACCTTAGCCCTTTAACTTCTTATACAAATACACATATAACTGTTTTCTCCTTGACAAAAATAGGTTGGGAAATTGTGGTAAGGGCCAAATGGAATTACTTGTTATTTAATAATTTAAAGCACTAAAATTTAAAAAGTATGCCTTAAGAACAATCATTGTTAAAAGAAATCTTTTACCCATAAGTAGGATGAGAATAAAACAGAATAGGGAAATAGTAATATCAGTATTATGATTTCACAGCTTTAAAATCCCTACAGTCTTTCAGAATAGCTTAACATTTCCTATGGATTATATTGAAATAATTACACATCATTATTTTCTTCTCCTTTGGCTTTTTTTTCTTATGGCTTAGTTACTTAAGAACAAAAGTAAATGTTTCTTTCAATTTTCAGTTTCAATACAACTTTTTAGAAGACATCTTTTTGTTTCTCCTTTCTTTATTATTTGAATGGAAAACATTTAGTCTAAAGCCAAATATGTTCTCTGATATATTACAAACATATTTTTCCCCCATGTTCTTCATTTTTACCTGAATGGATAAGATAAAGTCATAAAGGAATGGTTGTCTAAATTTTGGGTTTTTTCTTCATAGTATCCCCATTTTGATAAGTAACCTGCATTAATATTCTTGATCACAAACAGAGATTGGCCACATTATGGTTGAACTGCTTATTTATATAGTTAATTCATATGTAATGATTAACAATACAGGGTGGGGCAAAAATAGGTTTACAGTTGTGAGTATGCAAAACACAGTTTATTCTTGTATTATTACTTATTAATTATTGCATTATTTTCTATATGAACAACTATAAACCCACTTTTCCCCCATATACGTCTTCTTGAGCACATAGTTTTGAGCAACTAAGCATTTACCAGACAAGTAAATATCTCTAAAATTTTCATAAAAAAGCTCTGTTTGATTCTTATTAGCTTATTTTATTTATTCTTTTATACAAAGGCAACAAAATGATCAAGAAATTTTCTCCTTATAAAATTGGAGGAATTCTTCTTTCTTGGAGGTGAATACAATTTGTTAAGGTCTCTGGTATGTCAGGATGTGACATCCTTACTGGTGAGGCTAGAAATAGGTAAGAAGTTAGCAGACCAGTTATCCTGAAAATCTTATTTAGTGTAGATTCCACACGGAAACTTGTTCCTTAAGTAGGCAAGGTTAAATGATCTTGGATTCAGCATTGATGTCTCCAATTATATCTTAGTAAGAAAAACAGATTTTTAATTAACTTATATAAATAACTATTTTCATGAAGAGGGAAGAATCTCAGTACAAGTATTTGCTTTGAAGTGTGAGAGGTAAAAGAAATTAGTAAATTGAGGTTAGCCATAAAGAGGAGAGAATAAGTTTACTTATATACTGATCAGAAAATAAAACAATGAAATTAAGCCAACAATATTACTAACAAATAACCACAATTAAATTTCTCTCATTGGTTTATTCAGCCCAGTGGGATTAATTATTTTACTGAGTATTAGGTCAACTGTCTATATTTATGAAATTATCTGCTTCTGGATTATACAACAAACTAAAAACCTAGATGTCATGATTGAGTCTTCTGGTATAGTCTTACAGTTGTCTAAATGATGTCAGTTATAAGCCCCAAAGCCTATACCTGTGAGTCTATTTCTTGAAGTATCAATAGTTAAAAGTACCTCCTGGTGTATTGATTTCCATGAGACTGTGAGCATACTTTCTTTGTTAAAGACAAAAGTGTACTCTACAGCCTGTTACAGATCCTTGAGGCAAGCATGGGGTAAAAGCAGAAAACACCTTTACATGAAGATTGGATGGCTCTGTAATTTATTACAGAACCAATGATATCAATTTGGAGAGGAGCGAAGTTCTTTGTTGGGGTACAATGAATAATGCACAAGAATTTTATCGGTATTGCCTCTGAGAACATATTAAGAACAGTAAGGGCATTGACAAATCATCAGGGCCTTCAAATCCATTTTGTAAATTGTAGAATCTCTGAAATATTTACATTAGTCACAATTTACTTGTATACAATCATCCTTTGGCTTGAAATATCTCTCCATGAATCTTTTTAATGATGTTAACTTAGTAAAGAAATATGGGGCACATCAAATGAATCTAATTTTTCCTCGTATTCCCCATTTGATAAGATGAAAAAAAAAGCCTTCGTGATTCTCACGCACCCTCTGAGATCTCGAAGCTTTAGTTTCAGAAGCAAAAGACATGCAACTTTCTTCCCCCACAAAAATTAGCATCAGATTTGGGGGAAGGTAAAATAAAAAAGATTTGCTGACAAGATTTGGTCATTTGATTAAAATAGAATTGTGGGTGCATAAGAACAATTAACGTGTCAATGTAATATTTTATGTAATATATGAAAGAAGAAACTTCATATATATGTGTATATGCCCATATAAAACTTTGTATACTTTATATATTTATATATAAAGTTATATATACTATTACATAATATATATAACATATTGAAGTTTATTATTCAATCTTATTTACTATTTCACCTGGTACCTAAATATTATTTATTAATTATTTGATTTGATATAATCAAGTCCTTAAGTTAGGATATTGGAAGTTATTTTAAGTTCACATACCAAGATGGTACACTATACAGTTTTTTATTATTTCTTTAAATATAAGAATATTTAATGTTTTAGAAGTTCAATTGTTTTGTTCCTCCTAGGTTCTCTAATTCTTGGGTTTCATAGCATTTGATTTATGTTCCCCTAATTAGTCTCCATAAACTAATTAAACAAAGTTCCTTCAGGTTAAGAGATTTTGTATAATTCAATGTAATGCTATACAATGAAGGGTTTTAAACTCACAACTAGGGGTATAGCTGTTATCCAATTACAAGCACACACAGAGAGAGTTTGAAGTTTCAGTTCTATTATCTCAGTCACAAGTTAAAAATAAACACCCAACAACAAAAATATCACTGCTGCAACTTTCAAAGGGCTAGTCTCCTTTCCAGTGAGCAAGAAATATTTTCTTAATTAAGTTAAACTCACAAATAGAAAAGCACACAAACAAATGAAATAAAAGCTAAATATCCAGATTTCTTTCCTCACCTAACAAAAAATCTCAATAGAAGTCACCAAATATTCAGAACATAAAATCAGAATTCTAATCATTGCTGCCACCAAATGAGAAATAATTTATAGGCCAAACTAGAATTAAATCTGATCAGGAATATGAAGTGAAATCAAAACAAAATTGGGAGATGGGAGATAGGGGAAGGTGGAAGAGAGCAGAACAGAGAGACAGAGAGAGAGAGATATTAAAGTATTATTGGTACTTGGAAATTACTCTAAGGATTCACCACACCACCCCCAGCAAAATGTCAAAGATTTATCACCCACTGATGAGAAAAATCACTGAAGTGGTAAAGCTGATTCCAAGAACATTTGAGATGCTGGAAATTTATAAGTATAGAATGATGTGAGAATAAGATTAACTAGGCGTAATACTGGTTAATGTCCTACATGGCAAAAAATCAATAACTTAGGTCTAGCCTTGTCCACCAAACAGAAATCTGCAAGTTAATATGTAACATCATAGTGTGTGAACTACAATTAAATAATAACTAGAAGAGTAAAAATCATATACATTCTTCTGGGGCCTAGAAAATGAAATGATCCATATTAGAAAAGGCTCACAATGACATGAAAAGGCCAGGTTTTATTCCGGTTACTTTGTTTTTTCTTATTGCAAGTTTGTATGCTATTCCCTAATCCTTTGTAATTTCAATTGCCAGAGAACTCCAACTGTTTGGTTATAGATTTTTTTCTATGCATATACTTATGCTTGGGAATTTAATGTGGGATCTTATAATATGCAGCTTGATAGCGTCACTTTTTCATGGTGGGGTATAAATTGCCTGTTTCATTTTAGATCTCCTAATTTGTTAAAATGACCTAATGGTAATACATACTTTTCATTGTATCCTAATGAATGTCTCCATTGTTTATTTGAAATTATTACACTGAATATACATTGTAAAGATTTAAATACTTAATACTTCTAATCTTACATTAAAGGGAATAACTTTAGAACATAAATTAAATATTTCTAGATTTTAATTAGTAGCAAAGTGATTGGGAGATTCTTTTTCTCAATTTACTTTGTGCTAATTTAATCAATAAACCTGTCTCAGTGGTCAAAACATAAAATGATTTGTTATTGCATGAGTCTTTGAACCATGTTCATTCTATTTATCATTTTGTATGAAAATGACAAATATTTGTGTTCAATTAGTTTCTCAGTAATCACATGTATTCAGTTTTTCTTTAAATTACTTCTTTGCACAAGCAAGAGAAACAACGTCTAATGAGATTGTGTTATTCTCCTCAACAATTCTGTATATTGCATCTGTTTTCCCTTCAGGAAACCCTGAAGGCTTCCAGTAATTTTCTCATTTAACTAGAGATTCTGATTTGAATAAGGAAGTTTTGAATGTTAGAAAAAGATGTGAGATAGAAGACTTGAAGGAGAATGGAAAGTACTGTATGAGCAATATATTTTGAACTGAAACTTCATATTACTTTTCTAAGTTTTACTGGCACTACTTTCCATGTTCTGTTATAATCCAAATATCTTTATTATTATTATTATTATTATTATTATATTTTTATGGGTTTAAAATCTAAACATACCTTATTTTTAAAAGGCAAAATTCACAACTGTTAAAATACACATAATTTGGGTTTTAGGTGATATTATGTTATACACAGATAAGTAAATACAAATACACAATCTTTAATACCTATTTAATGCCTATAGTTACTTCTGTTGGGAGTCTAAAATGAACTTTGTAGATCTTAATTTTCTCCTGTGTGCTACATAGTTTATTTCACTTTTCTGCTTGAGTGATTCTATGAACTAAATATAAAACAACAATCAAGTTAATTTATATACAAATATATCAGTATGTCATAATATAACCAAAACATTTTTGTGAGCCCACTATGTGCAAGTCACTGTGAGAGACTTTAAGGAAATTAAGAAAGAAAATAAAACCCTTTAAAATATATGAAATATATTAAATGAAATATCATTAATATAATGTTTAATTTATACATATTTTACACATTTTAAATTGAAATAAATTGCTAGACCTGCTATCTGGGTCCACGTTTGACTTGAAGTCAAATACGTTTCCTATACATTTTTTACTCTATATTTGGACCCAAGAAAATCACTTTACAACCCCGAATCTTTTTCTTTATCTGCCTTCCTTCATAATGTCATAAGAATTAAATAAGATACTGTACTTGAAATATCCTTGAAATAGAGTATAAAAAGTGTAAGGCATTACTAATGGTATGAAGCATTCTTCAAGTTGGATATGACCTATTTAGAAAAATGATGGATTTTATTTGTCAACAAGGAGTTTGCTAATCATGGTTTATCGCAGCTAGCTCTTTATTTTCTTATGTTTCCATAGGCAGATAAATGTCACAGGAGTATTCAGTAGAATGATAAATCTTCAGTTTAGATGGGAGGACTCAATGGCAGAAAAACCATATGTATAATCAGAGCAATTAAATATGCTGGAGAATAGCTCGGAACACATGAAAGTAGTCTCAAAATCAATGACGATCTTCTCTAAACAGACTGTCTCCAGAACAATAAACACGATAAATTTTTCTTGAATATCTAAAGTGCCAGATTCCTTTTATCATTTTTATTACAAACTTGAGCTTAAAAATCTCCCAAGTCTTACACGCTTTGTATTTTCAACATCTTGAATTGCCAGTCTTTTGAATGAGAATGTTTCTTTTCAAAATACTCCTGGTCTGATATATGGTTACTATAACATGTCAGATTGAGTTATATCATGTATTCAAGCCTACCTAAGAAGGCACACCATTTTAGACTGGTACCCTTCCAAAACTTAGAAACAAGCATTTCTTATAAAAGATATAGATATGATAAGTCTTAAAATTCCCTACCTGCATTTTTTTCACTACAAAGAAAAAAAATCAATATGCCATAATTATATAAGAAAGTCACATATAAATGGAAGCACCACATCAGCATATCTTCATCAAACCTTAAACATTACTTACTGAGAAATTCTCTGCATGAAATATATTCCTTGGAAAATACAAGATTTTGGTAAGGAACACTTGGAAATTGAGTGTTTGGAAAAAAGCGTCATCGGCTTCATTCACAACAGATAGATGTTGTCAACAGGGATTCGTTTTCATTCCTGTTTGACAGCAAGTTAATGCTGTCTGCCTCTTCATGGCAGGGAAGTTCCATATGAAGCCAATAAAGAAATGGACAAGCTTGCATTCCCAAAAGATGCAGACGTGATTACAACCTCTTCACCCAAATTTCTAATTTGTCTTATGGAAAAACTCTGTCTGATTAGATTGTGTGTGTTTTTTAATGAGGCCAATATGTAGAAAAGAATATATACCCACTCTGTCAATTTAAAATTCTTATGTTGGATGCATAGTTGCAGTGGATTTGCTGCAGCTAGATTTTAGATTTCTGGAGATTCTTATCTGCATTGACATGGAAGGACATAAATATAGAAATCTGGAACAGTATTGTGAGAAATAAAAGTAGGATTTTAAAATACTTTTAACTGTTGAAGATATGTTGTAGAATAAATCAAATAAGTAGTCCTAACTATATTTAAAATTTTAAAAATATATAACATCAGTGCGGGGAGTAAAAAGTTTCTTCTTACCACCTGTCTCTGCTATACAGAATGTTAGCTCCTCGCTTCCTGTAGTCTTGGTAACTCTGATACATTCAACTATAAGGTTTTGTTTCTCTTTTTTCAGCTTTGCTAATTGTTCTTGACAAGAAAATTGGCCTGATATTATCCAGTGTCCCATACAGGATGCACATGTCTCTTTTTTGAAATTTAAAGATAAAACATTAGTTATAAGATGACTTGAAGTTTTCAAATATATCAATAAACATGTACAATTGGGGCTTCTAGTATAATAATTAGCAAAACTGAGTAATTCATTTCAAATGACTCAAATAGATTGCTAGCACATATATAAAAAATTTTTTTTTGCATTACTTAGAGCTACCTCATATTTTCCACTCAGGGCATTTGTCAATCATAAGAGGGATACTTCACAATGATAAAAAGAAATTTATAACACTTTAGATATATATGCCCATAGAAATTATTGTCAAAGTATATAAATATTTTCAAATGTTAAGTCAAACTGGAATCCTTGAAATAAATCCAACTTGGTCGTGGGGTATAATTTTTTTGTGCATTGTTGCATTTGATTTGCTAATGTATTGTTGAGAATTTTGCCATCTATGTTTAAGAGAGATATTGATCTGTAGTTTTCCTTCCTTGCGATGTCTTTGCCTGGTTTTGGTGTCATGTTAATTCTGGCCCCATAGACTGAGTTACTCTATGCTTAGTAGATACAGCCCAAGCACTAGAAAAAAATCAGTGGTGAAACATGACATTTTAGAAAAATCCTCTTAAGCAAACCAGGAAAAAAAAACACACAACTTTTTCAATCAGTTTAACATACCCACAAATTCCTACAACTTATCTTGTCCGTACTAGTAAAATTTTTTAAAATTAAAATTTCCCCTCTAGATCTAGTAGAATACAAAGATAGATGGTCACTTTCATCCGTTCTGTCAATCATTTTTCTAGAGGTCTTAATTCATTCAACAAAGTCATAAAATAAAAGAAAATATGTACAATAGGTAATTAAAGGAGAAAAGATTTTATTATATGTGGAAAATGTGCCTATGTAGAAAAACAATATATGGGTAATATAATTAATTTGTTAATTTATCAAGAATACAAGACAAATGATCAATATATAAAATTCTATTGCATTTTCAAATAACCACAAGTAAATGAAAACTTTTTTATAAATAGCAGCATTTAAATTTACATCAAAAATAGGCAATATTTGGAAATCGATATAAAAAATATGTGCAAGAAATTTACAGTAGAAATCTATAAAATATTATAGAGAGAACTCAGTGAAAACCTAAATAGAAGGCAAGACATACCATACTCATAGTTTGAAGGCTTCAGGAGTGTCCAACCTTTTGGCACTTCTGGGCCACACTGGAAGAAAAAGAATTATCTTGGGCCACACATTAAATTCATTGTGATGCATAATAAAAAAAAAAAAACCCTCATAACGTTTTAAGTAAATTTATGATTTTGTGTTGGGCCACATTCACAGCCATCCTGAGCTGCCTATGGCCCCTGGGCCACAGGTTGGACACCCCTGGATAACAAAAGATAGAGTTTGTCTTCTAATTTCTCTATATATTTATTGAAACCCATACCAAAATCCTGGAAGGTTATTTTTGTGGAAATTAACAAAATTTTTCTAAAATGAATGTGGAAATGTAAAACAATATTTTGGGGACCATAACCCAGCAAATTTTCTTATCATAGTTTTCCTTATTATTTTAGAGGTCTTCTTTGTCTTATGACAGTAACTTCTGCAACCGCAGTGTTCTTTAGAGTTTCCCACATCAGAACATCCACATTTCATTTTAAGAGCTATACTCCACTCTTTTATAAATTATATTTCATTGATTATGTCAAAATTTTTCCCCCTTTGCCCCCTCCACCCAGCACCCCCCACTCCCTCAGTCAATCCCCACACCATTTGTCATGTCCTTGGGTCATGCACGTAAGTTCTTTGGCTACTCCATTTCCTATACTGTACTTTTTATATCCTGTGGCTACTTTGTAACTACCTATTTGTACTTCTTAACCCCCTCACCTCTTCACCCATTCCCCCATACCCTCCTCCCATCTGACATACATCAAAACACTCTCTGTATTCATGATTCTGTCTCTGTTCCTGTTTGTCTAGTCTTTTAGATTCAGTTGTTGACAGGTATGTATTTACTGCCATTTTATTGGCCATAGTTTTGATTTCATTTTCCTAAATAAGCCCCTTTAACATTTCATATAATAATGGTTTGGTGATAGTGAACTCCTTTAGTTTTTTTTTCTTGTCTGGAAAGCTCTTTATCTGCCCTTTGATTCTAAATGATATCTTTGCTGGGTAGAGCAATCTTAGCTATAGGTCCCTGCTTTTCATAACTTTGAGTACTCCTTGCCAGTCCCTTCTATCCTGCATAGTTTCTTTTGAGAAATCAGCTGACAGTCTTATGGGGACGATGCTATATGTAACTAACTGCTTTTGTCTTGCTGCATTTAAGATTCTTTATCTTTAACCTTTGGCATTTTAATTATGATGTGCCTTGAAGTGGGCCTTTCTTGAAGCCATGACAAACCCTAGAGTTACTGGCCCTTAGAGAAAGAAATAAGAATAGTTGTTTTGCCACCCTCTGGCAAAGGTTAATGTCCTCAGTCCCCTAAGATTCCCAGGTTCTGTGAATTCCCAGATTCTGGTATGAAAACTCACCTTTGAAGCTAATTCCTAACTTAGAGTAGTGTGGAATTACCAGCTCTTCAATAACCTTAAGTTTCACAATTGTATTGGACCCCTTTAATTTAGTCAGTTCCATTAACTCTTTATGCTTCTTGTTTGCTAAGGTTTTGTAATCTTTTGAAGTTACTAGCACAGGTAATATTTTATTAGTATTTTCTTTTTGGTGTTTTGGTAGGTTTTTTAAAAGGAGTAGAGACAAACCCGAATTATTCAACTACCTATCTTGACCTAAATATTTCAATATTATGTAGGTGTTTTCTACCAGTGTTTTAACATTGCTTAAATTAATTTTAGAATAATAAGCCGAGTCCTGACACCCAACTGTTGACTAAAAGTCAATAGAAGAACAAAAGAAAAAGAAAGCCCATGTCTTTAAAAAAATTTTACTAACATTTTCTGATTATGACAGTTTTTATAAGCTTCACAGTGAATATTGTTTTCATGTTTAATAGAGTTAAACATTTCATACTTTACAAAAAGGTTATATAAAACAAAGTCTTCAAAAAGCACCTCAAATTTGTGTACCTATAGATTTAATCTCTGGAACTTATTATTAATACAGCCAAATATAAGTAAGCATATCCTGAGCATTATGAAATGTATGTATGCATTTTTATGAATTGGTTTCTGTCTTAGTTGGTCACAGAGCCTCCATAAAATTGAATGCCTGAAGGATTTTAATAGCAAATCATTGACTTTCCAGTCATTTATTACTACTACTCCTCATTTCTATTTTCTTGGCTCTAAATAATCTTAACCATAACAGCATATATTCAGTAGTTTTGACATAAATGAAAAGTTGATATATTGTTTGCAAAAAGTAAGCATTAGCCAGTTATAATAAAAATATTGGACGGCCTTATTATAGGTAAATTTCAACTATGATATATGTCCTCCTTGAATCACCTTTTAATATTCTTATTTCCCCTTCACCATTGTCACTGTCCTAGTTCATCACCTCCCATCTCCTTGCTAGATTCTTATAAGCCTCCTGCCTGTGCTCTTGAACAATCATTTTCCACATAGGAGCCACGGAGATTCTAATAATGTGGAAAACAAATCATGTGTTTTTCCTACTTACAATTCTTTGATATTCGCTCACTTCTTTTAGGGAACAGAATGACAAAATTTAATATTTGTTCATGTCTCTTAGGAAAAAGACAAAACTCCTTAACATGAAGGATAAGTGCCTGCAGCGTCAGTTCCCTCCCAAGCGTCTCACCCTCCTCATACCCCAACTTCTACTCACTGTAGTTGTCTTTTAAGTAGCTCCTTCATTGAGAGATGATTTTAACATGCTCAGAGTCTTTGTCTATGCTGTTACCTCTGCTTGAAAAATACTTGGTCTTTTATTTTATAAGCAGATCACTCTCGTGTTTATATTTTATCCTTTTATTCATTCAGGAAACTCCGATATACTCCCTATGATGTACCAGGCACTATGATAATATTGCAGATATACTGGTGAGCAACATCAGACACAGGCATTGGCCCCAAGGAGGTTAGAGTCAAAATAAGAAAACAGACACGGAGCAAATACTTGCACAAATAACCTGACAATTGTGAAAGTGTTCTGAAAGAAAAGCACATGGTGGTGTGAATTATATAATAAGAGTTTGCACCTAATCATAGAGAACAGAGAACTTTCCCGTGAAATGATGATTAGCTGAGCTGTGAATGAGTAACAATTAAGCGACGTGAAGCAAGCACAACGGCACTAATGTGTGAGAGAGGAAGCTAGAGTGAAGAGGGGGGTTTCACTTCCGGATTGCTATAGACTGGCCCATGCCCCCTCTAAAATACATGTGTTGAAGTCCTAACCTTTGACTTTATTGTATTTGGAGATGGGACTTTTAGGAAGTAATTAAGGTTAAAGGACATCATAAACATGGGGTCCTAATTGATAGGATTGATGGGCTTATAAGAAGAGGAACAGGAAGACCAAGAGAAGACATAGTGAGAAGGAAACTGTTTGAAAGCCAGGAAGAGAGCTCTCATCAGACACTGAACCTGCCAGCACCTTTACCATGGGCTTCCCAGCTTCTAAAACTGTAACCCACCTGTATGGTATTTTATTATGGCAGCTGAAGCTGACTAATCAATTGATGAAAGACTTCCTTGACACTCCAGGCTATGTTAAGGTGCCCCTGTAAACTAGTTTCATTGTAATCTACCTTTTTCTTGATGCTGTCTCTTTCTCAGTTCGGTTTTCCTTCTTTGTTGCTTCCTTCCGTTGACAAACTTCTTCCTTGTGGCTTGGGATAATGGCTGCTCTAAGTTCGAGTTTACTTTATGCAGATTACCATTCAGACTAGGTATATGCTTCCCTTTCCTCCTCCAACACCTGTGAGAAAACTCCAGAGAAAGGGACCGGTGGGCCCTGCTGGGCCATGTGCCTGGGTGCTGTGCGCACTCTCTATTGAAGGTCAGGGTCTGTCACCAGAAGTAGGAAGTGGGAAAAAACATGCTGGGCAATCAGAAGCCATCTCTGTGGCAATTCAGTGCTATGCTCAGCTTTTAACAACCTCCACCACTTTTGACTCTATCCTTTGCTCACTTTTCTGAGAATACTTCATATTGAAAGGTGGTTCAGTCTTCTTTCAATATTTAGAGAAACATCACACTTAAAGACACTAAGAATCCATTTAGAATGTGACTAATATAAACATTTTTCACTTAATCTCAAGTATGTTACAGTGGAATACCTGAAGTCATATTACATATTAGAATTCAAAAACATTCTATAACTGCCAGAAAAACAGAAAATTATAACCCAGCTTTTCTGACTTTATAAGAGCTGAAACTTTTTCTGCACTCCCTCATAAAAATTGATTGTACTAACTTTTCCATTTATATTGAGAATTATAATTTCACCCATGAAATCACTCGACACCTGCCAAATTCCTCCCTAGAGAAAATTGTATATTAAATATGGGAATATTTCAGCTTTCTCAACAAAATTTAATATGGATAAAAATACAAATTAAGAAATAAACAGTTTATAGTAAACTAGATAATTTTGGGCAAATTAGGATGTTAACTGTGTTATTTTAACAGCTGTCTATCGACAGTAAGTGCCAGATCAGAGAAACTAGTGTTTTGTTTTACCCTTCAGGACTCACTTAAGGGACAAAGGAAATAAATCCATAATCCCAAATTACCTATAGAAATATAAATATCTCAAATTTATGCTAAAACTATATATGGCAACAATTTCCTTTAATAAGAGAACATTTTTATATCACAGTTATTGAGGGCTTATTCTATGCCTGGCACTGCTCTGGGTACTTGGGATACATCTCTGAATACAGCAAAGTTGCCTGCATTCGTAGAACTTCTGTTATAGAAGATTCTAACAGTTATATGAACATGTCAAAGATATCTCACAATGTGGGGCCTGAGATGGCATGATCATCAGACAGACTTCTACAAACTGACCTTCACCTTGGAAAAATCAGCGCATTTCATAGCCTGACCTTTGATCGCATATCTGCAGAAACCTGTATACTAAGTATTGTTCTGTTTCTCACAGATGGAATTCAATAACTAGGTTCGCAGGCACCAGTGTTTATAACAGAAACACTGAATTACTGGTTTACATTAAAAATTTCAAAGGCTGCTGTACAGGGACTAAGCACCTATATGCATTCTGCTTTCTCCATGGGAAAAACGATCTTGAAAAGCCAAACTATAATGAAATGATTGTTTATAAAGCATAAAATTATAACATGGGATTTAAAGACAGGTTTAAAATATTTGCAATATCAGGTTTTAAAAATTCTGCTAATATCAGCCTTCTGTGAAGTGCCTAGCTCCAAAGGTTTTGTGCAAATTATCTTGACTTCTCTGATATCATTGTAAAATACACACATGGATCAGCAGCCATGCTTATTTCTCTGTGGCCGATTCTATAAAGAGTACTCTGATTGTCTAATAAAGAACGCTATACGTCAGCATTCAGATGGCTCTTTCCTCACATCCACCCACCTGGGAAAAGGAAAGGAGAAGGGCACAGAACTCGCGCTTGTCTCTGCTTTAGTTAATTGCACGGTGGTCTTCATTACTTTCCAGTTGAGCAACCTTAACAAATGTAACTCAGGGTTTTAACATGGAACTTCTTTAGTTTCTCAAAATGTCCAATTAATTAACTCTAATATCTAATTGATTTTATTTTCTAAATGGTAAGCGCGCAGTATGTGATGCTTTTTGTGTCTCTGGGTTTCTTTCTGAAAGTGAATTTTGTACAGTCTTAATGATAGTCCTCACTTTTTCTTCACCTACCACAAATTTTTTTTTTTAACATATAAAACTCAACAGTAGCCCCAGCTGGTGTGGCTCAGTTGGTTGGGCATTGTTCCAGAAATTGAAAGGTCACCAGTTCAATTTTGGGTCAGGGCGCTTGCCTGGGCTGCAAGTTTGGTCCCCTGTCAGGACGCATATGGAAGACAGCCAATTGATGTTTCTCTCTCATAGTCTGCTCATTGTCAAATCAACTTTAAAATTATTCTTCTTACATGTTCCTGGAGCATTCTTTATAGATGAGTTCATTATCTTCTTTACTAATCTCCCCAATCACTGTGTACTATGGCTCTATGAGGAGTTAAAGTGAGTCTGGTTTTTATACATAACATAGTAAATGCCGTCCACAAGAGACAATAACATTTTTTGCAAAAGCTGGTGCTTTCAATAAACTGCAATATTGGGAAAGCATTTGTAATATGGAATTGCATAAGGGTAATTCATATACAACAAAGTCAATGGTGCACTTGTCCTTAATCATCACTCTGAAATGGCTTGTGGCTCACAAAACAACACAGGCTTCTCCAGTTAACATTAAGAGATCTTCTACTCATCACTAACCAAAGTCTTCACTGCATGACCTAGAAGATAAACCTGAATTGACCTTTGGTTATTGGCATGTCATGGACTTATCCAGAACATGCTCCTTTCCTAGTGAAATCATTGTTGCTGATGGAGTATTTATTTCTTTTATTTGTTTTTTTTCATTTGTTCATTTAGTTAGTTGGTTATTTGGTTACTCATAGTAGCTACAGAGATGCACCACTGAGATCCCTTTTCAAGAAGGGCTCATCACAAGGACTGTGGAGGGCCCTACAGCTTTCACTCCATCAGGTCCACCTCAACTTTTGAGCTGAGGACATGCTTTCCTCAGGATGGTCCCAGACAATGACTGAGCAAGGCTGTGTTATTGAACACAAGGGCATAGTATATAGGGACTTCTCCAATAAGCAATATTCATTTCAAGTTTTGCAGGCTATCATATTCACAATATGTTTTGATGACTGTTCCTTCACAATCTTCTTTCCTTTCCCAGGTATGTCTCCCCAGCCTAATTTTTGTACTCTTAATTTAAATCATTTTCTGCTTCTCAGAGGACTGAGGGATCCCAGAACTAGAGTTTAGAACTAGATCATTTACTCCCCAGCTGGAAATAAAAAACATATATTGAGGTCACTGTGGGGCATAGAGAGTACCTAACTCAAGACAGCAGTCTAATTACTAAAATTTCACTACATCACTGGTGCAAATACAAAGAAAACAATGCGCACAAGATTAGTAGAATCTGTTGGTCGAAATTAAATTTCATTCATATGCTAAGAAACATAATGAAAGCCTAAAAACTGTTAACAAATAACTGAAAGCTAAATGTGAAAACCAGAAGCTCAAGTATAAGTTGCTAAATTACCCCTGTGGCCATTATCTCAATAGACATAATAGCAGATATATAAGTGATGCAGTGGTGGTCTCTGTTATGTCTTTGTTACATTAACAAGTATGGCTCTTGATGAAACTAGATTGACCCTGAAATATGACTAGACTACTAAAGTTCTTCCGAGTGGGAGACCGGCACCTACCATGTTTATGTGGTATCATTACTAGAGCAGATTAATGGGGCTTCAGGAAAGTAGTATGTAGCCATTGATATGATGTTATTTACTATACCACTCAAGAAAGAAACTCAGTTTATACTCACATGGAAAAATAAATTGCAACCACTGAGAAGGGTATGTCACTCTTGGTTCAAAATTCTTCAGAAATGAAGTTTTCTTCTACCTCCATGTAAACAACCAAGGCCAGGAGAGACGATAACTAAGAGGTAGGAGCATTTAGATTGGGAAATGGAAGAAAGAGAAGACAAATGGCCACAATTCTGAGAGGGACCATATTCCTCTAAGTGTCTCCTCATTATGGCAGGCCCGCTCAAATTCTGGAGAAGGGCTCCCTAAACGCATATGGACAAGTGGATTCATGTGGTACAAGTGGGGTTGTGCCACTGAGATCTTCTTCAAGAAAAGGCTCATTGACCAACCAGTTACAGGGACTGTGGTTACCTGACAGCCTCAGCTGCCAACTCTTTCAGATCTCCCTCCAGTTTTGAGCTAAGATCCCACTCTCCTGGTGGCCCTAGTCTCTGAGAAACACTGTTGTGTCAGGACACAGTCATTTCCATCCAAAGCAGGACTCCTCTGAGGGCCAACATTTTCTTCATAGTGGGCTGTCAGGATTTGCTAACTCTGCATTAGGGTTTGAGACCTTCCCCTTCGCAACCTTGCTTCTCTTTATTTCCTTTCATTGATATTGTTCTCCAATAAATTCTTTGCATCCTCAACTCTGACTCAGGTTCTGCTTCACCACAGATTCAATGCAAATATTTTTTATAAAGCAACCAAAATGCCTCAGAAAGAAAATCAAGATTTGGTGTCTTTCTGAATTTAGGTTAGTTCCACAGCCAGAATCTACAAAAAAAGAGTTGTACTGAAACATCAAAATTAATTACTTTTCGAATTGTTACTTAAAACTTTTAAACTTTATGGATTCAGAGGAATTCCATTTTGGTCTATGATTTAACTGGTATCAGACTAGTCCTTCTGCATTAAAAAACTAAAAACCTGGATAAGATATATAAAAAGAAAACCTTTTACATGTTGGAAAATAGGCAGATCAGAAATATTTTCATAGAGGGAGAACATATAATGTGCCCAATTATCGCCATGGTTTCTGCCTGGAAGCGCTTCTGGACCACGGAGCCTAGCAGGTGTACTTGGTGGGAATAGTGCCCCTCAAAATTCATGTCCACCTGGAACCTCATGATGTCACCTTATTTGGAAATAGGTTCTTTGCAAATGTGGTTAGTTAAGATGAGGTCATATTGGATAAGAATGGGCACTAGATCTTATACATACATACAGTATAATTCCGTTTAGATGAAGTTGTAGAGCTGACAAAAATAAAATGGTTGCCTTGGAATAATGGAGTTGAAGGGGGCAGAGAGAGAGTGAGTAGAGATTTATGGAAAAAAATGACGGATCTTTATGAGGTGATAAAATTTTTCTATATCTTGAGAGGAATATGGGCTACACTGCTGTGTGCATTCATTAAACCTCACCAAACTTAACTTTTTACTCTATATAAATTATATATCATTTTTAAAGTTTATTGAAAAAATTTATAGGTAGTATATTATTCAGCGAATATCTGAAAAGTATACAAAGTATTCATCATTTTTTCTTCAGCTATAAGTTCTTCATGATGCCATAACCAAACTCATTCAATGCAAATAGTTTTCTATATGTTTTTGTGTGTATTATTGCTTTTTTAAATTATGCTTTTATTAATACTTTAATAATATCAAAATAGATTGATACAAACATTATATCTAAATAGACCCTGCGTACTACAAGCACTTAATATACCAGCAAGTGTTTGTTGTGCACTTTTTAAAGCAGTATTATGGTGGGCCCCGCAGAAAGGAGAAAAAGTTAATAGATAGCAATTTAAAAGAAATCAATGACTTGATCTCCATGATGCAAATAACATTACTGGTCATGTTTTCTTAAACTGATGAGTCATGGTTACATAAAAATGCCAAGTCACGTAAAACGCTGAGCCATCATTTGGAGAAACAATGAGTCTTGGTTTGATGAAAGCGCTGAAATATGGCTGTGTAAAAATCGCAAGTCATGGTTATGTAAAAATGCGGAGTCATGACTATGTAAAATGCTGAATCATCGTTTATAAATTGCGGAGTAATCTCTTCATAAAAATGCTGGATCTTAGTTTGGGAAAACACTCACGATCACGTTAAAATGCTGAGTCATTATTTGGAAAACGACGAGTCATGCATTCCTAAAAACGCCGAGAGTTATGAAAATGCCGTGTCATGGTCGTGTGAAATGCTGAGTCATGGTTACTAAAAACACTGAGATGTGTCTACTTAGACATACTGTCATTTCTTGTAAAACCGCTAAGTTATGGTTACATAAAAATGCTGAGTCATGCCTTGGTAGTGTAGTCACCATGCCCGTGTTCTCTGCCCCTGGCCAAGGCTGTGATTTGCTGAAGAGACTGAGCCAGCTGAGCATGTCCCACCCACCCTCTAGATTTCGTCTTTGTGGTTTTTCTTGTTTTCCACTGTACTTCATGTAAATTAAAGTTATTTCCAAAAACATGATTCAATGTTTTCTCAACTATGACTCAGCGTTTTTAGGTAACCATGAATCGCTGTTGTTAGGAAAACATGACTCAGCACATTAACAAGATGATAACTCAGCATTTGTAAGCAAACATGACTCATCGTTTTTACACAACCATAACAGCATTTTGAGGAAAACATGACTAAGCGTTTTTCATAACCATTACTCAGTGTTTTTAAGTAGTCATGAGTCGGCCTTATTATAAATACATGACTCAGTGCCCTAACAACGCCATGGCTTAGCGTTTTTCATAGCCATGGCACAGCGTTTTTAAGCAAACGTGATTCTGCGTTTTTACATAGTCATGACCTGGTATTTTTTGAGTAACCATGACTTGGCGTTTTTCACAGCACAGCGTTTTTACATAGGCATGATTCAGTGTTTTATGAAAACATGACTCTGGCTTTCACAACTATGACTCAGTGTTTTGAGTAACCATGATACATATTTCATGCCATTAATTAGCATTTTTACATAACCATGACTCAGCATTTTAGGTAACAATGGCTCAGCGTTTTTATGAAAATATGACTCTACCTTTAGACTTAATTAAATTTAGGTTAAGCATTTTGTGCAAGAAGTTTTCACAGGTGGTGCTGTGCACTGACTATTGTACCACATTAAGGGGCAAACTGGTTCTGTAATGGGGTAGGTCAGAGCATTGGTCCCCGGAAAAGCAGGGGAACCCCACCATTTCCTTCCAAATCCTGCAAAAAGGCAGGGGGGCTGGGAAGTGTTACAGCGAGCAAGAAGCACAGTGTTTGGGCGTGTTGCGTAACAAAGGTAGATTAACAGCCCATGAATTCCTGAAGGGAGGAGCTAGGGAGCATGACTGTTGCCGGGCAAATTGTGAATGTGACTGTAAGAAGAGCACTGGAAGGGTGACTCCTGACGAAGCTGGGGGCTGTGGGGGGAGCTCATAGAGCACCCGCATGAGCTGAAGGGGCCAATGCTCACCCCGGATGCCTGTGCATGGCTGGGAAACTCTTTTCCTGACTAAATATGGCAGCCGAAAGAGGGTCAAAGTCATTGGGGAGGTAACAAAACTGGCAGGCCCTACCACACCACAGAAAGAGCCGACTGTTCGGCCACTCAAGAATTTCTGAGCCAGGCTTTTAAATTGGAAGTTCACCAAGAAACATGAGGTTGGTCTGTCTGTTAGGCTGGAGCTCAGTAGATCCGTTGGAAACATTCTCAGCACCTGTCCTGCGCGGAAGACAGCAACAGAGCTGGTGGCACTGTGGGGGACCTACCTGGCCAAGCTCACAGACACGTGACAGATTCTTGGAGGGGAACTGTGACTGGGAATGCCAAGCTGCAGACTTCTGTGTTTCTGAAGGACGGTACTTCTGAGTGACAAACTCTGAAACTAGTCTTGCTTGGCAGAGGGAGGTAGGGCTATTCATATTTGGGTGTTTTAAAGAGAACGGGACTTAATGGCAGAAATCTTCCATTACACTGAGAAAATAAATGACAGATGTTACACCATACAGTTTCAATTACAATACAATAGAGATTTAAAGGCAGAAAGCTAAAACAGTGGAAAGCAGCATTTCAGGAAAGTAGGACTTGCTTAAGTCCTGAAAGATCAGTTATACCTATTTATTTTTTTTAATTCAACCTAATCTGTCTCTTAACAGGCTGACATGATGCCTAATTTTTGCATCTGCATGCATACCAAAAATAAATAAATAAGCTCAGTTACCAAGGACAATTTCTTCCAAACTAAAGTGTTTCTTTAAAATCTGCGGTATTTTCAGGAACTTCAATGCCTCCGCACACACGTACACAGTTCTTTTCTTATACAAAGCTCTTTTGAGATTCGATGATGTGTTGACATTATTTTTCTGTACTTACTCTTATAGATATCTTCAAAATCTCCTGAATGTTGCTGAGGATAATAGGAATATATGTACAAATTCTCCAAGAAGATATATATTCGTAGAAAATTTACAAAAAACCCAAAAATATTTCCATTTCATTTTGGTAGATGATTTTGTTCTATCCTCCACTGAGTAGAAAGTACACACTAACTCCTTCCTTCCCTGTGGCCCTCCATCTATTTCCATCCTTTTCACTATAGGGCTAACTCATGATTTCCTCTATTGTACTTCTGATTCTCTGTTTCCCCCTGGGTACAGGTTTGTTTTTTCAGTCAAGTTTAGCAACCAAGTTAACATTTGCCATCACACCACTAAGCTGGCTCATAGTATCCTCCAGTTGTAGCTGAATATCTTCCTAACGGTGCCTCATGTGTGCCCTCCATCCACTGATCCATCAATGGGAATCTCACCAAGTCCCTCATAAAGAAATAGTCTTATTAATTTCTGGCCTTCATTCCTGTAGAAGCAGAGCCCAAAAAGTGTATACCATGTTATTATCGCCATGTTCACCTGCTCTCCCTAGTCGACAACCTGCACAAAGTGGGGTAGGAAAGAGTTAGGAACACAAAGATATTTCCTCAATTTTTCATTCAATGAAGAAAAAATAATATGACTTATGTAAAAGATAAGAGGAAAAAAATATAGATGGTTTTGCTGAAAGTAATTTGCTTTTCCTTTCAGATTAGCCTGCAGCCAACACATAGACCAGTCAGAGTGTTCCGTCTTTGGCAGCATGATGAGACTTCAAAGAAAATTTTAATTGCTTATGGATTCTCATGACAATCACTGGTGCATATCTAATAGGCTGTCTCTGTTTCGTATCTATCGGAGTCCTTTGTTAACACTTCCTTCTTAGGTCTGCATATGCTTCTCTTATGAGAATTTCCCAAACTAGAGCAGAGAATCTAATGACATGGCTCCAATTCCTTAATGAAATGCTATGCCACCTTTAGAAGTACGATAGCTTCACTTTTACTTATTCTTGGGCTGTATGTTGTAAAATCTGGATGAGCTTCCCACTTCTATCAGAATACAGGTGTGGTCACACACCATTACTATGAATTAATAGGTATTTCAAACTCCTGATTGCAAAGTCAAACTTCTGAATGAAATCACCTCCACCACCACCAATATATTCCTGTCTGTTTTTCCCATTTTATCTATTTTTTTTAGTTGTCCCTAAAAACAAAACAAAACTAAACACAAAACAAAAACCTTCAAGAAATGTTAAATTTCTGAGCCTAATACACATGTCTACCGCATAGCTAGGTCCTTGTGTATGGGCCCTACGTAAGTGGAAGAGCGGCAGGTACAGCAGCAGATAGAACCCCACAGGCCCCTTGCTCAGGTCAGACCGCCCATCCATTTAAGGACCTGGCTTTCATATGAGCGGATCTGATGTGGTTTACATTTGCCAAGATACCTCTGCCTGAGTATTGAAAACAAGATGCAGGGTAGAAAAGGAATTTATTAGGATTTATTGTGATAATACTGGCAATTGTTGATGACTGAGCTGAAGCGTCACTGTGGAGGTGGTGAGAAGAGTTTGGATGTTGGGTGAAGGATCTGTTGATGGAAAGGATGTGGGGTATGAGAGAAAAAGGGAAGTCAGGATTCATTCTAATCTTATCATTTCACATGCCTCGAATACTTTTTGAAACAATTGTGAAAATGACCAAAAAATTTAGATCAACTGAATTCAGTCAGATTGTTTCAACA